>CM064509.1:71121593-71427083 GCA_032716605.1 Paralithodes platypus
CTTCGATTAATCCCTTCAGCACCATGACGTCCTTTTAATTTAGTTTATATTAAAAGTTGATTTTATTATTCGTCTTAGTATAGACACTCAAATATATCTACAAATATAGACAAAAACAACAACAACGACTGATAGTGGAAATTCCCGGCGCGACCGAAGCCGCTCCAAGGACCCGGTATGGTATCATCATCACATTCCCCAAACCCAACAAAGACCCCACGCTACCCTCCTCGCACCGCCCCATCACACTCCTTTGCACCCCCTCCAAAGTCATGGAACGCCATAGTTATGACAACAAATTACACCAGACCTAACCCTAGCTCCAACACAACATGGCTTTAGGCCAATGCACATCCACATAAACACTCTATAACAGATATGTACACAAAGAACTTTTGATGGCATCAACTCAGCTAGACCACCACACAGATCATTATTAGCCACAACGTCAACATTTAGTAACAAGACTTCGATTTGCCATCCACCGCCACAAACCCTAACAAACAAAATCTACCAACACAAACACCTTGCACAACAACACAAAAAGGTGGCTGGCCAATTCATAGGCTAGGCCAGATGTGAACACGTATCTTTTGCCGGGCAGTCATCTTAGAATCAGAAACTTTCCAAACGGAGTCCCACAAGGATCCGTCCTATCGCCACGCACTCTTCAATCTGTACATGCACATATATAACTACACCCAATACACCCCAACATAAAATTAGCCGCCAATGCAGAGGACATAACACTCACATGCACACCACCATGACCCAAACAGAGCAACAGATCCTCTCTCAACCCTATCTCAACACACTACAAGGCTGGTGCACTACAGACTTAATCTAGCTCCAGCCAAATTCACCGCAACCCTGCTCACACGATGGACAGCAGAACACGGGAATCACATCAATCAACTCAACATAAACAACACCACCCCTAACACCTAAACACACACCCAAAATCCTAGGAGTAACATATGATACTAATATGACTATTCAAAAACCCGCACACCACAAATATTAAAAAGAAACTGGGAAACCCCCAAAAACCCCCCCCCCCCAAAGAACTTAACGCCCTCAGGTCACTTGCTCACACAACATTTGGACACAAAAAAGAGAAACCCATCCACAGTATATAAAACAATTACATAAGATCAGGGATGGAATACGCAAGCCCAGCCTGGGCTTCTAAGCTAGCTGAAACACATCATTAAGCCCTGACAGACTATTCAAAACAAAAGCCCTAAAGGATCATTACAGGCTGCCACAAGCTACTGCACCCACAGATCACCTACATCAAGAAACCAAAAAATCCTCAACAGTCAAAGGACCATGTGGACATTAGAGGCACTCAATTCCTGGCAGAAGCCTCCACGAACCAGGACCAACCACTAAACTACATGGCAACACCACCCACAGACAACAAGAAATATCAAAACAACACCCAGCACACGGAATCACACACAATTACCATACCTCTCTACCTCCCTGTCGCACCCCGAACCAACTTCCAGAAGGCACATCCATGCTCACATCTCTCGCCGATCCATCCACTCAATCACAGAAAAAAACGCAGCTGATGAAGCACGGCCTCCCGAAATGCATCCTTCCGAATCCTCCCTTCCACGCGAGGACAGAGTCCACCTGGCGAGGCTGAGATGCGGACACCCAGCCAGCTCTCATGAGCTATCAGAAGAGACTGGGATAAGTGACTCCGTCGTCGACGTCTGCCCGGGATGTAACACAGCACCCCATACCATTAAACACATCATAGAAGACTGCATTTCACACAACCACTTACGCCAACAACACAGTCTACACTCAATGAGAGCTCTGTGGGAAAGCCCGATCGTGGCCATGGCCTTCCTCAGGGACTCTGGGCTGTTCGGCCAGGCAGCTTAGGGAACAACAACAACAACAACAACGACTGATTGTGTGTTTTACATTGGTACATAGTGATGAATTACAATCCAGTAAAGTGTGTTAGGATTGTTACTACTGAACACCTTTTTCGTCTATGTGTGTGAAGGAGACAAAGGGCAAAGCTACCTGTAACAAGTGTCTCTCCCAAAGTAGAAAGAGTAACAGAAGAACAGTTTTTGGTGTATGGGAAAGACTAGACGAGGGTTTTTCCAATCTTAATATATTTTTCTGGCGGTAGCTTAGATGATATTTATTTAATTAGTTTTAAATGTTTAATGTACGCTCGCTCCAAGAAGTATCTGCACCCCTATGCTGATCATCTGGTGTGTACAGCTCGGTAGGGTTGGCACCCCTGCCTGCAACTATATCCATGTGTCAGAGACGATCTGACACATGGATATAGTTGCAGGCAGAGGTGCCAACCCTATCAAGCTGTACACACCAGATGATCAGCATAGGGGTGCAGATACTTCTTGGAGCGAGTGTACATACTGTTTATTAAATGTTTAATGTACATACTTTTTACCACCTTGAGTGGAAGAGGTCCCTCCAAGGCTGAATCTAATCGTATAAGTTAAAAGAGAGTAAGCAAAATTATTGGATAGTCTCATTCGTAACATCAAGATTATGAGAGGTCCTTTAAATTTAATCTTGAGTGATATAAACTCGCCGTGATACTTTTGTTTAACCTAATCGTCTAATTAATCCACAATAAACCCAACTCATTGCAAAATTTTGTGCTGACCCCGAAGCCGAATAAAATCTAGTGTTTACCCTAATTCACGTAGGCCTAATAGGGCTTAATTTCAATGAAAGGGTTACTATACTCCTCGTAGATGTGTGTGTGTGTATGTGTGTATGTGTGTGTTTGTGTTAAAGTAAGGAGCTCAGTTGATCTCATCTCATGGAGGGGGGGGGGTGTAGGTTTGTGGGGTTATGGGGCGCGGGGGGGGGGTGGTAATGGGTATCTCCAGGTTTCGCCCAGATAGTTTGGATATTTTTAGACGTTTCACCTCATTAGTTTTGCAATTATAAGACGTTTTTATCTCATACAGGTGTTTCAAAACGAGACAATGAGCCTGGAAATTTGGGGAAACGGGGGAATATTTGGGGAAACATTTCTACTGATGGCCGTATTAGCTTTATCTTGAAGGCCGGTATAGAAAGCATTGTTTTTGTATTCTGTTTTATTTTTATGTTTTTATTTCATTGTTTTAGCTTGAAGGGGTTCTGGGGGAGGCATTTTTTTTTTTTTTTTTTTTTATAAAGTTTAGGGAGCAAACTCAAAATTGTTCAATAATATAAACAAAAAATCCCCATTAGTTTTTCTTAAATAGAAACCAAAAGGGGAAAAAAAACAGAAAAAAAAAACTAATAAAGCCCCAAAGTAGGATGGGCCAGTGTTAATAATGTGGTGAAGGAAGGAGGTCAGTTAGGGGGGATGGGCATATTTATTTGTTCATTTATTTATTCATTTATTTATCTTTTTATAATTTCTTTAGTTTCCTCCCTAGACCTCCATCATACTTAAAATAACACCCCCCAAGACCCTCCTTCAAGATAAATTTGTAGCCTACATGTTTCGATAGAAAAATGTTCCGGCCAAAGGCCGTTTCCTCTTAAATTACAGGCTCGCTATCGCTCACCAGGAAAAAATCGACTCCTAAATGACACGAAAAGTCTTAATATTGACAAAGAAATAGAGTGAATGGCCTTAAAATCGCCAAACTAAAGGGCCGAACGTCATACAAAATGAAAACTAATGGGGCTAAACATGAGGAAGAAGGGGGACCAGAAAGGCGACCCATCTCCCCGTAATATGTGGGGTAAGAAAGGCTCTGCTGAAAGTAAATGTTGCTTCACTCCCTGCTAAACTAACCTATATACCTATACTATATCTACCGACCGGAGGTTCTCTCTCTCCTCTCTCCTATCTTTCTCCTCTCTCCTCTCTCTCTCTCTCTCTCTCTCTCTCTCTCTCTCTCTCTCTCTCTCTCTCTCTCTCTCTCTCTCTCTGTTTATATATGTATAGACAGTGACTCAATATACACATTAAAAAAAAAGGTTAGACACATATCACAGAAGTTGGTCTAGAATAGAAAATGATCACTGACAAGAGAACCTGGCAGACATAAAGACTGTTTTCTTTTGAAGAGAGCGAACAAAAAAAGTGAAGGTGTACATGCCATTTCCTTTCCATTCCTAACTATGCTATACATTCCTTCAGGCGATTTCCAAGCCCTGTAAGGTTTATTTATAGAATTTACAGCTAAATACAGTTGTAGTACATATATAAATACATGAAACCCAATTCAACATACCATTTATCCAACAGAAACGTACATTATTATTGCATTTCTGTTTAATATCGATGTTCACGGCTCCAACTTCCTTATAGCCTGAAACTCGCAAGTGGTCAATTGTGGGAAGGTGTTATTGTTAGCCTAGGGGACAAACTCTAATAGATTACTTGAAATTGGCAAAAAACAAGTAAAATACTCAATGATAATGAAACAAAATATTATAACTCCCAAGACGTCGGACCAGATAGTGTTAAACCATAATCAACATGTGTTTCTCCTCGCTGTAGGTGTTGTAGGCGAACTTTAGCACCCAACTGTACCGGACTACCTACATAATTATCACCTGTAGACCCACCTTCCTACAGGCACCCCCACTAAAGTCACGTCCTTCCTATGATGCATAATGACAATACGTTAATATAAAGTACACTGTCATTGTAACTCATAAGCCACATGATCATACTAAAGTTTCCCGGGCGTTTCCGCACCCTCCTCAGCTCCCTGCCTTGGAGTGGCTTCGGTCACCCGGGCTTTGTTAGTGGTAAGCAGGGAGGATTTTGTGGGGGCGCTCGTTTATGGCCTTGGCCTTGCTCGAGACCTTGGGGCTGTTCGGCCAGACAGCCTGGGGAACAACAACAACAACAACAACAACTAAAGCTTCGTACAGTTGGGTTGGGTATATTTTCCCCTTTCAATCTATTAAAAGTTGAAATTAAAGTTGAGGTTGTACACGACTTTTTGGCCTGACTGTACCTTGTATATCCCTACCTGCCACTTTCGTCCTATTACATGGTCCCCCCCCCCGCCCTCCCCCTTCCACCATAAATAGTTTCCCTCTATACAAACTTCCCAACGTGGGGTCGTATGTCAATAGCTTTACATATATATAGGTACAGTTGCCCACACAAGTTCTTTTCCTCGTCGTGATCGTATGTATGAAAGTAATGTATTAATGACTAGCGAGTGCGATGTATTGTAATTATCAGGTGACTAATCCGATGTGTTAACCACTGCGTACGAAACTGCACTCGTAATTCAATCATACGCATTATATTTCCACGTATAAGATCACGGAGAGGAACAGAACTTATGTGGGCAACTGAACAGTACAGCTATGTTGGTATGCTTGTCTTCAAGCTATAAATATGTGACTCTTTTATATAATGTGTATGTCAGGGGTCTATGTTAACAGCTATATACAGTATATGAGGTGCAGTACAGTTATGTTGGTATGCTTGCCTGCAGGATGTACGTGTGACTGTTGTATATTAATTATAATATTATATGTAGGCTATATATTTAACTATTTGCACATCATGTAATAATTATGTAATATTTATGTAGTACTGGTAATTAGGTAATGTAGTTATGTATATCAGAAATATATGATACATTTTGTCATCATATACTGTATGTGATTTCGTGGATGTACGCTATGTATATACCATGTTTACAACATATGAGAGATGTTCATATGTATGTACCGATATATACATTGATATACTATATATTGCACTGTATGTACAAATTGGGCCAATCAGCGCTCTGCAGACCCCCATAATCCTGCGTTAATCTCTAACCGTTTTGGTAAGATGATCCTCAGGGTATTAGCGTTGAGCCTATAATTGGGCTTTGTAATTGATTTGGGGTTGTGTGGGACAGGGATCTGCCTTGCTTAGGCCAATCGGCTTTCTGCAGACTCCCATTTTCTTATGTTCTTATGTTCTTATGTTCTTATTACAAGGTTTATGAGCAGTATTCTAGTAGGCCTTTATATGAATGTGAAGCCTTTAACATTCCTGTTTTTATTAATTTCCCTTACATTAAATTATATACTAATACAGTATATATATATATATATATATATATATATATATATATATATATATATATATATATATATATATATATATATACCGTATATATATACAAATGCAATTTTCACCGCATGCGTATTTTTGTTGAATGTGAGTGTGGTCTTATTATTTTTAAACCCACCCAATTTCCATAATATAATTTTTGGTAACTAGGTGTAACAATAGAGGGTGACTGGCAGGAACTGATCGTAAGAGTGCGTTAAGGCCCAATTGTTTTAGTTAGTGGTTGTGAAAGTGTGTGGCAATTAACGTGGCTGAGTGTGAAATTGATTGTGTGTGAGAGAAGAGAGAGAGAGAGAGATGCGCAATGAGTGAGGCCGATTTAATTTATTGATAAAATCATTATGCACCAAAGAAAGCTTTTGTAAGACAAACAATAGACCTCGCCATTGACACCAACACACACACACACACACACACACACAGCCCGTAGCCTAGTAGGTAGAGCTCTCGTCTCACACACGAGGGGTCGGGGGTTCAATCCCCGGCCGGGCGGAGACAAATTGGGCTTGTCTCCTTTCATGTGTTAGCCTCAGTTCACCTAGCTGTAAATAGGTACCTGGAATAAGTGGACGACGTTGTGACGTCCCATCTGGGGTTGGCAAAAATGGTACAAGGCGAGATGGGTATCATATGGTTCACCTAAGCTGATGGCTACCTAAGCCTTCGGGCGAGACGGTACCGTCTATAGTGAGAATGGTACCATACAGATCCACCCTAAGCCTTCGTTTCCGATGTCGCCAATTGGCTAAAATACAGACTACACACACATCCACAGCCATTCCAACCATACATATAACACCTAAACATATAGGAGGCGGCGGGAAATAACGAGCATGCTCTCTCCCGCAATACAACTAGAGTAAGTACACACACACACACAGAGAGAGAGAGAGAGAGAGAGAGAGAGAGAGAGAGAGAGAGAGAGAGAGAGAGAGAGAGAGAGCGAGCGAGCATGCATGACGTTTGTTGCACATGGTGTTTTCCGTAAGATTGGGGTTCTCTGTAAAGTTCCACCCTACTGAATGACTAGCTCATAGTGTTTCTAGATGACTGATTAAGGGTAGCGGTGTGTGTGTGTGTGTGTGTGTGTGTGTGTGTGTAAGGTCTCTCTCTGTATGTATGTGTGTGTGTGTGTGTGTAAGGTCTATGTTTGACGTCTAGCCCCTGTATAGGCCTACTGTCACGTACTAGGGACGTGTTTCTCCATAATAAATAGGTACAATAATAATTAACCCTTGCCACATATGAACAAGGCCATTACATAGAGGTTTTGTAACTTGTTCACTTTTACTGGTGTATTATTATTCCTTGAGTCAGTATAGGAAAATAATATATATTTTCCCTTGGGTGAATATAATATATATTTTCCCTTGGGTGAATATAGGAAAATAATATATGTTTTCCCTTGGGTGAATATAATATATATTTTCCCTTGGGTGAATATTGGAAAATAATATATGTTTTCCCTTGGGTGAATATAGGAAAATATATATTTTCCCTTGGGTGAATATAGGAAAATAATATACTGCTTTCCTTGTGTCAATATAGGAAATAATTATCGACGGTGTGTATGTGGGACACGAATTTTTACCTTTAATATAATGTATGTGTATACATAATGTATACATGATCAGTATTGTGTAAGACACTCACAATCACACACATACACACACACACACACACATACACACACAATATATAATATATATATATATATATATATATATATATATATATATATATATATATATATATATATATATATATGAGAGAGAGAGAGAACCCGTACTGTATACATATGTAGTACCAGTAGTGGTGTAGTGTGTAGCCTATGTATTAATGTACTGTATGTGTATGTGATCAATAATTATGTAAAGGGAAGTGTTTGTGTGGTGTACATATGTATGTGTGGTGTAGGGTTAAGAGTGTAAGTGAGAGTTGATTGTGTGAATGGGGGAGTATTAAAGGGAGGGGGTGCACACATGTGGGGGTAGCCGGTATGTTCACGTTGGTCCAGTCCAGTCAGTTAGTGAGTGCTCGTGGTAGAGAGAGGACGTATTCTGGATTCCACTCCCAACATACTGGACAATCAATCAGACTACCATCACCAGGCAATATCGGCAGTATTCACTCACTAGTTTCACCCGTATTGGTAATTATTTTCTATTGAGTATTTTCGCCTGTATTATTTGTCACTGTACTATCTAGTACCACCACCAATTGAGTTTTAGTCACTGCTACTTTTTTCACCATCACTTGTCAATTGTCATCACCACAACTTGTCACCATCACTTCTTGTCATCACTACAACTTTTCACCCACACAAGCACCATTCGTATATATTGCTACTGTACACCACAACCATCTACATTACAACCAATAACACTATGTGACTGTCATAATTAACTATCTAAATAAATTTTAATCCATTATATCTAACCAGGACTCAATTATCTTCACCACAGACACCATAGATCGACTAATTCCCCACATCACTAATACTTGGTCACGAACATGTCATCACCAGTCAATATCACCATTCCCACCAGTCACCACTATCACCACATACATCAGGCCATAGCTCGGTATTATCCTGTGTAGCGGGAGACCTGTACATATACCTCAATAATTTGGTAATGTTACAATATAGTTATACATTTTACATTCATAAATAGTCCACTAATATACTAGATTAGATTAGGTTACATTAGGTTAGGTTAGATATATTGTTCAATGTTTCTTATTAAATAGGCATTTGAAAAACAGTTATCCCAGTACACAGGATCTTACCTATAGCTCTTGCCACCATCACTACATTAGGCTAGTCTAATCATTATAATTAAGCCAAATATATTTACCACTAACCTCTATAACTCCCAAACGACAAGAGTAATCGAGCTAATATTTCGACCATTTGGGAAGAGTCAGCCAGGGAATAGGTGTGGATATTTACAAGCCCATTTTCTCTATCCCTTTTTGAGTTACTGAGATTAGGTGTCACGATTTCTGGCCTACTTATAATGAATGGACTAGATATATGCACTAATAATCCACTAATGCCTATAATACCTGTCTATATTACTATCACCACCCGTCTTCACCATTAATACTATTGTTACTATCCTCACCACCACCACAGGCACCACTCTCGCCACCATTACTATAGTATATTTATTAGGCTTATAGGTAGGCCAAATATATTTACCACTAACCTATGTAACTCACAAACGACTAGAGTAATCGACCTAATTTTTCTACCATTTGGGAAGAGTCGACTAGGGAATAGGTGTGGATATTTACAGCCCATTTGCTCTAGCTCCTTGTGAGATACAAAGGTTAGGATTTATGATTTTTGGCTTAACTATAATGGATGAGACTATAACTCTACCACACTTCCAATACCACCACCTCTACTACTGTCCCCACCAACACTATCACCACCATTACTACTACCTACACCACACCTCTAACACTATTCTCAACACAACCACTACTACCTTCACCATACACTCACCACCATCACCACAACTTCCATATAAAGCAATCGAACCACAGTAGATTAGAGGTCAGTTGTCATTTTTGTGTTGATCAAATGTATAGATTTCACTCCCAACACCAAACGCCTCCCAATGAAATTAATGAAAGCATGTGATCCTACCGGGATTCGAACCTTGATTACCACATACAACTATTAAACACTCTAACCATTACATCATCAAGACACTGCATTTTCTTGTAGCTGTTCACACACACACACACAGTACATATATATATTATATACCTTATTTTCTCAACCGGGCTCGAACCATTGACATCACATACACAGACATACATATGCATAAATATATGCACATTACATGCATATATGCTCTTCTCTTATCCACCTGATACTCTCAGCCGGGCTCGAACCACAAGTAGTGTATACTGTTTGTGGTTCGAGCCCGGCTGAGAGTATCAGGTGGATAAGAGAAGAGCATATATGCATGTAATGTGCATATATTTATGTATATGTATGTCCGTATGTATGTGATGTCAATGGTTCGAGCCCGGTTGAGAATATAAGGTATATATCAAGTGGGTTAGTGGGATTAACAAAGGGGACATGACAAATGTACTAAAGCTCAGTGATAGCGAAAGAACTCGTACCAATGGTTTCAAATTAGATCAATTTAGTTTCAGAAAAGATATAGGCAAATATTGGTTTGGTAACAGAGTTGTAGATGGGTGGAATGGACTACCAAGTGCTATAGTGGGATCTAAAACTGTAGGGAGCTTTAAGATAAAATTGGATAAGCATATGGACGAGAAGGGTTGGGTGTGAAGGGGGATCAGCCGGGTTGGGCCAATCAGCGCTCTGCAGACCCCCATAATCCTGCGTTAATCTCTAACCGTTTTGGTAAGATGGTCCTCGGGGTATTAGAGTGTTGAGCCTATAATTGGGCTTTGTAATTGATTTGGGGTTGTGTGGGACAGGGATCTGCCTTGCTTAGGCCAATCGGCTTTCTGCAGACTCCCATTTTCTTATGTTCTTATAATATATATATGTACTGTACGTGTATTTGTATGGTCATATGCACATATGTATGTAAATATACGTACATATGAGCGAGAACATATTGCTCACTAGCGCAACTTCTGATTATAAATCTATGCATAAGCATCATCTATTATTAAGTGTTCGTGTATCTTCATCCATGTATTTCCACCCTTAACAATAGAACGCCCAGCTTTTCCACATTTCACCTTCTATCACACACACACACACACACACACACACACACACACACACACGAACGAACACAGAGAGAGAGAGAGAGAGATCCACGTACAACGTGTAAATATGAATAAATATGAGATATACATATACTGTATTTCTTGTACATTATTTTCCCACCGAATAATTCTTAAGTTCGTACTTCATGTACCGTATTCCCCCCGAGGATGGATGAATAGACAGACTACCCACCCACCTGTTCACTGCTACACCCTTCTCCCTTTCTCTTTTTCTCGCGGATATATGTATATACAGTATATATATATATATATATATATATATATATATATATATATATATATATATATATATATATATATATATATATATATATATATATATATATATATATATATAATAATAAAAATAATAATACACACAGTACAGTATATTGATAGATATTCCCCAACTGTCCATTCCTACATCCTTCCAACATACAAGGCATACAAGCACTCACTAACATATCAAACTACAGCTATTCACACAACACAATACCAGACATTTGGAAGCATGGTATCATCATCACATTCCCCAAACCCAAAAAAGACCCCACGCTACCCTCCTCGCACCGCCCCATCACACTCCTTTGATCCCCTTCCAAAGTCATGGAACGCCTAGTATTACAACTAATTACACCTGACCTACCCCTAGCTCCAACACAACATGGCTTTAGGCCACTGCACTCCACAAACACTCTTCTCACAGACCTTACACAAAGAGCTAGACCACCACACAGATCACTATTAGCCACACTCGACATTAGTAAAGCCTTCGATGCCATCCCCCGCCACAACCTAACAAACAAAATCTACAACACAAACATGCACAACAACACAAAAAGGTGGCTGGCCAACTTCCTAGCAGGCAGATGTGCACACGTATCTTTTGCCGGTCAGTCATCTAAAATCAGAAACTTTCCAAACGGAGTCCCACAAGGATCCGTCCTATCGCCCGCACTCTTCAATCTGTACATGCACGATATAACTACACCCAATACGCCCCAAATAAACTTAGCCTCCTATGCAGATGACATAACACTCACATGCACACACCATGACCCAAAAAGAGCAACAGATCTCCTTCAACCCTATCTCAACACACTACATGGCTGGTGCACTACAAACAGACTTAATCTAGCCCCAGCCAAATCCACCGCAACCCTGCTCACAAGTTGGACAGGAGAACACGAATACATCCCTCAAATCACCATAAACAACACACCCCTAACACATACACACACACCCAAAATCCTAGGAGTAACATATGATACTCATATGACATTCAAACAGCACACCACAAACATTAAAAAGAAACTGACACCCAGACTTAACGCCCTCAGGTCACTTGCTCACACAAAATTTGGACACAACAAAGAAACTACCACCACAGTATATAAACAATACATAAGATCAGTGATGGAATACGCAAGCCCAGCCTGGGCTTCTAACCTAGCTGAAACACATCATAAGACCTTACAGACTATTCAAAACAAAGCCCTGAAGATCATTACAGGCTGCACAGCTACTTCACCCACAGATCACCTACATCAAGAAACCAAAATCCTCAAAGTCAAAGACCATCTGGACATGAGAGGCACTCAATTCCTGGCAGCAGCCTCCACGAACCAAGACCACCCACTAAACTACATGGCAACACACCCACAGACACCAAGAAATATCAAAACAACACCCAGCACACGGTATCACACACAATTATTGTCCTCTCTCCCTCCCTGCCCACCCCGAACCAACTTCCAGAAACACATCCATACTCATATCTCTCACCGATCCATCCACTCACTCACAACACGCAGCTGCATGCACGACCTTCCGAATCCTCCCTTCCTCGCGAGGACAGAGTCCACCTGGCCAGGCTGAGATGCGGACACCATCCAGCTCTCCTGAGCTATCAGAAGAGACTGGATGACTCCGTTGTCGACGCCTGCCCGGGATGTAACACAGCACCCCATACCATTAAACACATCATAGAAGGCTGCATTTCACACAACCACTTACGCCAACAACACAATCTACACTCAATGAGAGCTCTGTGGGATAGCCCGATCGTGGCCATGGCCTTTCTCAGGGACTCGGGGCTGTTCGGCCAGGCAGCTTAGGGAACAACAACAACAACAACAACATCCTTCCCCTTCTCTGTAATTCCCCGGGGTTTTTCCTTTACTTCGAAATCCGGTGTTTGTGTTGTCGTGTGTGTGTGCTTTGTTTATTTGTGTGTGTGTGTGTGTGTTCATATGTTTAAGTATTTTTTGTATCATTCCCTTTAACCCTTTCAGTACGCTGAAGCCATTGTAATGTACTGGTTAACATAGAATGTTTAGTCCGAGCGTTTATAAATCAAAGGGTTGCGAACTATCACTACTATTAACTCATGGATTGGATACCCACATATTCTGCCTCAACTGAAGGAAATTGTATAATGACAGCCACCTTAGTCATAAGAATTCATCATACTGGAGGGTTAGAACAAAATGAAAATGTTCATAAGTCTGCCTGTTTAATTTGATTGTTATTTTCGGTCTTGGTTAAGTTAATAATATTATATTCGAAGAGATGCATTCTTTCAGACAAATATAATTTTCTTTGAATAATCGTAAACGTTTTGACTAATTTACAATTATTCAGTTTATCTTAAAATTTAGTTTTAACCAATATGCATCAATCAGGTAAAGGGTCAGTGTTGCTTGACGAGGATAATTTATGTATTCTGTGAAATATTAGAGCAATATATCTGTTACTGATTTGTGTTTTAAAATGATCCAGTTACTGATCTACTACAAATAATAATAATAATAACGTCCAAAATAATCTAATATGAAAATTGGAAGGAACCCCAATATGAAGTCAAACTGGATAGAATAGCCTACCCTTGTAAAAAATGTGTATACAGTTCGTCTTGGATTGTTTACATTAAACAGTGAGGTGCCAGGGAATGTGTGACTATTGCAGGACCATTTGGAAGTTTGGTAATGGGCTTTTGACCACAGCCACGGATAGGAGGTGAGAGAGAGAGAGAGATTCTAATTCTTAAGGTCAGAGACAGGAAATAAATAGTGATTTCAGTCACTACGAAACGTTCACTCTCTTACTTTAAAGGGAGGTTTTAGTTGATTCCCTAGACTTCCATCAAGCTTAAAATCACTCCTCCTAGACCCCCTTTCAAGATAAATTTGTACATTTTTCGGTAGAAAAATGTCCCGGCCGAAGGCCGGTTCCCCTTAAATTACAGGCTCGCTATCGCTCGCCAGGAAAAAATCGACACCTAAATGGCACGAATGGTCTTAAAATTGACAGAAATGGGGCAAGGGGTCTTAAAATCGTCAAACTAATGGGGCGAACGTCTTAAAATCTCAAAAGCAATGGGGCTAAACATGTGGGAGAAAGGGGTCAAGAAAAAAATCCCTCAAGTGGAGATCTCCCCTTAACACTATAGGGTGCGACAACTTGAGTTTATTATAATATTTTTTTAAGTTATAGGCTAATTGAGGATATTGATTGTTTCAACCATTTTCGAGCAATGTACTTTATATTTAGTTTGCCCCTTGGGCTAAGAGAAACGCCTCCTCAGACCCTCTTCACACTAAAACACGCCTGACTGTTGCAGTGGCGTCTTGACAGTACAGGTAGTGTCAATCCTGGGTAGTGTTGTTTTGGGACTGTATTGAGTGCGAGAGGGAATACAGGAACATTTTAATGAAATTGCGTTGTTTTGGCCATTTAATCACTTCCAGGGGCATAAAGGAAACTATAGAGCTTAAATTCAGGGTGTCAAACTTGGACAATTTGGTTTTAAGACTGTAGTGAATATGAGAAAGAATACAGGAATTTTGACATGCAATTGCATGGTTATAGAGACCGTTTTATCACTTACAAGGATATAAGAACATAAGAAAATGGGAGTCTGCAAAAAGCCGATCGGCCCATACAAGGCAGATCCCTGTCACACCCAATTACAAGGCCCAATTATAGACCCATCTCACTAATACCTTAAGTACTGACCCCACCAAAACGGTCAGAGATTACACAAGATTACGGGGGTCTGCTGAGCGCCGATTGGCCCACACCTGGTAGATCCCCCTCACACCCAACCCATCTCGTCCATATGCCTATCTAATTTTATCTTAAAGCTCCCTATCGTGCTTGATCCCACTATATCACTTGGTAGCCTATTCCACCCACCTACAACTCTGTTACCAAACCAATATTTGCCTATATCTTTTCTGAAACGAAATTGATCTAATTTGAAACCATTTGTACGAGTTATTTCGCTATCACTGAGCTTTAGTACATTTGTCATGTCTCCTTTATTAATTCCACTAACCCACTTGAATACCTCTATCATGTCACCTCTAACTCTGCGTCTCTCTTACGAATTTAAGCCTAATTTCTTCAACCTTTCTTCATACGGAAGATTTCTAATATTATGGATCATTTTTGTCATTCTACGTTGTACTCTCTCCAATGAATCTATGTCCATTCTGTAATAAGGACACCACAATTGAACAGCATAATCCATATGGGGTCTCACTAATGACAATTAAAGTTTTAAGATAACATCAGCAGTTCTGTTACTCACACTCCTAGATATGAACCCGAGAATCCTGTTTGCCTTGTTTCGAACGTTTATACATTGTTTTCCATGCTTCAAATCATTGCTAACAAAAACACCTACTGTAGATCTTTCTCACAGTCGGAGTTTTCTAATTCCATATTAGCTAGTTTATATTTAAAATGTGTATGCATCTTCCCTATCTCTAATACCTTGCATTTGTCAATGTTAAACTTCATCTGCCATTTTACTGACCATTCGTGTAAGGTATCTAGATCCCTTTGCAGACACTCTATATCTCTAACTGAATCAATTTGTCTCTCCATTTTGGTATCGTCTGCAAATTTACTTGTCCTACTAGTTATACCTAAATCAAGGTCATTTATGTATATATATATAATGTTATTATTATTGTCATTATTATGTCATTATTATTCGGTTATATTTTTATTTTTATTTTGTTATATTATTCAGTTTCATATTGTTATTCTTCGATTATAATATATTTATATTATTAGTATTATTGCTTTCTAGGAGGAACTACCCTCCCCCCTCTCCTATAATGCAGACGATGTCCAATATAAGATATATATATATATATATATATATATATATATATATATATATATATATATATATATATATACATATGTGTGTGTGCATATACAGTATATATATTGAATCCAAATGCCAGGCTGCTTTAATTGCAGTCGATTAATAATTGATAATATTAAGTAGATGGTATCAGATTTACAAATGATTTTAGATAGGGTTCAAAATAAATGTATAGGAATATTGCATGTTGCGGTCTCGAAGGAGACCTTTAATGGAATACACGTGTGGCAGTAATAGTATATATATATTTCCAAAGTGTATTGCCAGAAATGTTCTAGTATCAGATAGTATCAGATTTACAAATGGTTTTAGATAGGGTTTTAATTAAATTTAAGAAATCTTGCGATTTGCGTTCTCGAAGGTGACCTGAAATTGAATACACATATAGACAGAAATGCAGCCACAAATTCAAACACAGCTTGGGGCAGCTGGGCCTCCCATTGAGTGGTTAACCCAGGGAAATACAGTCAAACCAAGGGAAAGATAGTCAATCTAAGGGAAAACAAATACAAGTGATACTGTATTTTGTATTATTGTAAAGAGTATTGAAAGAACAAGATTTTGAGTAAAACAGTTATATTATGTTCCCTCCACCAACCGACTTTACTATATATATATACATACAGTATATTATTAGCTAGTTTAGCTAATGAGACCCTGGGTTTCCTGGACCCTGAGACCTGGGTAATGAGCTGGGTTTTGAGACCCCATATGGATTATGCTGTCCAATTTTGGTGTCCTTATTACAGAATGGACAGATTCATTGGAGAGAATTCAGCGTAGAATGACAAAAATTATCCATAATATTAGAAATTTTCCGTATGAAGAAAGGTTGAAGAAATTAGGTTTACATTCGTTAGAGAGACGCAGAGTTAGAGGGGATATGATAGAGGTGTTCAAGTGGGTTAGTGGGATTAACAAAGGGGACATGACAAATATACTAAAGCTCAGTGATAGCGAAAGAACTCGTACCAATGGTTTTAAATTAGATAAATTTCGTTTCAGAAAAGATATAGGCAAATATTGGTTTGGTAACAGAGTTGTAGATGGGTGGAATAGGCTACCAAGTGATATAGTGGGATCAAGAACGATAGGGAGCTTTAAGAAAAAATTGGATAAGCATATGGACGAGAAGGGTTGGGTGTGAAGGGGGATCAGCCGGGTTGGGCCAATCAGCGCTCTGCAGACCCCGTAATCCTGCGTTAATCTCTAACCGGTTTGGTAAGATGATCCTCAGGGTATTAGAGTGTTGAGCCTATAATTGGGCTTTGTAATTGGGGTTGTGTGGGACAGGGATCTGCCTTGCTTAGGCCAATCGGCTTTCTGCAGACTCCCATTTTCTTATGTTCTTATGTACAGTAAACATGTGACTCACTCTTTCATAAGGTCCTAGTCACCCTGCACCAACCATCAAGAACACGATGGCAACACGTGTGGATATGTAATTGCTCTCGTATCAGAAGATCAAGAACTTGATAAGGGGGCTCATTACTCTGGATATCTGAAACACATATACGTATACAGTATATGTGTACGTGCGTGCGTCTTGGGCCAAGATGGCCGCCCATCGCAATGGTAACCAAGACGGGCGCAAACATTGCCACTCGTTGGCATTTATAAAACTTGAATCTATGCACTTAATACACTGCAACTTCAATTTCAATGACATTATGTGATACATGTTGCTAATATATGAACTAAGAATGCACACATGATGCTTGGGTGGTGTAAATAACCGTCACTGGAAAGCTTGAGGCATCGTACATCAGCCATTAACTTAAGTCCCAGCTCAGTGTGCATCTGTTTCTAAATGAACACGTGTTACATCTAATGGTAACGCCATCCCCATCCCACCTCTTGGAACTCACTTGGATGCTGAAGCGCTCCGGGTTGCCATCACGCTCAGAGTGGGTGCGGCAGTTTGTCACCCACACACTTGCAAGTGTGGTGGGTGGATGGATGCTCAAGGTCACCATGCCTTGTCATGTAATTACAACGCAGGCCGCCTGCCAAGACACTCTGCACTAAATGATGTCATAAAACGGGCCCTGCAGAGTGCTAACCGTGCATCAATCCTCGAACCACATGGACTTCACAGAGAAGACGGCAAACGGCCAGATGGGATGACCACTTTCCCTTACAAGAATGGCCGGTGCCTCGTGTGGGATGCCACATGTGTTGACACTTTCTCCACAACCAACATCGCCAGAAACGCCGACGAAGCAGGTGAAGCCGCCCGGATAGCAGAAAATAAAAAGCGAGAAAAATATCAAGCCATCGCCAGAAATCATCAGTTCGAGCCCCTGGCATTCGAAACTTCTGGGTCATGCCACTGTGTGAGGCCCGGGCAGGAGTGGTGTATCCGTAGTCTTTCCACAGTAGGGTAAAACAAAACATAAACTTTATTTGTATGTAACATGTGTGATGCACACAAATAAAAGGGGATGTGTCGGATGGTTGAAAGCCACAGTTGCTCGCGCGTTTGGGGCTAGCAACACGTATTATGAAAAACATGTATCCTCCTTCATTCACTGTCCCCCCCCTTCACTCACTCAACCCCACAATTTGCCGGAGGATAACAGGTTTTTCACAATACGTAGACGGAGGTCTTTAAAAAAAAAAAAAAAATGGTAACATCTGTGTCTCGAATGTCGGTGCCACACCAACACAAATTCCGACCATTTTACGATGCCCCACGTTTTTCTGGCAACTTTTCGAAGCTATTTCGTATTGGTATTTTAAGAACTTAATATCATTAGTCTTTTAATCACTTTTAATCATTAGTCAATCAACTTGTATATTAATGTGCAAATTTGTGTTGATTTTAGACCACTGATGAATGCATAAGTCACTTGTGAATCCTTGATGTTCGTTCTAATAATAAGAGGTTGTTTATATCATCCTTGCTGTGGTTATTACTGCTTATTAATGCAAGTTTGATTAATTGAGTGCAAACAAGATGGTTAGTCTCAACAAGGATACAACATGCAACCATGGCTGGAAATTTGAATTGAAGAAGTTTATTAATATAAGGACCCTCTTTGGATATATTCTACGTGAACGAAGAACACAGTTGGCCTTCAGCTTCTATGCAGTCATAAAGCTTTGGTTCCCAGACGTCTCAACCAGTAGACCACCCCAACCAGCAGCTCCCAACCAGTGCCAAATCAACCAAGACCAACCAAACCAGTGCCAAAATACTGTATAGTACTAACCCAACCTAACCTAACCGTATTGATTGATTTGTCAATGGTTGGGAGCCACTGGCCGAAACGGTCAACTGGCTGAGTTGTCCGGTCACCAAAGCTTTCCTCTGAGGTTGCAAACGTTATCGGTCAAATGTCTGAAATAATTTAAAGCGATCAGACGCTTGTTTGATATGTGATCGTACCAGCTGTAGTCCATAATATAATATAATATAATATGTGCAGCATAAGTAGACCAATTTAGTAATGGTGACAAAAAGAAGGGAATAGATCTCGTGTTTGACACCCTGAATTATTATTGCATGATAACTTGAACATCGTATACCTAATAATATTGACCGAATGAAGGGACGATTTTTTTTTTTTTTTCGTATTTATTTACTTGTCCAAGGAGAAAATAGGCCTACTCTCGTTTGACACCTTGACACTATCTAAGAATATTGCCGGACGTCTTTTAGTGGTAGGCCTATTATGTTTACGTGTCGGTGTAGCCAGGATGCTGTAGAACTGAAGGAACGTTACGATCACCGGAAAAACACCCACCTTTCCCGTGGACTCGAACCTACGATCATGTGGTTGGCTGTCCAATCATCCACGCCTCCACCAATACCACAACTTATCAATTTGTGGTATTGAGGGATGATAAGAACTTTAATCTAATCGACAAGCTTACTTATTAAGCTTGTCGATTAACCTTTACAGTACCTGCGAAGTTGTTTCCTCTTTATTTCAGCTACATATAGATGCCTGTATGCAGATTAGGAAGGATTTGTGGTAGTTACAAGGATAAATATATATATTATGCAGCCTTTAAATTGCTTGACGTCCCTCCTAAGCGGAATATTATCGTCTAATGGTTTCCAAAATTTAAAAGGGCGTCACCATTACTGAATATGTTAAGCTTTAAAGATTCAGTTACCTGAAATATTTGTTTTAGTACATTCACCGATAACAATGAACATAACTATAAATGTTATCATAGTTATGTTTGCTATTAAAGTCGCACGAACAAGCGTATGCGACTGTCACTATAGTAGGTATATTTCCAGCTGACTAAATTGCTATGTCCTCGCGAAAATTACAGTTATTACGAATGTTTTGTAGCGAAATATGATGTTACTTTGAACACATGGTATTTATGTGATGTAGAGACACCTGAATGGGGTGAAACGTCTTAAAATATCATGGACCGAAACGGAGTTCCAAATAGGGTTAAGGAGGGTGTGAGTAATGTAAACACAGTTAAGTATCGATAGTATAGTAAACCTTGTGTGTTATCTTGAGAGGCACTAGTGGGGGGGGGGGGGGTTTACATCATAAGCGCGGGCTTTACCAGTGGAAAATTCATGGATAAGAACTTGGGTGGTATCTGATAACACTGTATCGGATGTTGGATGTGTGTGTGTGAAAGAGGGAGTATATACTGAATGATATGTTATCCTTGTGTCTGTTTGTGTAGCCTATTTGATTAATATGTAAACGTTACACACACACACACATATATATATATATATATATATATATATATATATATATATATATATATATATATATATATATATATATGAGAGAGAGCGAGAGTCTTATGCCTATAGTAAATGTCCAGACTATATCTTGTATTTCCGTTGAGAGAGAGCGCGCGCGCTAAAAGCGAAAGTTGACCCCCCTTCCCCCCACTACGCCTCCTCCACCCCCACTTTTCACGAATCCGCCCCTATTCATATACTGGCCTCTTTTGTTACCCTCCTTTTGACTACGAATTCCTTCCCGTAACGTACCTTTTTATATTCACCTCTCACTCACTCTCACTCATTCACCCCGTATCTACCCATTCAATCACACACACGACATAGATAACCACATTCCTGTACGTCCTAGGCACTGATAAGCTGCTATCACACAAACCATTATGCCGGAGTCTGTGGTGATCAGATAGTATTGTTTCCTCTATGACTGTACTCTGTTATATTTCAGCTGATGGTTAATTGAATCCCTTAGCAATTGATGTATCGATAACTAATGGAGAAATAAGAAACTGCCATGTCTCTGCTTCATATTAGTGCCAAATTTTCATTATTGACAAATGACAACATATTTCGCGACAAAATCTGCATAGTAGCGGAGTAATCAAGATGAAGACATAGCAATTTACTGTCAGCTGGAAAAACACAGGGTATAGTCTGTTTATTTGAAGCTGGCGGGAAATTGGCATATCTCCATCTGAATTCCTCAGCTATGGCGAAGTTTTTATTGATAATTATGATTGCATGTATGAAAAATGGCATTAATACGATGCACATATAGCTGTTTTTTCATTAATTATCGGGAAATCAGCTGCTAATGGAGTAAAAATGTCCACTAGGTAATAAATAAATCGAGTATAGAATGCAATATTATGGATTACTTAATTATATGCAAGGCTGTCATTATAGATATGAAAATGACTACACAATATATTAAAGTATTGCAATGCATTCGTATAAAATGCAATATTATGGATTACTAATGAGATGCAAGACTGTCATTATAGAGATGAACATTACTACATAAACTATTCCAGTATTGCAATTCATTCGTGTCCACCCCCTGTGGGATCAAGACACCTGGCAATAAATAGACACATGTTCAGGCCGAAGGTCGGTTCCTCTAACTAAACAGGCTCGCCATCGCTCGCCAGGCAGAAATCGACACCTAAATGTCACGAAAGGTCTTAAATTTGACATGGGGCGAAAGGTTATACAATCGGCAAACTAATGGGGCGAATTTCTTAACATCTCAAAACAATGGGGCTAAAAATATGGGAGAAGTGGGTCCAGAAATAAGTCGTCAGTGAAAATCTCCCCATTAGCCCAATAACTAAGAACGGTTCATAATTATTAGTGTAAGAAATCGCTAATTTACTATTTAAACCCTATAGGCCTAATAAAGAACGGTTATAAAATAGCGTAAGCAACCGTAATTTGCCCTTTAAACCCTATAATTAAGAACGGATAAAAATATGCGTAAGAAACCACTAATTTTCCCTTTAAACCCTGTAATTAATAGCGGTTAAAGTGCGTAAGAAACCGCGCTTATTCACCCTTTAAACCCTATAATTAAGAACGGATAAAAATAAGCAGAAACCGCTAATTTGCCTTATAAACCCTATCATTATGAACGGTTAGAAAAACGTAAGACATCGCTACTTTTTCCATTAATCCCTAAATTTAAGAACATTTCAAGATTAGTGTAAACATGAACCTATGCCCTTTAGCCCATACTGGACCGGTGACGTCTTTTTTTCTCTAGCTATATTCAGACGATTTTATGCAGCATAAGAAGGATCTGTGGTAATAAAAAAGGGTTAGGGCTAAGTGAGATAGTTTGAAGTCTGTGAATTGCTGGAGGCCCTTTTTAAACTGAATAAGGTCGCCTATTAGTAGCTGAATTGACCACTTGCGAGTTTCAGGCTATAAGGAAGTTGGAGTTTTTACATCGATATTTAGCAGAATTACCAGCTAAACTATGATCGTAATACGTTTATAAATACATAATAACAAATTAACATACTTTTTAATCCATCAGAAACTTACATTATTATTGCATTTCTGTTTTATATCGATGTTTATGGCTCCAACTTCCTTATAGAACGAAACTCGCAAGTCGGCAATTAAAGTTAACAGGATGGCACCAGTACTGAATGGGTCAAATCCTATATTTAAGAGCGGTTCAGGATTAGTGTAAGAAACTCCTAATTTGCCCTTTAATCCATATAACTACGAACGGTTCAGGATTAGTGTAAACAAACCCTATAACTGAGAACGGGTTTTTTATGGCCGATATAATATCGCCTGTTAGTTAGCAAGGTGTAATTGTTATGATCAACTTCCAATCAATCTTACTGACCTTGATTATGAGAGGTTCGACTTTCTAATCTGAATAAAATAGTTTCATTATACAGAATAATGATATATATATATAAATAAAGTAGTCTCGTTATCTAAAATGCAGAACAAAATATATATAAAATATATACTGTATACAGTATATATACAGGTATATATATATATATATATATATATATATATATATATATATATATATATACTGTAGATATATAGATAAATTAAAAAAAAAAAAAAAAAAAAACACAATCGTGAATGAGGTGAAGAGAAAGTGAGAAATGAACTAACCTATATATTTCCTAAGCCCCTGTATACTATAAGTCATTGAAATTCTGTGTAGCTCTCCTCTGTACACCGTTCAGCCTATGTTGTGTAACTTTTAACTACACTCTCTCTCTCTCGTGTGTGTGTCTGGTCGTCAAGAAAACATTAGTTATGGTACATTTACTTAATAGAATCTCAAGTTTGGTAATACATTAGAAGTGAAAGTCATGTTCTTCTGACAGTAATGAATATTGGTAGTTGTGGTAGGAATATTGGTACGGTAGTTGTGGTAGTAATATTGGTACGGTAGTTGTGGTAGTAATATTGGTAGTTGTGGTAGTAATATCGGTAGTTGTGGTAGTAATATCGGTAGTTGTGGTAGTAATATTGGTAGTTGTGGTAGTAATGTTGGTAGTTGTGGTAGTAATGTTGGTAGTTGTAGTAATGTTGGTAGTTGTGGTAGTAATATCGGTAGTTGTGGTAGTAATATTGGTAGTTGTGGTAATGTTGGTAGTGGTAGTAATATTGGTTGTTATGTTAGTTACGTAGTAGTAATATTGGTACAGTAGTTGTGTTGGTAATATTGGTAGTTGTAGTAACATTGGCAGTTGTGGTTTTAGAAGCTTTGGTATGGTTAATTGGTGATAATGTTTTGTTTACTTGTGGTTAGTTCAGTGGTGTTTGTAATAGTGACAGTTTTTTATTTAATGTTGTTCATTTTGGTTGTAGTATTGGCAGTTGTGGATGAAAAAAAATTGCCGTTTGGTGATAATATTGGCTTGTATGTTGATAAATTATTCTCTATAGAGTCTAGTGGTAATGTTGGTAGTTGTTCTGTTGCGGGTATTAATGATGTTATTTACCCTTTCCTAACTATTTTGTGTTGAACTGAAACTTTATTATAGATAAATATCAAAATATTACAAAACATGTATGGTCTCCCTTGCGTGTTTTGTAATGTTGGTAGTTTTACAATTTATGGTTGTAATATTAGTAGTTGTGTTGTCATTTTGGTGGCTCTTTGTAGGCAATGATGTTTGGCAGAGGGGGAGACTGAATAGTAATTGTGTGTACTGTTTTATCCTATCAGTGGTGTATAGCATGATCTATGGACAGTATAGAGATGATGGCTCTGATTGTACTGCAGGTGGTGGTAGGCTATGCTGGTGGTAGTAGTCTTTAGGATGATGGTAGTGAGGGTAGTAATGATAGTGTAGTGGTTGTGGTAGTAGTAGTAATGGTTTTAGTCTAAGGATGATAATAGTGAGGGTGTTAATGATAGTGCAGTGGTTGTGGTGGTAGTAGTAATGGTAGTAGTCTTAAGGATTATGGTAGTAATGATAGTGTAGTGGTTGTGGTACTGGTAGTAGTAGTAATGGTAGTGATGATAGTGATGATAGTGAGGGTAGTAATGGTAATGGTTGTGGTAGGTATAGTAATGGTTTTAGTCTTAAGGCTGATAGTAGCTGTTATAATGATGATTGTAGTAATTGTGTAGTGGTTATATAAATGGTAGTGGTAACAGTAGTATAGTAGTGGTTATGATGGTAGTAAAGAATGGTCGGTAGCGGTGGTAGTTAGGCTACGTCATAATAATAGTGGTGATGATACCAACAAGTGTATGTATATAGATCGAATCCCCGGACTGCCACATGTGGTTGTTAATTTCATTAATCGATTTTAGGAGTAGAGTTGGTTGGTGGAGAGAACCTAATAATTATGGGTTCTGCCAGTAATAGTAATATTTCATATACTCGTCTGTGTTTTTATGAATGTAGATAAAATATATTTCTACATTTGTATATATTTATCTTTTTGAATCTATCAATAATATGTATGTCTTATCTATTCATATTATTTTTTTGCAATTTTATATATTATATAGGCCTAATTTGTTTTATTTTGTATTATTTGTTGTGTATGTTGTATTTACACCTATTATATCCTCATCTACATACAGTATATTTATCAGCGTTTCTACCAGCCTGTCAATCTATCTATTTACCTGTATCTATTTATCTATCTACCTCAGCCTGCCGATCACCCATCAATATCTGTGTTGGTGGCAGTTGGAATATAGAAACAAAACTGTGGTCTGGTGAATTGTAATGATACTGTATATGGTGGGCAGTCAATCTTTTGTCTATGTATATCTTAGGTTAATAATGGTGTTGGTGGCATCTTTAGTCTACCTATCATCTATATATATCTTTAATAATGGTGCTTTGGTGGCAGTGGTATATATTGTTTATGTAGTACAATAGTCTGAAGTAGTGTACTATATTGACATGTGGTAGTGTGTCAATCTATTAATTATTTATCTAATCTGCCTGTTTATCTTTCTGTATATCTATTGTTCCTTCTACCATTATATCTATCCATACCCGTAACTAGTGGAGTTTGTGGCAGTGAGTATTGGCCTAGAGGTACGTTGGTATTACTATTACAGACAGTGATGTGATGCTTGGTAGGGGACTAGTGTACACCAATGGGTAGGGGGGAATTGCAGTGAATAGGAAGGGTATATATAGTTTGGCCAGCAACAGGAGAGAGAGAGAGAGAGAGATTAATAATATTAATAATATTAATAATATTAATAATATGTTTTATTTCCACCAATAGTGGTTATTTGTGTTACATTATTAACAATATATACAATATGTATTGGATAATGTTTGCCTAAGAGGCGAACCCTGTTGCATGTTTGCAGTCAATATTGAAATGCCCGTCCTTATTACCATGCTAGTATAAACAATTACATAGGTACATTACATTGATAGAGAAGAGAAGAGCTAGATTGGTGGGTGGGGGTGATCGAGGTGTGGAGGGCAGGGGTGGGGATGCAGGTGAGGGTTATTTGGGCCAGGTGAGGTGAGGTAGGCTACTTTACAAAAGATCAACAAGAAGTCAGGTCAGGGGGGGGGGGGGATGAGAGAGAGGTACAGTATGTATTTTTAGGGAGTGGTAGCAATAGTATTAATATTTATAATGATAATAATATTTATGATATTAATACAAATAATAGTAATAATAATAATAACAATAAATACAAATATAATTATATGGATGGATTGATAGACATTGTTGAGATGCGTGCATATAAACTCGCATACATATATACCTGCACATACACATACACACACGTGTATACATATACTTAAATATACATATATACACTTACATACAGTATACACATATAGACGCATACATACAAACATCGTATACATAAAGTTAGAGAGGGAGAGAGAGCTACCGGATAGAACACTATCACTTCCTCTCTCTTTCTGTCTCTTTCTCTCTGAGATAGGCGAGATATGGTTAACTAGACATTAGATTTACTTTAGTAAAATTTAAGAATTCTAAAACAAGTAGGAAATACATAATAGCCCATGATGAATTTTGGAAACTTAAGATAAAACAAGTAGCCTACTGTATTGCATAAATCTAATGAAAAACAAAACAATATATTCAGCATTTTGCCCACAACAAAAGTGGCACTTCATCAAATTATGTTAAGTTCCATAGCAAAAACATGAATTATGCACCTTAGTTCTAGTGATTATAAATCAAGGGACAAATATAGCCTGGAGAGACTGTCCTGCTGCTTTGGTTTATAGTAGTAATTTAGTCGAAGTTATTTTGCCCTCAGTTGTTGTTGTTGTTGTTGTTGTTTTTGTTCTCCAAGCTGTCTGGCCGAACAGCCCCAAGGCCCCGAGCAATGCCATGGCCATAACAGAGCGCCCCCACAGAACCCTCCCTGCCGACCACAATAAAGCCTGGAGTGACCGAAGCCACTCCATGGCGGGGAGCGGAAACGCCCGGGAAACCAAAGCCCCACCCAGGGCCCTGTGCCCCTCAGCAATTATAAAGAGAAAGTTGAGGGGCAAAGGAAAAATGTGACTCTTTGGCTTCCAATCTTTGTAGATTGGGAGGTCAATCCACGGAAGAGACGCCGTCACTTGAGATCTAGAAAATATATAAGTAAAAGGAACAGTCAGAGTAAGCTATGGGTATGGCAGAGATCGCTCAGTTCTCACTCTGATAGACCAGCCCATCACCACATGACTAGAACCCAATCCTCTCAGCATCAGCTAGGAAAGGCCCTAGAAAGCTACCTTTGGCGGGGGGATAGCTCCCCTATTTCAACCCCTTTCGGGGTTGGGCACCCGCCCTTTGCCCTCAGTAATTGTTCTCGGCTCTTGTCGACATAATTAAGCCTAAAAATTACTTCCTTATGGGCAAGATTTAATTTGTGTTGTAATGTATTGTATTATTGTTGTAACATGTCTAGTAATGTTTGTTTTCTTCTCTACAGTAGTGGAGGTCGTGCGAGAGTGTTGGTTGGCGGGAGCAGCGTGATGGAGGGAATAAGGCGAGACAGGCTGGGTCAGCGGCCCTACCACGAACACACCGGTGACAACATTTGCCCTAACATGGTCCGTGGCATTGACTACCTCAGGGACCCCAGGCTTAATAAGGTGAGGCACTGGGAACATACCCTAGAGTTGGAACATACTTCACAGTTCTTTGATTTATGGATACTGTACTGCTACATTACTTTGTCTTATTAACCCTTTCATGCACTGGGGGTTGCCGTGAAGTATTCAGAAATATAATTATCTCTTTCTCATAATTCCCTCTCCAAAATTGGTTTTCTGCTCACAGCTCTCTCAAAGACAACTGCAGAGGTTGAGTAAACTAAAGGTTTCTGTACACCCTTGATGGTCACAAAGGCTTTTAAAGGGCGCATATTGCGTCCTTGTGTGCGAAAGCGTTAACCCCTACAAAATGATGGCATCATTTTGATTTTGTCTCCAGTTCATGCTATTTAGTTCATTTCTTTTAATACCCTTCATTCAGAGAGTTTATGTAAAACATCACCCCATTTCTTTCTTGGTGTTGTTGTTGTTGTTGTTGTTGTTCTCGTTCTCCAAGCTGCCTGGCCGAACAGCCCCAAGGCCCCGAGCAAGGCCAAGGCCATAACTGAGCGCCCCCACAGAACCCTCCCTGTCGACCACAATAAAGCCTGGGTGACTGAAGCCAGTCCATGGCGGGGAGCTGAGAAGGGTGCGGAAACGCCCGGGAAACAGGAACGGGAACATGTTGTTGTTGTTCCCCAAGCTGCCTGGCCGAACAGCCCCAAGGCCCCGAGCAATTCCAAGGCCATAACCGAGCGCCCCCACAGAACCCTCCCTGCCGACCACAATAAAGCCTGGGTGACCGAAGCCACTCCATGGCGGGGAGCTGAGGAGGGTGCGGAAACGCCCGGGAAACCAAAGCCCCACCCAGTGCCCTGTGCCCCTCAGCAATTATGAAGAGAAAGTTGAGGGGCAAGGGAAAAATGTGACGCTTTGGCTTCCAATCTTGGTAGATTGGGAGGTCAATCCACGGAAGAGACTTTCTTGGTGTATCCTTTGATAGCGGTACGGTACTCCTTCAGTCCTCCTTCCACAATATATTTATATCTAGCCATCCTTACCCTATTACCTCCTCCATTCTTTCCACATGTCTGAAGCTATTATAGTCTTCCTGCTAACATTTTGTTACTACAGCTTTGATACCTGTGATTTTTTATCTATTAAATCTTAACTGTAATATGGGAGATTTTTTTTTTTTTTTTAAGAGACTATGAACAGAGGAAGGAAAAACACAGATAAAACAAAAAGGTCCATGTGCCTAAAGGCATCCTCCATTCATAAAATGTTTGTAACAACTGGATTTAAACTTTTGTAGATTGTAAGTTTGTGGAAAGCAACTCGAGGGAAGTGAATTCCAAAGAGTAGTAGTTCTAGGGATAAATTAATTTTGATAAGCAGAAGTTCTGCATTGTGGAGGAGAAAGTGTAAATTCATGGACGCTCTCAGCTGCCCTAGTTCTACGGGGAAAGATGTGGAGAGGCGGCACAATTGAAGCAAGTTCCTCGGAACAATTGCTGTGAAAATATCTGTAGAATAATGCAAGGGATGCAACGTTTCTTCGTATGGATAATGTAGGAAGGTCCTGTGTGATTGCAGGGTTATTGTTTAATCTAATAGCCTTATTTTGAATTTTGTCCAACTGCCTCAATGCAACCACTCCACATTCACTCCACAGAGGTGAACAGTAATCCATCTGAGAACGCACATGACTTTTATATATTACGGCCAACTGCTCGTCAGTGAAGAATTTTCGAACTCTGTACAGGAGTCCCAGTTTTTTAGAGGCATTCTTAGCAATGCTTCTAAAATAATGTGTCCAGCTCAAGTTAGTAGTTAATGTTACACCGAGAATGTCAATACTAGGGGAAGTGGGAATATTTACATCATTAAAAAATATACCGGTATGGGAGTCAGTGAGATTCTGTCGGTTAGAAAATTGAATGTACTTGGTTTTCTGTGCATTAAAGGAAACTAGATTCTTTTGTCCCCATTCATTAATTCTAGAAAGGAGGTCCTGGTTCAGAGAAATTGCAGTGTTTATTTTTGAATTTATAAGATCGGGTTGGGTGAAAGAATTGGTAAATGTGAAGGAACTGGAGTGTTGAGTCATCTGCGTAGGAATGTATTGGATTATGAGTGGTAGAATGGCCTAAGTGCTGCCAAAATGTGTGTTAATCAGGTCAACCATTTCAGTTTCACTCCCAAAACATGCTTCTTAAATTAATAGGCATTTTCGGACATTGTGTAAAATCACTTATCAGAATAATATATGACAAATTGCCTTGTGCGTACTGGATGGATAGTTCATAATAGCTTTTGATCCATACCTAGGCCTATTAACAAGAAATCTGTACAGAAATTTAGGTTTTGTATCAATTTATACACTTCTTCAGTAGTGCTAGCACACTCAACGGACCACTGAACACTCTAGGTCATAAATTGTGGCCTTATGATTTCAAAGCTACCCCAAAAACAAAGAACTTGACAACAGAGTAAGCCCATGACCGGGTTGCCTGGAATGTCGCCATTTAGGAAGTGAGACTGTAACCACACTCCTTGTGGACGAAACGATCTGTGAAATTGCATGTTTGTATCCCGCACTGAATCAAATCTTCTCAATAATTCTTTACCTAATACTAACAATTTGGAAGTTAGTTTGTGTTGTTTTAGGGTTCATGTTGGGCCATGATTATAGTGTACAGTACATCCATGATAACATGACTGTTTTTCAACGGGCAGAGTCACTGTTCTGAAGGGCACAGAGTGTTTTGGTGGTTTGAGTTGTGACTGATGCTATTTACAGTACAGGTATATGGGAAATTTCATAACAGTACCAGAGTTCAAAATTAATGATCATACAGTATTCTTTAATTTTAGATTTGATGATGTACAGGTATGGTGGAGTGGTCATGTCACTGGACTGGTAATCCAATGATCCCGGGTTCGAATCCTGATGTATCAATGGGAAGATATTATTTGGATGGACCAGTATCAGTGCATTACCACAAAGCCCACCGAAACGCCAAAAAAATTCCCCCATTGATCCCTGATTAAATAGCACTGTATGCATATTCCCATATTCAAAATATGCAACATGGGAGCAATGCCTAGTGAGTTCATTGCTCAATAGGTGGCGTTCTGAGAGTGAGGGTACCTGGTACTTCTTGAATTTGAATGTTCTGTGTGGGAAGCATGTAGTCACCTCAATATGTCCTTGTCCAGAGGATAAGCTAATGCTTTGATGACAGAGGACTCCTCTTGAATACACTCAATCCTCAACAATTGGATCATTCATAATATAAGATGTTTGGGAAACTTTATTAGCTGCTACGGCAGCATTGACTTTCCTACTGGTAACAGACCTTAGTGGTATAAGTGAACATTGTCCGATTTATTGCATCACACATGGTTATCGTTGTTATCAACCCTCCTCTCCACCGCTGCTGTTATCTCAATCACACATACTCAGCACATGTCAATCTTATCAGTTGCTTCATCACTCCGCTAGACATCTTGCCGCACGATGACGCGCTAACACCTTCACTCTGTAATCAAGGGATCAGATATGCTATAATTATGATTAAAACTTTTATAAATTTTTCTTTTTTCCACAAATATCTAATCTTTCTGTTTACTCTACCTTTTCTTTACGTTGAGTTCCTCCAATCTCGACCATATTACTGTAGGCTATTGTCTTTCCAGTATGGCCATCTGATCCTTTGATTCAGCGGCACTTGTGGCACTGTGACTCCAGCCAAAAGCAAGCACTCTAGCATTTGGAACACCTTTCATTTACCAGCCCCCAAAATCATTGGCTTCACCTCTGATGCTATACATTTTCGACAACAAAGTCTCTTCACATCAACATCTGGGATGAAAATCTTCCAGGTTTATAATTTAAAAGGGTACAGAAACCTTCATGTACTCTCCCTTACAAACATCCTCCGTTCATTCCTATCATTTGCTATTTCTTTTGCTTCATCTATTCCCTTTTCACACTTCTGACACTCATTGAGACACCATATCATACCATCATCTTCTCGGCCTTCCACGTCTTCTTTTTCCCTCCACTTCGCTAACATGCATCCTCTTCACTACCCTCTCTTCAGTCATTCTAGTCATTAGGCCATTCTATCTGGGAACACTTTCTTCTACCTTTTGATCAACAGATTTTCTAACTCCACATGCCTCCCTTATGTTCACACTTCTTACTCTGTCTATTCTTCATTCTCCACAGGCATGTCTTTACAAGTCAATTTTAACTGCTCTCACTCGCGACTTTTCATTACTTTGCGATACCAGAGTTTTGCACCCATACATCTATGTTGACACTTAGAAATCCTCTTGTAAAAATATATAAAATGAAAATAACAAATAAATAATTGACATGTATTTGTTTCAGGGCATGGCGTTCACCCTAGAGGAGCGTCAGGTGCTGGGTCTCCACGGTCTCATCCCCCCGAGGTTCAAGACCCAGGAGGAGCAGGTGGACCTCTGTCGCAAGAATATTGACCGCTACCAGGAGCCCCTCAACAAGTTCATCTACCTCGCTGGACTACAGGTGGGCATTATTGATTATTTTCTATTATAACCGTACAGGCATATTATTTATTTATATTTATTTATTTACATATTATTTGTATGATATTTTTTTAATTTATATATTTTGTTTTTTATTCCTTTTGAGAAAAGGGGGCTCTGTATTACTGAGGAAATAGAATACAGGTAGTTCCCCTTTAACCCATTGCCGGCTGGAGACGTTCTGAAATGACCATGGCAATTTACAGACTTTTAAAGTCTCTTAAAGCCTGTAGAATAGAGTGCGAGGGAGCGGGTGCGCGACAGGCCACACGTCCTTCCTCTAGCCATCCGGCCGCGGCACTGAGTAAGGACTTTGAGTCATGCTCTCACGAGATATACAGCGCTGCCAAAGGCAAATGTAGCCCGACATTAGCGATAATTGCTCATTTTAGCGAATGTCTATGGTAGCGCTGCGGGTGAAGCCCGCGAGCTACGAAGCTCATTTTGGTATAATTTTGGAGCTATTTTCTTCTAGGTTTTGGCTGAATACATTTAATTTAATTCAGACACTTGGCTAATCAATCAGGAGTGCCTGAATGAGCTCTAATATGGTGGAAATAGGTTGAAATATGCCCACAGCCAAAGTTTTAATTTCCTACACTTTAGGCATACTTGATCATATACTTATAATGAAAGCAAGACATAACCTAATAAGTATTGAGTAGTGAAGGCCAGTCATTTAATCTTAGTCTGTATTTTTGTTTTAAATAAAACGCTTTAGTAGTTTGTTCAGCTTAAAAGGCACACAGTCTATCCATTAGGGATGTACCGATACCAATATTTTGGCCGATACCGACACTCAGTTTAGAGCCGATACCGACACTCCGATACTTAGCCTTATACCGATACTTCTTTCTAGAAAATTCAATTGTGATTGTAAGTAGGCTATAAAATTAGTCTCATAAACGTATGTCTTAAATCTTAACCTCATTGACACCCATGAAATGAACTTAAGTCAGTCAATAACCAATCCTGAATTGACTGAAGTCCCTAAACAGGGAAAGGATTGATTAACAAATTATAAAAGTGGGGAAAATCTAATCTATCTATCTACCTACCTACCTACCTACCTACCTACCTACCTACCTACCTACCTACCTACCTATTGCCTGACGCCGTGATCCCCGAAGGGGTGCCCACGAACGAACCGCCCCCATGCACCTCTGTCCCCAGTCAGTCGATGCCCCTCCTCCCAACCAGCACCTCCCTCATCCATATACTTCCTCACTCCATCCTTCCATCTCGTTCGGTCTACCTCTCCCTCTCTGTCCCTCCACCTCGCTCTCGTACACCCTCTTAGTCATTCTCTCGCTTTCCATACGTTCCATATGGCCGAACCACCTCAAGTTGTTCCTTTTCACACTTTCCAGCACATCTACCTGCACACCACACCTCCTTCTTGCTTCCTCATTCGTCTGTCTATCCCTCCATGTAACTCCGCACACACTTCTTAAGTAACTCATTTCCATCGCTCTCACTCTTGGTCTGAGTCTCTCAACCAACGTCCATGCTTCGCTTCCGTAAGTCAGTGTCGGGATTACCACACTGTCATGCAAGGACTTCTTCACTTCCATACTGACCACCCTATTTCTTGTTACTGCTTTCAACGTTCCTACAACCCTCTTCCCCTGTTGCACCGTCTCCCGCACTTCTTCATCCATAGTCCCATCTTTACTCAACACACTGCCCAGATACTTAAATGAGCTGACAATCTCCATAGCCTGACCGTTCAACTTCACCTCACACTCTGTGGCTTCACCCCTCTCGAAGACCATAACCTTGCTCTTCCCCGCATTTACCTTCAGATTCCGTTTTTCGCACACTGTTCCAAACACATTTACCAGACCCTACAACTCCCATTCATTATCGCTCATCAGAACTGTATAGTCAGCAAGCAGCAGTACAGGTAGCTTCCACTCATTTCCCTCCCTTATCAGCGATACACCAATATCCACTGCTCTTCCTTGTATCTCTTTCATGACTCCATCCATATATACAGTAAACAACAACGGAAACATCACACACCCCTGTTTCAACCCAACATTCAGGTCAAAGAACTCGCTCTGCTCATTCTCCACACGTACTGCCGCCTTTGCACCCTCATACATGCTCTTCACTGCTTTCAGCAACTTGCCATCTAATCCGTATATTCTAAGTGCTTTCCACATACCTTCTCTATCCACTCTGTCATAGGCCTTCTCCAAGTCCATAAATGCAACATACACCTTTTGTTGTTTCTGCAGATATTTCTCCACAACACAATTTGGGGTAAAAATCTGATCTACACATCCTCTTCCCTTCCTAAAACCGCCCTGCTTGTCACCTATCCATTTCTCTGTTCTCGCTCTCACTCTCTCAATCACTACCCTACTGTACTCCTTCCCTACTACTCTTAGAAGACATATTCATCGGTGGTTACCACACACTCCTCTTTCCCCTTTACCCTTATATAGGGGGACTATTATGATTGTCTTCCAGTCATCAGGTGCACTCCCCTTCTCCCATGCTAGTTTACACATTTTCCATACCCATTCGATCACCATACCTCAGCATTTCCCCACCACTCCATCCGTTCCTGGTGCTTTCCCCAACTTCACTCTTTTCATGGCTTCCCACACTTCTGACCTCCTGATCCCCACCTCCTCCTCCACTACTTCTCTTCTTCTCTCTCCCATACCTCATCCAATTATGTGTGCTGGCGCTCCATTCCATACATTATGTGTGCTGGCGCTCCATTCCTTACATTATGTGTGCTGGCGCTCCATTCCATACATTATGTGTGCTGGCGCTCCATTCCATACATTATGTGTGCTGGCGCTCCATTCCATACATTATGTGTGCTGGCGCTCCATTCCATACATTATGTGTGCTGGTGCTCCATTCCATACATTATGTGTGCTGGCGCTCCATTCCATACGTTTAGCAACTCGTTGAAGTACTCCCTCCATCTTTCGACTCTCTCTTGCTTCTCGGCTAGCATTCTCCCATTCTTATCTTTCACACCCTTACTGTTTCCTTTGCTACCTTGCCTAACTTTCTTTACTTCTTTCCAGAACAGTTTCTTACACTCCCTCCATTTTACACTCAGATTCCTTCCAAATTCCTCATCTACTCTTCTTTTACTTTCCTTCACTACTCTCTTCACCACTCTCTTTCTCTCCACGTACCTCGCTCGTTTCTGCCTCTCCAAATCTTCATTCCCTCTACTACCCAACCACTCTCTATGCGCTTTCTTCTTGTCTTCCACAGCTATTTTTACCTCTTCTGTCCACCATGCTGTACCTTTCACTCCCTTCCCTCTTCTCCTTACTCCACACACCTCCTCACATGCTGCACATATCTCTTCCTTAAACACCTTGCTCATCTCCTCCACTTCCTCCATATCTTTCAGGTCGAACCCACCTAGTCATCTTTCTACTGCTCTCCTGTACTCTTCCCTGATTTCCTCCTCCTGAGGGGATAATACAGAGCGTAAATACAGTTTAAAGTATCGGCAAATATTTTACCGATATCGATACCCCTAAAACAGGCTGATACCACCGATACCAATACATCGGTACATCCCTACTATCCATGGGTATTGCTACTCAAGGGACGGACCACTGTATATGTATGATAGCATGGCTCAGTCTGTGTGAACCCCTTGCCAGCTCTCCAGGAGTCCGATGCGATGTTCTGAAGGCTGTAGCGCAGTTAGAGCACTCACCTGTACAACAATATTGGTGTAGTTGTAGGCAGGAATTGGTGATATTCCTACTGTTATTCATTGCTGACATATACTGTAGATGCTGTATTTTAAATAACTTGATAGGACTTAATGATTGAGTCAATGTACAGTACTATTCAGTATTAGTTAATGCTATGTAAAAGTGTGAATAATCATGCCCTATACAGAACCATAACAAGCAACTGTTCTACCATTTAGGAGTACATTTTGATCAGGTATGCCCCATGCCCCTACTACATTCGTTAATCCCATCTTTGTTTGAAACCTTATACGATAACATTTATGTCTTCTCTCTATATCCTACATTTATTTATATGTATGTACTGTATGTTGTTCCCAGGACCGTAACGAGCGTCTGTTCTACCGTCTGCTGAGTGAGAATGTGGAGGAGTACATGCCGATCGTGTACACCCCGACAGTCGGCCTGGCCTGTCAGAAGTTTGGACTCATCTTCCGACGCCCACGAGGTCTCTTCATCTCCATCCACGACAAGGGTCACGTCTATGAGGTCATGAGGAACTGGTTAGTATACAGATTGTTAACCTTTTTAGTACAGTGAGAGATTGAGTGAGTTTCAATAATTACTTATTTCCTGCTAAAAGTATGGAGAGAACTAAGGCTGAAGTTTTGAGTTATTCTTGTTAAAACTTGGAAGAAAAGCAAGGTTGAAATTGTGAAGGTTTTACTCTAATCTAAATCCCTGACTACCTTACCTAATCTAAATCCCTGACTACCTTACCCAATCTAAATCCCTGACTACCTTACCTAATCTAAATCCCTGACTACCTTACCTAATCTAAATCCCTGACTACCTTACCTAATCTAAATCCCTGACTACCTTACCTAATCTTATAAATTATATGAAAACTCTCTTGTGACTTCTATAACAAGTTTCTACATGTGCTCTTTGGAGTTATTTCTTTTTAAACCTACAGTAGGTCTAAAAGTTGGTAGGTCAAATTATGAATGCACCATTCACATATAAATCTGATAGTCATGACCATACCCTACCTATTCTTTTAAAATTGTGATTTGGGGTACAGATGTAGGAATAGGTTTTTACACCATACCCGAAAGAGGATTTATGGAGCTCCGATCTTACTCTCAACCATCTTAACAATTTTACCAACACACCTAAACTTCGTTAGATGCTGAAATAGCCTCCCGAAAATATGCCATGGACTGGGATTGAACCCGGGACCCATAGGCTATGAGGCAGACACTCTACCAGTTAGACCAAGAAAGATATCTCACTTGGCCTGATCGGCTCAAGTTATTTCCGCATTTGGTTCTGTTTAGGCTAACCTATTTTTACTGACTTTACACAGAGTAAGGGCATCCCCATGGGCAGCCTTGCCACACTTAACCGCTTCTGTACCGGCAACATCTTATTAATATTAGGCTATTCTAGCTATATTTAGAAAATGTTGTGCATGTTAGGAAGGATATATACCGGGTAGTAAATAAAAGGATTAATTGAGATAGTCTGTAGCCTTATAATTTGGTAGAAGTCCTCCCTAAGCTGAATATAATCGTCTAATAGTGTCCAGAATATGATGAAAAATATGTCACCAATGCTGAAAGGCTTAAAGTTAATCTAGAAAAATATAGCCTTTATTTCCAGAGGATCTACTGTAAGAAATTTACTTAACTGTTGACTGTACCGTACCTGATGTTCTAATATGGTGTGCCTTTTCTTGTGAAGAAGTTAATCAACTTTCACCCACAACTACCGTACCCGAGTATTAAATTATATATTGTGGATTGTATCTTCTTCCAGGCCCGAGAGTGACGTTCGTGCCATCGTGGTGACGGACGGTGAGAGGATCCTTGGCCTGGGTGACTTGGGTGTACAGGGTATGGGTATCCCCGTGGGCAAGCTGTCCCTCTACACTGCTCTGGCTGGCATCAAACCTCACCAGTGTCTGCCCATTGTCCTTGATGTCGGCACTAATAGGAAGGTTAGTACAGGTCGCCCTCACTATCCGATGCCCCAATTTACGATATTATTATTGTTTTTTAGGTGTATGTGTTTGTGTTTTGGCTGGTCCAAGAATGCATCCCCATTTACCCCATAATTTTTTGGGTTTGCTATATGATTTTTCTATTTAAGATCGGGTTTTCAGCAACGTAACCCAATTGTAAATCGAGGGAGACCTGTACTTGGTATAATATAGAAACTGTATATGGATTGATTTCAATAATTGACTTAGATAAAAGGGGTGGCCACCAGTACCTTGTTCTGTACACTTTGTCACTTCAGTTCAACTTTGTAGAAATATTATGATAGTGACAACCCTGATAGTTTCTTGAATTTGTTAAACAATTCTTTAAAAATTAACCACTAAGACAAACTAGATTGGATTTGTGACAATCGTTAACAGGTCGCCTTTTTATGATTGAGAAATGATGAACCCAAGCCATTTCCTGCACACAAGTTAATCTTCGGAAATTATTCTGCCTTGGTTAATTGTTTAGAAATTTATGATATTTTTTGTATATACAGTAGGGTCTCACATAGAACGAGAAATTGGTCGATAAACGAGGCCGTTCTATGTGATTTCGTTCTATGTGATCGCGGAATTTTGGTGGCCCAATATGATCAATGTTCACTGTAAGCGTAAATTTCCGTCAGGAGCGTACGATATTTCGTACGTTTTGTACGATATTTCGGCGCTCTATATGAGAACTCCTCGGATTTGCCCTACTTTGATGGCGAAATCGTTCTATATGATCACATTCGTTTCTAACGAAAATTTTGGAACAATATTTTAGGTCGGCGTTCTATAAGCGACTCGTTCTATGCGAACACGTTCTATGTGAGCCCCTACTGTATATATATATATATACAGTATATATATATATTTTTTTGTTTTTGTCATTAGTGCTGTGTCTGCCTATCCAGGTATCCTAGGCCTACTCATCCAATGTATATACTGTACTGTATATAAAAATTAAAAATATGAAGATTGAATGCCTCCCTTATATTAAACATGTTCATATTGTTCAATCCTAATGTTTTTCTTTTTTTACTAAATTAATTTTCAGATTAAGGTAATTATTTAAACTCATAGCTTAATACAATATTTCATTCCAAATGTTTCAAACACTGCACTGTATGTATGTATATATACTGTATGTATGCATGGGTTGCTTTGTCTGCTTGCTTATCCATGCCTCTCTTTCCCTGAAGGAACTTTTGGAAGATGAATTCTACATTGGGAACCGTCACGAAAGAGTGACTGGTGAGGCCTATGATGAGTTTATTGATGAGTTCATGCAGGCGGTGGTCCAGCGCTACGGCCAGAACACACTCATCCAGTTTGAGGACTTTGGCAACCATAACGCCTTTAGGTTCCTCGAAAAGTAAGTTCAGAGATTTGGTAGATTTTAGGTTTTTCAAACATTACAATTATTGATAATAATAATTTGTAGAAAATAAGTATTGATAGCTTATAAAATGTATGCAATTTTAGTTTGGTAAGTGGATGCTACCTCAATCTAGTCAATGCACAATCATGGGTAAGTTCTGGAAAGTTTTTGGAGGCACAGTTATGATACACTGAACTAATCTATATTTTTTTTTTCTATGTGGATGAGGGAGGCAAAAGGCAAAACTGCCTGTGATGTGTGCCTCCCCCAGAGTTGAAAGAGTGACTGTGCCAAAACCAAGGAATGTTCAAGCCAAATTGTCTGGACACACAGTTTGAAGCAATTTAAGTCATTGGATGAGGGAAAGATGGATTTAGTGTAGATTAACTGCTTAGACCACATAGATAATTTAACTGCACTTGTTAATACTCACTGTCTTTTTCATTTGGAGGTGTTCAAATATATATGACCACAACTTTACCAATCTATCTATCTATCTACTGTATCTATTTACTCAGGCCTATTACCCATTTTTTCTAAAAAAAAATCTTCTGTGGGTGGCTAACTTGAGACAGAGCCCGAACAGGGACAACACAACACAACAGAAAAACAATGAACTCACAAAATCAAAACACATCTAGGTCACCCAGGAGAAGACCCGGAGACCAGGGATCACCAAGGTAACTCTAGCACTCGCTTGTAGAGAGTTGTCACTTGTTATAGCTATCCAGACTTCATCCACGCAAACATGGATAAAGCCCATAAGTAGAGGAAAAAAAGTTCACACAGTATCTTTTTTTTTTTCATTTATTTTTTTTTTTATTTTGTTCTATATACTGTAATAATCCCCTTGCTTATTAAATACAGTTTGATATTATGTCGCCAGCCATATGAGTCTCTCTTCGGACTCGGTGGTGCGATTAAATTGTTTTATTGTTACTTGATATTTTGTCCTTGACACACATGGCTCTGTTACCTCAGAGACCCTCACAAGTGACATAATTATAGGACTAAACTTTTATATCACTGATCTTACAAGACAATGTTATTCTTGGTACAGTAACATCAGTTCACCCTATAATTGATAAGGTAAAACTGTATGCCTGCCGAGACCGGAACCTCTCCGGGTGGTCGGGGGTCGAGTGTGTGCTGGAGGGACCTTGGTAATCCCTGGTCTCTGGGACTTCTGGGTGACCTAGATGTGTGTGTGAATTTGTGTGTTCATTGTTTTCTGTTGTGTTGTGTTGTCCCTATTCGGGCTCTGTCTCGAGTCGGCCACCCCCAGAAAAAAAAATGGGGAATGGGCCTGAGTACATACATACAGTACACATTCATTCATGAAAACAGTACTCTCATCATGCCAGATAAAGAAGAATAAATTTTATTTAGCATTTAAGTTTTCTAGCTCAAAAATGTTTCCTTTAATGCCATGCATTTGGCTATATAGTAACCTATTTTAGGCATAATTGCAATTAGGATATAGTGATTGCTTGCTTGAATGAAACAAGAAAGAAGCTTTCAATTAAAATACTTTATGATTTGTACTTTCTCATCTTTTGGTCTTCTGGCTCAAATCTCAAAACATATTACAGTGTTGTGTAATGTTAACCCCTTCAGACTCATATGACGCAGAGGTTGCCAGATTAGCAATAAGAATTAGAGTTCTCTCACTTATAATTACCTCTCCAAAACTAGTTTTCTGCCCACAGCTAACTCAAAGACAACTGCAGAGGTTGAAGTAACTAAACTAAAGGTTTCTAAATACCCCTGATGGTAACAAAGGCTTTAAAGTATCCCTAATAGGCTCAAAATTGCGTCATATGTCGGAGAGGGTTAATGATGACATTTAGAATAACCTAGGTCATATCTAAGTTGGCTGCAATAAATGTAATGATTTACTTCAGGTACCGAGGGAAATACTGCACCTTCAATGATGACATCCAGGGTACAGCGTCCGTAGCGGTGGCGGGGATTTTGGCGTCACTGAGGATCACTGGTCACAAGCTGGGAGAACACAAGTTCCTCTTCCAGGGAGCAGGAGAGGTGAGCCCGATAAGAGTTAATTAAATAAAAGTGTGTGGAAGGTTGGGTGCACATCAGGGTACCAAACGAGAGACTTATTCTTGTTTATTTCAGTCAGCTTTACTAAAAATAAAATTAAATATATGCGTTCCTATTATGTTATTAGTTCCTATTATGTCCTTGGAAGTGATAACATGGCCAAAATAATGCAATTTCATGTCAATTTTCCTTTCTCGTATTCAATCCAGTCTTCAAACCAAATTGTTGTAGTTTGACACCCTGGTGCACATTACCCACTCAATCGGCATTAATACCTTCTATACACAGCATAGCTTTGTACAAAGTTATAACATAAAGTAGTTTACTCAGCATTCCTGGTACACTAAGTCTTTGGAAATGCTCACGGTCACCAGCAGACTGACATATGCAAAGCATTGGAAACTTCCATTGAATAAAAGATCATATAGAGAGACAATGTGGTGAGAGAGGTGGAAGCCAGGCCTGAATTAAGGAAATTATTATTAATCCAGGAGATTTTGGAATTTGAGTGGACAAGTAGCTACCAGTTAAGAGCTCTGCAACCAGTGGACGAGTGAAGAGAGACAAGCAGATTTGGAAATATAAGACAAAAAGTGGTCAAGATTTATGAAGTTGACAGAGATGTAGCTGAAGTTAGATGATAAGAATGTCGCTCGATGTGGGTGTGTAAGAGAGAGAGAGAGTGAGTGAGAGAAGTAGAGACTGGCCTTAGAGTTTACAGCTGGACAGAGACAGTTACCTGGGACAAATGTTGTGAATAAGTGACAACGGGTATACTGTATGTGGTGTCCAGAGTTTGAATCCCGGGAGGATTACTGTATATGCTTTCATTAATTTATTCAAGTGCATTGGGGTTTGTAATGGAGGATTTATGTTAAGAACGGGGTGTTCCTTAATGTATCTAGTTTGAAAATTAATTTTGAGTTTACTCTTTTGTACTGGTACTACGGTAATTCTCCTACTCAACAAGACAGCGAAAGAGGCGAGAGAACGCGAAAGTGGTCCAGGACCCTAAGAATTGGAACTTTAAAGGTTTCTTTTCAAGCTCTTTTTGTGGGTTTTTTGTATTACCGTAGTTTAACCAGACCACTGAGCCACCTGACGAGACTCTCACAGGGCTGGCCTTTTCAAGCTCTGAAGTATATACATACATACATACATACTACAGTAATAATTTAGTTTGAAGTGTTTTATTATCATTAATGCTGTACATTAACCTGGTATGGTGGTTGATTACAACTATACCTTGTTCATTATAGGTAGACCAGAACTTCTAACCTCTATACAGTAACTCAAAAATGACTAGCGTAATTATGCTAATATTTCTACCATTTGGGAAAAGTCAGCTAGGGAATAGGTGTGGAAATTTACAACCCATTTGCTCTAGCTCTTTTTGAATTACTGTACAGAGGTTAGGGGTCACATTTTCTGGCCTACCTATAATGAATGGACTATAGCTTTCTGCAACATTTGTCCTAGGTTCATGTTTTGACAACTGTACACTACCGGTATGTAAATATAGGGAGACTGAATTATTTGTTTTGATTACTCTAGTTAAACCACCTTTTAGTTATATATGTATGTATGTACTCAGGCACATACCCCATAGCTAGGGGTGGCCGACTTGAGACAGAGCCTGAACAGGGACAAAACAAAATACAAATTCAAACACATGTAGGTCGCCCTAGATGCAACCTAGATGTGTTTTAGTTATACTCTGCTATATTGTGTGTACAATATTAGTGGTTTTATGTTTTTTAGTTTCATTATATTGTTTTGTTATATCTTTGTTATTTCCAGATAGTGATTTTTATAAGTTTGTTTTTCTTTATATTGTGTGGTTTATAGTTTTGGTGTATTTGTTTTAAAAGTTTTTAATTTTTATTATAATACACAGGCACATAACCCATAGCTGGGGGTGGCCGACTCGAGTCAGAGCCCGAACAGGGAAAAAAAAAAATAAAAAAATAAAAAAAAAAAAAAAGTCGCACATCTAGGTCGCCCAGGAAAAGACCCAGAGATCCAGGCCCATTTGGGGTCTCCAGCAAATGATTCCCAGGTCCCAGACCTCCCGGAGAGGTTCTGGTCTCAGCAGGCAGACACACATACATTTTATTTAACATAATATTTTACATTATTCTCTACTTTTTTTAGGCGTCCCTGGGTATCGCCAACCTGATCGTGATGGCCATGATCGAGGAGGGTATAAGTGAGGCCGACGCTCGCTCCAAGATCTGGCTGGTGGACTCCCGAGGCCTCATTGTCAAGGACCGACCCAAGGGAGGCATCTCCGGACACAAGGTGTCCTACGCCCATCCTCACGAACCCATGGAGAAGTTGGATGATATTGTGCGTCATATTAAACCTACCTCGCTTATTGGTCAGTTCTATGTAATTTTCTCTTTCTGTCTGTCTATGTGTACTGTACCCAAAAAGGCCTTACGAGCTACATACCTTCCACCCCACATCCTCACGAATGCATTGAGAAGTTGTATGACTATGTTTTAGAGAACTGAAGCCTATTCACTTATATCTATGTTATCACAATTTTATAATTATGTACTATGCCTGTCCATCTTTCAATCTGTTTGTTCTACCCTGTCTGTTTCTCTGTCTCTCATTGTCCAGGACCAACCCAATGGAGCCATCAATGAACACAGCAGTCCTTCGCCCTTCCCCCATGAACACAGCAATACTGTATATTTGTTATTTACACATAATGATTTTGATAAGTTCTTTTGTCTTTACTGTATATTGTCGTCCATGTTTTGGTTGTTGTTGTTGTTCCCCAAGCTGCCTGGCCGAACAGCCCCAAGGCCCCGAGCAAGGCCAAGGCCATAACTGAGCGCCCCCACAGAACCCTCCCCGCCGACCACAATAAAGGGGTGACCGAAGCCACTCCATGGCGGGGAGCTTGAGGAGGGTGCGGAAACGCCCGGGAAACCAAAGCCCCACCCAGGGCCCTGTGCCCCTCAGCAATTATGAAGAGAAAGTTGAGGGGCAAGGGAAAAATGTGACGCTTTGGCTTCCAATCTTGGTAGATTGGGAGTTCAATCCACGTTAGAGACGCCGTCACTTGAGATCTAGAAAATATATAAGTAAAAGGAACAGTCAGAGTAAGCTATGGGTATGGCAGAGATTGCTCAGTTCTCACTCTGATAGACCAGCCCATCACCACATGACTAGAGCCCAATCCTCTCAGCATCAGCTAGGAAAGGCCCTAGAAAGCCGCCTTTGGCGGGGGGATAGCTCCCCTATTTCAACCCTTTTCGGGGTTGGGCACCCGCCTCCATGTTTTGGTTTGTTTATTTTGCAGGTTTTACATTATAATTGCTATTATATTATAATTTTCTTTGTTTGTCTAGCCAAGGAAGGTATCATGGAATACACAGTCCTCCACCCATCTCAATGAACCTATGAAAAACTTATAAATCTATGTCTGATTGAAGGGGTTAATAGCTACAGATAACAACATTTATTGCTAACTGAGATACCGGTACTGTAGTAAGCACAGGTCGTCTAACTTCTATCAAATTGGTTTAACCGGTATGTTGCTTAAATTCCACATGTATATTATTTAAATGTCTACAGCATGGCATCTAGACTCTTGCTATAGCAATATATAACTTGTATTCTGTCCTTTATGCAGGTTAATTGTTATTTTGGGGGGGATTATATTGTTCATGTGAAGTGAAGAAATTATTCTATAGAAAATAAATGAATGGTAAATAAATAAAGCATTAAATATTTTTGTCAGGTACTGTAAATATATTTTCATTGCCCATGGTCCCGCATTGCATACAGACTTATCCAGCCTCATTAGGGTGGTGGCCCAGTAGGCAGTAGACATTTTAATTAATTCAAGGTAATGGGTAAGCCACAATTATAGAGTAGCTATATGGTAAGGTACAAAATAATAACTAAATCATGATAGGTGCTGGGAAGGTATAATATGTTTCCACATAGCAATTTTGTTAATTTAATTTGACTTTATATTGTCCTTGTCCCAATTTTGGTTTGTTTAGTTTGCAAGTTTTACATTTTAATTTTAATTAATATAACTAAAGTTCTCCATGTCCTATCTTAACCCTTCCTCCACTCTTGCTAATTATGGTATATGGCCCTCTGTGAAATATGAACTAAACTGAGCTGTTGACTAACTGTTGAACTATTGTAGGTGCGGCGGCCATTGGTGGAGTGTTCACCCCACAACTGCTGCAGGACATGGCCAGCTTTAATGATCGACCACTTATCTTCGCTCTCAGCAACCCTACCAGCAAGGTTAGTATATTATCGGTACACTAACTCCCATGACTTCTTAAGTTCTCTCCCTCTCTGTGATTTTATGTACTAAAGTAAATATATAAATGACTTGAAGAGCTCATGTGGTCCGGCTGAACTGGTGAAATGGCAAGTAATGTCTATGTGTCTTCACCTTCCTCGATTTGTTCGCCTACTGCCCTTCCCTCTCTATCTTGACTCGTTTAGTTATATATCTTGATCAAACCCTTTGGGCCAGCCCTATGAGAGTTCTTTTGTGGAGCTCAGTGGTCTGGTTAAACTTATTTAAAAAATAAAAAAATAAAATAAAAGTTTGTCTAATCAGATAAATTCACTACTGCACAAGTAGTCTACACTGTGGCCTACTTTATAATTAAATTCAAATGTGTCCTAGCTCCATATTGGGGGACTTGCAAAACCTTTCAAAGATGAACCACCCATTCCACACAGCCCTAATACTAGAGCAGCAGCGTCTAATTCACTTCCTGACCACCTATTGTCTGCCAAGCTTGAGGAGTGGTGTGGAGGCGGCGGACTTGCAAGTCAACCCTGGTGAAACCATCTCAACAACAACAAGCCTATTCAAGTAGAACTCCGAATTACAGTAGAGTAGACCATCATTTATCAAAAAATCACGAGTCTTTCCAAACTGCGGATAGACAGAAACGGCTAAGGTTGGATAGAGGATGCTAAACCTTACTCTGGATAGGACCAGCCCTCATTATATTTTAACTTAATCATGATATTGAAACAAAATGGGGTTGTTGTTGTTCCCCAGGCTGTCTGGCCGAACAGCCCCAAGGTCCCGAGCAAGGCCAAGGCCATAAACGAGCGCCCCCACAAAACCCTCCCTGCTTACCACTAATAAAGCCCGGGTGACCGAAGCCACTCCAAGGCAGGGAGCTGAGGAGGGTGCGGAAATGCCAGGGAAACCAAAGCCCCACCCAAGGCCCTGTGCCCCTCAGCAATTATGAAGGGAAAGTTGAGGGGCAAAGGCAAAATGTGACGCTTTGGCTCCCAATCTGCCAACCTCTAGGTAGGCAGTAGGGAGGTCAATCCACGGAAAAGATGCGGTCACTTAAGATCTAGAAAATATATAAGTAAAAGGAACAGTGAGAGTAAGGTATGGGTATGGCAGATCGCTCAGCTCTCACTGATAGACCAGCCCATCACCACATGACTAGAACCCAATCCTCTCAGCATCAGCTAGGAAAGGTCCTAGAAAGGGATAGCTCCCCTATTTCAACTCCTTTCGGGGTTAGGCACCCGCCTACAAAATGGGGTTATCCATAAGAGTAAGCTTCACACATGCAGAAACATAAATGATGTGGCACCTTCATTTTATTAGTTGTATTTATTTACTTATTTATTTTTTAAATACAGTATATTATTATTTTTTTTATAAAGAACATTCGAGGAGAAAAAGGGTTAGTTACAGCATGAATGAGACAATGGAACTTAATTCTGTATGAATGAACTGTGAATAAGTTTATTAACCCTTTCACGTTTTTATGGCGCAGAGGTCGCCAGATTAGCAATAATAAATAGAGTTCTCTCACTCTTATAATTACCTCTCCAAAATTAGTTTTCTGCCCACAGCTAACTCAAAGACAACTGCAGAGGTTGAAGTAACTAAACTAAAGGTTTCTAAATACCCCTGATGGTAACAAAGGCTTTAAAGTATCCCTAATAGGCTCAAAATTGCGTCAAGAACGTGAGAGGGTTAAAAGGGTGTTCTGCTCTAATTGATCTATCCCCTATTATCCCACCTTTGACCAATTATGAAGAAGAAAACCTTTACTTTTGAATGTACAGTTGGTTGCAATGATGGATCTCTCTGTTATCCTTCAGGCGGAGTGTACAGCGGAGGACTGTTACAAACACACCAGTGGACGCGCCGTGTTTGCCTCAGGATCACCCTTCAACCCGGTCACCATGGATGGTAAGACCTTCCACCCCGGCCAGGGCAACAACGCCTATATCTTCCCCGGCGTAGCTCTCGGTGTCATCTGTACCGGCATCCATCACATCGAGGACAGTATCTTCCTTATGGCTGCTAAGGTAAAGTGTTTTGAAGGTTAATATTATTCTCTGATAGTATCTAGAATGGCTTTAATAGTTCTGGAGTTCATGGGGAATGTGTCAGAGTAGATAGATAGCTAGTTCTGGAGACTAAGGTGGTAGTTTTGTATGTCAATTGTAGCTCTCATGGTTATCTGTACTATAGTCCATTCATTCTAGGTTGGGCAGAAATCATAACCTCTAACCTCTGTAACTCAAAAAGGGCTAGAGCAAATGAGCTGTCAATGTATACACATATTCCCTAGCCAAGTCTTCCTATTTGGTAGAAATATTAGCTCGATTACTCTAGTACTTTTTGAGTTATGAGAGGTTAGGTGTTACAATTTCTTCTGCCCAACCTAGAATGAACGGACTACAGCATCCATCACATAAAGGAGAGTATCTTTTTTATGTCCACTAAGGTATACTGTTTGGTATTATTCTCTGGTGGTAGCTGGAATAGTTTAAATAGTTCAGGAGGATTTTTGTGGGGAAGATCTGCAAAGGTTTGGTATTGAAAAGATAAAATTATCTGGTGGTAGCTATAATAATTAATATACAGTCTCGGATTCTTGATTGGTAGGGCTAAGTACAATGTGGCTTACATTAAAGAAAGATCTGAATTCTTGGCTCTGATCATCCATTTTTTTTTTTGCATTATGAAGAAAGGTACGGTACTGCATTCCTCATAGATTCAATGTTGTATTATTATGTTTATGAATATCTTTTGTCCTCAGGCCCTGGCAGACATGGTGACGGAAGATGACCTGTCCAAGGGTCGGCTGTACCCACCACTCTCAGATATCCGCTCCTGCTCCCTAAAGATCGCCGCCTATATCGCCTCCCACGCGTACAAGACAGGTAATGTAACCTGAAGTATAACGTATCTTGAATTGTACATCCACGTGCATTAATGGTGCCGTACACGTTTGATTTTCTATCAAACTGAAATGAAACTTCTTGCTAATTCTCTAACTAGTATTTGCATTTCAGAGGTTCATTTTGTCAGTTTGAAGGCTTAAAGCTCCTCGTAATTATTTTTTTTGATGAGTTTAGGGGTTAATGATACCACTCCTACATTGGGCCAGTTAGGTTTAGCTATTGCTGACTGACAGACAAAACATATATCCATGTCACTTATTTGTAAGCATACAAGTAATGCAACGTTAGTGCCAATTTGAAATTTATGGTTAGACAAGTGACTAAAGCTAACACTATCAGCTACTGATAATTGTTTAAAGACTACTTTTTCAGAGCTACTCAGCAAATATCTTGCAAGATAAATGACCAATCCAGTAATAACTTTGCGTTTTCAGATCCCTGTGACTAGGTCTTTCTTAAACTGATATTGTCTAACATTTCACATAAACTATATACTGTACACATATATATGATTGCAGTGAAGGAGTTACTATATTAATTTTTTATCTTCGAGGAGCCTTTTCTAAACTGAATAACATTTTATAAGGGTAGCCATAATATGGTACATGTAATATGATAAAGATTATGCCATCATAAGGGATACCATATTACTGATTGGTCTCTTCATGTTAATGATATTTGTTGATTGCAGATGTTGGCAAAAAGTGAGATTTGTACAGTATATTTGTTACAAAAGAGGCTGTAGCATACTGTATTGCATGTCTCACTACTGTGTGACACTGTATTTGAAATCTACGGCACATTATATATTATCACACCAAATACAGTCGCTCTTAGAGATTCTGTTTCAACTGGCCTTCAATGATCTTCTTATCCATTGCATCTGTTAAGACAATATAATGCCATTTTTGCTTTAGTTATAAATAGCAAAGAAATCTATCGCTTTATATGGCAGATTATTTCCAGTCAATCAATCAATCTAGCATAGTCAAAATGTAATAAAATCACTGGAAAAGTTTAATACAGGTAATCATTTGTAATTAGAAATTTACTTAAAACCGAAGAACTTGGGAATTTGGAGACTAATCTTGTGAGAACAGAGAGCTAGCGTGAATCCTGAAAGAGACTGTACAGTCGGCCAAATAAGTGATGTCGTGGCACCAAGTATATTTTGATCAATATTGGTATCATAACTATCTAAGCATTAATTCATCGTTTCGAGTAATATATATAAACATGTTCCAATCTTGACACACCCTATTCAACATCTGGCAGACGTTAATACAGCACACGGCGAGCAAAGCGTAATGACAGCGTAGACACAACTTATTTGGCCAACCGTACCTGCTAGTGTCCGTGTTAACTTGACCATTTTGCCTCCTGTGATATTCTCTAGTATTTAGTAGTCTCAATCACACCAGTGTGTATTTCTCCTTTCATGTATGCCTTTACTTGGCTTCTACAGTTCATGTGTGAGTAGAGGAGAGCTGTCAGTTAGGCACCGGTAGTTTTAAAGTCACCAGTCTTGTTTTAACAAAGATCTCCATTTCTTATTGTATAGTACTGTTATAAATTAAATCCCCCCATATCTCCACTATAGCCCATTCATTATAGGTAGGCCAGAAATCGTGATCCCTAACCTCTATAACTCAAAAAGGGCAAGAACAAATGGGCTGTAAATGTCTACACCTATTCCCTGGCTTATCCTTCTCAAATGGTAGCAATATTAGCTTGAGTACTTTAGTAATTTGTGAGTTATAGAGGTTAACCCTTTGCCTGTGGGAGAAATTCCGGAATGCCATGGCAATTTACACCAATTTACAGGCTTTTAAAACCTGTTAAAGCTGTAGAAATCAAGTGTCAGTCGGCGGGAGCGCGAGGGGCCCACCCCCGACCGCCAGCACATCCGTTCGTGCACCGAGACCTCAGCCCTGGGTCTCAGCAGTGCTGCCAAAGGCAAAAAAGCGCTACATTGCTAATTAGTTATGTAGAGCAGATTAACCAGACCACTGAGCTCCATACGGAACTCTCATTGCTAATAATTAGCAAGTTTTCCCCATAATTTTAAGACTGAGTGCTCCACACATACGTGCAGTTTCAGTCTCTTCTAATGGCGGCGTTCCAGGCAACCCTGTTAAGGGCTGCTTCACTTGTCAAGTTCTTGGATTTGAGATCGGCACGTATAGTCCGATCCCAGGTCTTCCTCGGTCCACCCCTTGGTGCAGCTCCCTCCACAATCACAGACCTGCATTTTTTCACCCAATCGACCACTTGCGAGTTTCAGGCTATAAGGAAGTTTGAGCCGTAAACATCGATATTAAACAGAAATGCTATAATAATGTGAGTTTCTGATGGATAACATATATGATGAAATTGGTTTTATATATTTATAAATGTATTATGACTTTATTTTAGCTGATAATTCTGCTAAATATTGATGTTCACAGCTCCAACTTCCTTATAGACCAAAACTCGCAAGTGGTCGATTTTGTTCATCCATTCTCTCCACATGTCCATACCATCCCAGCCTACTTGTACGCATCACCTCCAATGTCTATGGTAGCTCTGCGGGTGAACCCCGCGAACTACGAATCTCATTCTAGTGTCATTTTGAAGCTATTTTTGTGTAGTTTTTGGCTGAATACATTTCATTTCATGCAGACATTTGATTAATAATTCAGGAGTGCCTGAATATGCCCTAAATAGCCCAAATATGCCTGCAGCGTAAGTGTTAATCTTCAAGAGTTTTGGCCTACTTATTTTGAAGATGGTATAGACATAATTATGTAGTTGTACCCCAGAAGTCAGGGTTACTAGTTCATCACTTAACCACCCAGCCACCATGATCTCTTAATTATGGCATATAGCTTTTGTTTTTTTAATTAACAAAGGCCCAAAGAATCTATCATTGTTGTTACCTCTTGCTCCCCATGTCTCTGATCATTCCATATTCTTGATTTATATTTCTCCATCCATTCTCCCCAGTTGGCCATAACAGTTTAAAGCCCTTTGTGATAGCCAGTTTTATCTAAAGGGTGTCCGTTTTCAACTTCATCTTAGTGGGGATTTTGAGCATAGCAATGTACAGTATATTCAGTATATCCTAAACTACTTTTAATCTTTAACTCTTACTTGTATTACCTTACTTTACAATAGATCTGAATGCAATTTTCTTTCCATTCATAAGCATTTAACAGAAAAATTATCTTAATTTTCAGAAACCTGTCTTTGAATATTAGTAAAATAATTCTTGTTAAAGCAAGACTACACCATACTAGTACTGTACATTGTTGTACTATTGTTTTTGTGTTGGGTGGAGTCTCATGAGGTATGTGTCTGAAAATGTTCTAATAATTATTGTAATGAAGTTTGTCAATAATGAAGACACATAGCCTATTAATTATATTTAGGCCACAAATCTTGGACCCCCAACCCTCTATAACTAAACAAGGGATGGAGAAAATGGGCTGAGAATTTCAACTCCTATGCCTTGGCTGACTCTTCCCAAAGGGTAAAATTATTAGCTCCAGTCCGCTAGTCTTTTTTTTAGCTATAGATGTTAGTGGTCACAATTTCAGGCCTGATTATATTGAACAGAGTATAATCTCATGAAACTCTATCAACCTTGAATTACAATATATATACTTATTGTCTTGTAGGTTACAAAGCTTTTACTTTTATGTCATACCAGTTATGTATTTTGTGAATAATTGGCACAGATTTCCTCATATTGAACTGAAGGGGAAATATTTAATTGCTGAAGGAAGCCAGTGTCGCATGAGCATTTTTCCGTCAATTTACGACGAGCAAGTTTCTTTTCATATAATTTGAGGCTCTCTCTTATTGGAATCGGAAACTAGACTGAAGGTATTTTATGTTAGGTGGCTGATTTCTAATAAAACTTTAAGTTTTAAAATGCCAGACTACAATTGCCCATAACAATTGACTGAAAAAGAGTTCATGTGATACCGGCTTTAGTTATAAGTTAGAGAGTATTTGCTTATATTTCATCTGTTTAGTGAAGGCAAGTTTATCAGGTCTGGGAACAGTTATGGAGTCATACTATTTAAATTGTAAATTTTTATAAAGATTTTTAAAAACTGCATGTGCAAATGATGCTTCATTTCACATCTGGTTATGCCAATTTTTATGAAGTCTTTCAATGAATGCTTTCTGACCAATACTGATGGTCAGAGCATGAGATCTTTAAAGCTATGATTCTATCTCTGTTTTTCAACCTAATTGTTCGCTGAAGCTTTCATAGTGACTTCACTATATAATATAATATATTTTTTTCAGCCCTATAAGAGTCTTGCAGTGACTTAGTGGACTGGTTAAACTAATTGTTCAAAAAAAAAATCAGTAAGACGAGGAGAAAGCCTACATAGTGCAACACAATTCAGAATACATGTTTGAATGAAGTAAGATTACATAATTCTTTTTGTGAAAGATAAAATCCAAAAAAAAAAAATCAGAATAATACTCAGTTTATCGGAATGAACAGTGTAAAGTAAAAATAATGACCAGACACCAACTCTGTAAAATATGTGAGTTTTTGAGAATACACTGTACATTACCAATTAAAAACAAATTAATACACACCAGATCAGTTCAATAGGGGGCTCCCAGGTGTGGACATTGTCTGAATCTGTGATTAATGGCCTGAAATGCGGCACATATGTTCATCAAGAACATCCAAAAGTTTAAATTTGTCCATTGAAGCCATCCAAGAGTAACAGTTAAAGATAATATGGATATTGAATTACCTTGATAGGCCTTGACAAGATTTTGGATGTTCACAATGTCCCTCATCTAGCCATCAGTCTCATGAATTTGACAAAAATGTTGGACATCGTGACTATCGTGAGTGCCCCTATTTGTGAGTTTTTAAGACTGCACAGCACTGTATAAAGTAAAACTCTACACCAGCCCGATTAAATTTGTTTAGTTGTGCCTTGGAGGGTGTGTGACTGGTGGTTCCCGCTAATGATGATCTATCTGTCTCCCGGACATTTTGCAGGAATAGCTTCCGTTTACCCCGAACCCGAAGATATCACTAAGTTCCTAGAGGCTCAGCTGTATGACTTTCACTATGGCTCAGCCCTGCCACGGGTCTACCCCTGGCCCAACATGCCCAACAAGCTTTAAAAAGGCTGCATGATCAGTAAGACTTGGCTTATGTGTACGTGCACCTCCGCCACAACATGCGTACGCTACATCGTTACCACCACAGTCTTCTATGGGAGAGTTATGCTTGCCTTGAATTCTTTGAAGTATTATAGGCTTTGAGATGTTGGTCTTTTCACTTGGTACTGGATGACCTTAATCATTAATGTACAACACTATTCAATCGGCCTATTATGCATTGTGTACTTAAGTCTAGAAATATTTAGTGTATATACTGTATACATATATATACATATATATATATTTATATATATACTGTATATATATATATATAGCCAGACCTATGATAGTTCCGTATGGAGCTCAGTGGTCTGGTTAATCTGCTCTACATAACTAACTATATATATATATTTGATTTTTATAGCCTGCCATATATCCTGAATTATATCAAGGAAAGCTTAATTTCATAATCAAGTTTCACTTTATCGAAGGTGACTCGGGCAGGTACTTTTAACCATGTATGCGTCACCGTAAGGAAAAAAAGCATAACCCGAAGCTCCAGTGAAAACCAAGGCGGCATTACTCTCCTGCTAGACGACTGTTGTGTACCTGTGCATCCCGTCGTTACCCTGACACCTGCGCACTGCATGACCCGCCCTACAGAGTATACGGCTTAAAGTGAAATTACACAAGCCCTTTTTCCCGCAAGTTTTGATTCCCAACTTTATTCTGGCAACATTTTGAGACCATTTTACTCTGGTATTGGTGACGTGAATGATGGAAGATGGTTGTTATAATGTAAAATTTGCAAAATACACAAACCAAAACAGGGACAACACAATATAAAGACAAAAGAATTACCGTAATCAATAAGGATAATATACTGTAGGTGATAGAATTCTCATTAATGTACGTTTCAGAATCTGCCGATCAGAGTTGTGGAAAAAGGTCTTGTGTATCTTTACCTTTAGACACCTGGCCCGATGCTATTTATGCTCGTCTTGTTAACCCTTTGACTTCGAGAGGTCCTTCCTTGGCTTGGCATAGTGGAGAACTAACTCAACTCTGAAGAATACCAGATGTCACTCCCTTCACTTTTATCATGCAAACATTTACAGGGTTTTCTTTACTTCTTGGATTGTGAGTCTTTCTGTTAATCTATTGCATTTTGGTACAGTACTTAGTTTTTGTGGAGGACAACATTCCGATCCTACAATCTCATTTCCATCCATTGGGGCCTCTGGGGATTAGTTTCAAAGGTACCAGTGAGGTTTAGGAATGCTGATCTTGTCCTCCATGAAACTTAAAAGAAAAGCTCCATTATGGAATGGAGTTTACACTTGTGGACTTGATATGCCGGGAATATAAAAATAATAAAATTTTGCTTAGAGATTGCATATTCTATTGTCACAATCAAGCAACATCAAAACAAGTCTTCATGGACTTGGCTAGGTTTTACCTAATATGAATAATATCGGCCATGTGAAGCTAAGGAAAAAGACATCGGATTGGAAGGATTGAGCCTGCATTGTCCTTGCTTGCATCGTGCGTTGTACCATTAGTGTCCTAGTCTAGGTTAATTACTGCTTTTACGAGAGAATGCCGTAGTTTATGTCTAGGCTACTATGTATCTTTTGTCGCTCTACTTTGTGCATTACAATTATCAAATTTCTTCAGTAACTGATCTGATCGTGAATGGTGTTCTTCCAGCTTACTAAGGCTTATGATATGTTCTGACTTGAAGATTAACATAGATTAGGCTTTTGAGATTTGATATCTTGTTACATGTTGATGTTTGTGGTACATTTTATGGATAATTATTTTTCCACACTTATGGTATGAAAAATATTGTATTAAAATATATACAGTAAACTCTCATGTTTGGCATTCTTAGTATGAAAAAACGCCGCCAAACACGATTTCGCGAAACACTTATTGGAATTTAATATGGGAAAAAATTATGGTAGTATTTAGTCACCCTTAAGTTAGCCTATTTTACACTCTTTTCGTATTTTTAATCATAAATTTCTGAATACTAACTATAGTATGTGCCAATTAATATATGTAAAGGATATTAACCCTCCCGCCCCGTCTACGCATTACATAAATATTCCCCGAAATCCGGGTGTTTTGGCCGAAAAACGTCTAGGCTAGGCTACCGTATCATTGTTATGCTGACTGCTTCCCGCGTAGCTGTGTTATTTACCTGTAGAATGGCGTTAAGTAGAGCTCTCTAAGTCAAGTGCTTGATTTGTGATGATGATTTCATTGGAGATAACTTTATGGCCAAAACAGTCACTTTACACTACTTTACGATACTTGACAACAACATACAGGCACACACGAACAAGCGACGCTCTCCTTCTTGTGGCCGGAGATGCGGGGCGTCGGTCCAGCCGGCTGTTGTTTACATGCGTCGGACCGACGCCTCGCACACGAAGCTCACAGGCTTTCAAGCAATGGTACAATGTTGTACCACCCGGGTTCCTTGGGGCAAAACATAATGGTACACACGTGTACCACCCGGGGTTGAAGGGTTAAGACTCACCAGTAACATTTTAACCCTCTCGCGAACGTATGGACGCCATGCCGTTCTGAGCTACTTTTGCCCTTACAGTATCTTACAGTACATCCTCTGGAAAAAAGGCAAAGTGGGTCTGTGTATTCAGCTCAGTACCAGTACTTGCACTGCTGTGGATATTCACGGTGTTGGCGGCGGCGGCAGCAAACACAAAATTTTTACTATTCTGTATTTTCGCTTTGTAATCAAACTTCAACTCTTGTCTTCCCCATGCTTTATCAAGATTACTTTCAAACTTCTTTACTGATTCGGAATCGACCACACATATGGACGCCATGGCGACCTTAAGCCCTGCACAAAATTTGGTAAAACCACACGAAAAACACCATAGCGTCCATTTAGGACTCTATATATCTGGTCTACTAGTCCATATGTGGAGGTATCTGGCAAAAATTCATAGCTGGGTGAACGGGAATAATGAAAAACTGTTAGCAGCCCCAGACTGTGTGTTGCCTGTCCATGGAATCTTAAAAAACTTACTCAGAACTGAGAGGGTTAAGAGTGTTTTATTGAATTAGGCCTACTGTATATCGTTTGTTTTGGGCGCTTGGTCTTCCTACTGGGTGTCCGCCTCGTCATTCTTCTCCTCTTCACCATGATAGGTACTTTGGGCTCTGGTCCTCCCTAGCCTACTATCCAAGCTCCTCAGTCCTCATGGTTTGCCTCACGAAACCTTCAAAGTTGGGATCGCCGATATCCACACGTCACTATTTTGGTCCATGTCGCATTCTTCTTGTCGCCACCGAAGGTTCATATCTGGCGAACCAGAACCACGTTGTTTTAAGCCAAATTAATAGGCTATGAACGAATAATACTGCCGCTCGTGATTGTTTTGTTTCAGTTATTATATCACTTACAAAGACATAGAATGTAAGGCAAGGTAAGTTAACCCCTTATTAGCGGGGCCCGACTTAAGTCCGTATAGAGAACACCTGCTCAAAGAGCGGGGCCCGACTTTAGTCCGTGTGCAATTTTGGAGCAATATTGCCTCTGAGAAAGAGATGAGCGGTGGGCGGAGCGTAGGTCGGGCTCTGACCGTTTGCCACGGGTCCAGCGGGCCTACTGACGTTTACTCCACACACATCCACCCTCCCTCCCTCACTACACAGGGTATTATGTCAAGAAATTACCGTATTTTAGGGATTTTTCCTTCGTCTTGCACGATCGTTGCAAGAGAACGCGTGGTCGTAGGAGGATGGTTCTGGTGTCATTGGAAAGCTGAATTAACGCCCTTTCAGGGATACATAATTGTATTACGCTCTGGCTCTTGTTTATGCATGAAAAAGAGCACGGTAACAAGGCCATTTAGGGTAAAACCACCCGCTTGGCGGGTAGTAGAAATTCCTTACGGGCCCGCTCGTAAGGCGTTAAGGTAAGGTAAGTGTAATTCTCTTTCTGCACACCTTTTCCTATAATTGTGACTTTTCTTTTCCATTTTCGGCTTTTAAAGTGGCACGCCATCACGAACTGCACCACCACTCGGTCCCTCGGCTACCATTGTCCAGATATCGAGAATCAAAAGAGAGTGCAAGCAATGAATGATACGGTGAAGGTCGAACAGGAACTGGTAATGAAGTAAATATACTCAAACAGGCGGCTGCTCCGTCCTAACATGACAGACAAGTGCCGAGAGGTTCCGAGAGGTATGCGTTCGGGTCGGCTCGCCGCTCGGGTATTTTCGTTTCTCGGCCAATCGCCAATTAAATTTTGTTGCCGCCAAACGAGAGCTTTGGTATTTTTTAGATTATGACGCCAAACTCAAATTCAGGAAACTAAAACTCGCCAAACATGAGAGTTTAATGTATGTTAGTTCATAAAATCACTAATGTTTACTTTATTTGTTTTTATAGCAATGTACTATGAATATCTGTGTAACTTATAGTGTGATTTAACATTTGTTGAACATTAGAACTAAGGTTTTAAGGCAAAGTAGTTTAAAGTGAAGTTCAAAGATTTGTGGGCCCTGATTTGTTCACCAATAAATGTAGCTTTCCACTTAATATTAACTCGATTAATGAAATTCTGTTTGTTAATTTCATTAATCGAGTTTAGGAGTAAAGTTGGTTGGTGGAGAGAACATAATAACCAGAAAGAACCATTTATTGGTATGGTGAAATACTGTTCTACATTTGTTGGTGTTTGTCCTCTTTTGACAGGTTGATTTGTTTATATATTCATATGATTCTTGCAGGCAGTTGTATTTTGTTATTTATAACCATGTGTTTATATTTTGTTTTCAAAATTAATTACACATCTACTATTCAGCATTTATTTCAGGTAAAGCAGATTTTCAGACAATCAATCTTCTACTGTATAGTCAAATAATTATAAGTAGGCCAGAAATTGTGAATCCTAACCTGTAACTCAAAAATGGCTAGAGCTAATGGGATGTATTTCCACATAATTTCCTTGGCTGATTCTTACCAAAAGTAGAAATATTACTTAATTACGCTAGTGGTTTTTGAGTTACAGAGGTTAGTGGTCAAGATTGTTGGCCTAGATATAATGAATACGGTCTAGCTAACTTGTCCTTCTGCTCAAGAATAAAAAAACAGAATCTATCAAGTTTATCTTAATTTTATACTTTAATTATTGGTCATCTGGGTTTGTAGTTCATTGTGGGACATTATTTATCAGCGGTCTGTGATTAGTAGGCTCAAATTAACCCCATCAAGTTATGAGGACGCATTTCTTTTCTATTTTATGGATATTATTAGACAATTTTATTAGATTAGGAGGGGCGTGTGGAAGTCAGACGATTAATTGAGATAGTCTTTACCATCTTAGTACCTGCAGGCTGCAGATCCATCCTAAGCTGTATAAAATTGTCTAATGATAGCCAGAATAAACTGTGAAACATGTCCTAATCCTCAAGGGGTTAAAAAGTTAGTCTGAATTGCAAAGTACTGTATATCGACTTCCACAGCCTATAATAATCTTGAATTATTTGATTTTATAATGTAACACTTGCAACTTTTTCAAAGTACAATATTTTATTCTCTTGATTTGCCTCTGGATGTTGCTAGAATGTTACATAAGCTCTTATTTCTGACAATTTTACTCATTAGGCAGGAACTTGAATAATATACAAGCATTATCATTAGATAGAAGTTAAGTTGTGATATTTGTTTTATATTTTATATCTTTATTTTATTTTAGAAGTGTAAGTAATATTACATTCTCCTACTCAACGAGACACAGAAAGGGGTGAGGGAACGCGAAAAGTGGTCCCGGACACTGAGAATAGGAACTTTAAATATTGTTTCTGTTCAGGCTCTGTCTCGTGTCGGCCACCCCCAGCAATGGGGTATGTGCCTGAGTATATAGGCTACATACTGTACATGCAACAATCTCTTTATCATGTTTAGTGAAGACCATGTCACATAAGTAAGCTATCTATGCCGGTTTATAGCTTCACATCTTCAGTTACAGAACAAAGTAGCAAGATGTTTCTGCCATAGCTATCCTTTAAGGGGGGAGGTTTTCTAGACTGCATTCTCCCTCTTGTTAAGCCCCATTAGTTTTGAGATTTTAAGATGTTCAACCCATTAGAGACTTTCTTTGTCAATTACAAATCTACCTTTAAAAGCTTTTTACCAGGAGAAAACTAGATGTTAGAGTTGGTGATGATGACAATGATTTACACATCCAGTGCCAGTTCGTGTGATGTAAAAATTGAGAGGAACTATATGTGTAAAGGAAATTCATAAACTGAAATGCATAATTAGAGTTCAAAACTTCTTGCTGTAGGAGAATGGTAAAATGTTAGTCAGTGAAGTAATCCATCAAAATTCTTAATGTTTAGGATTTGAGTGGTAATAACTTTTGACTTGCCTTAAATTCTATTACAGGTCCCTCACTACAGTATATGATGTGTCGGTCTACGTTCGTTCGCACATTCGATCTCTCGTTTTTTTATTCTCATTTTTCATTTAGTGAAGACTCAAACTCGCACTTACGATCGTCAACCAGCACGACAATTCTTATCTAGCGCAAAAGGAATCCACAAAATTTTCCCCTATCTACCTGTATGAACCCCTTTTTTCTCAAACTAAATAAATTTTAGTGTATTTTATGATTCCCTAACCCTTAATCTACAACTACATCTACAACGTAACATGTAACTGGCCAATAAAACACATAGCTCATCTTCATGTGAACAAAAACAAGAGCAGGCTGGTGATTCACGTGTCGTGTCGTGAGGCGACAAGCTGGCCGCCTATCTACCGACTTTATTAGAATTTCCATTGATTACAGTTTAATGAAGTTTTTGTTTGCCTTTGCTATTATTATAAATTAAAGTGTTCTCATAAACATAAATTCATAGTAAAGCATGGTAAAGTGATATATTTTAAAGTTATTTTAATTTTATTATGTTAATGAAAACAGCAGACAAGAAACTCTGGTTTAGACTTCCTTTTGAAGCTGATCGATACTAATACAGTAGTAAGAATAATAATAATCTGGTCTTTTATTTCTTGCAAGCGCCAGTTCTTCCACATAGTTGTTTCCACATAGCGTTTTTGATAAGTTAATTTGACTTTATATGGTCTTTGTCCCAGTTTTGGTTTGTTTAGTTTGCAAGTTTTACATTTTAAAGGAATTCACTAGCGCTCTTAACACATTGCACCACAATAAAGAGAAGTGTGGTGCAGTTCACCTGCAGTTCAAGCAGCAAGTTATTTAACATGGCAGCAGTTAGATCCTGTAACGACCTGTCACTGACACTTGCGAGATCATAACTCTTACAGAAGAGGAAGGTCTTCAACTGTTTCTTGAAGGAGTCTATGGAGTTCAGCTGTCTAACTGATATAGGCAATTCATTATGTACCGGTAACCTAGCAGCCACAAAAGAAAAATACCGATCAGAAAAAGAAGTCTGCTGGATAGCTATCGGTTCGTCAAAACGCAGCACATCACTGCTTCTCAGGATCGCGCCAGAATGCGGCAAAATACTTAGGTTCGCCAAACTTAGGTGCCTTAAAAGTCATAAGACACAGTTTAACACTTACGGTGCAGGCATATTTCCGCCATATTAGGGCTCATTCTGGCACTCATGATTCATTAAGCAAGTGTCTGAATTAAATGTATTCAGGCAAATTCTAGAAGAAAATAGCTTCTAAATGACACAAAAACGAGCTTCGTAGCTCGCGGGCTTCACCCGCAGTGCTACCATAGACATTCGCTAAAATGAGCAATTATCACTAATATCGTGCTACATTTGCTTTTGGCAGCGCTGTATATCTCGCGAGAGTATGGCTCATACTCCTCAGTGTACCGGCCGGCTGGCTGGAGGAAGGACGGGTGCCCTGTCGCGCTCCCGCTCGCTTGTACTCTATTTTACAGGCTTTAACCCTCCCGCCCCGGCTACGCATTACGTAAATATTCCCCAAAATCCGGGTGTTTTGGCCGAAAAACGTCTAGGCTAGGCTACCGTATCATTGTTATGCTGACTGATTCCCGCGCATCCCCAAGCGTAGCTGTGTTATTTACCTGTAGAATGGCGTTAAGTAGAGCTCTCTAAGTCAAGTGCTTGATTTGTGATGATGATTTCATTGGAGATAACTTTATGGCCAAAACAGCCACTTTACACTACTTTTCGATACTTAACAACAACATACAGGCACACACGAACAAGCGACACTCTCCTTCTTGTGGCCGGAGATGCGGGGCGTCGGTCCAGCCGGCTGTTGTTTACATGCGTCGGACCGACGCCTCGCACACGTAGCTCACAGGCTTTCAAGCAATGGTACAATGTTGTACCACCCGGGTTCCTGGGGGCAAAACATAATGGTACACACGTGTACCACCCGGGGTTCAAGGGTTAAGAGGCTTTAAAAGCCTGTAAATTGCCATGGCGTTCCGGCAACCAATGCAACTCTATCAAATTTGAAGAAGTGGGGGTTCTTGGTGGTAGATTAAATATGAGCCTCGCTGTTCTATTTAGCTTGGATTTAACTTATTATTATTTTTTATTATATATTCTCTTGATATTATTTAACCCCTTACGGACGGGGATGTTTGTAATTTCTACTACCTGTGCGGCGGGCATATTTACCCTAAACAAGCTTCATTCCATGCTCTTTTTCATGCATAAACAAGAGCCAGAGCGTAATACAAATATGTATCCGTGAAAGGGCGATAATAGAGCTTTCAAATGACACCTGAATCATCCTTATACGACCACGGGTTCTCTTGCAATGATGTTGCAACACGAGTGCACAAACCCTAAAATACAATAATTTCCTCAGTTAATCTTTGTTCTTGCGAGACCAGGGGTGTGGAGGGTTTTGTTGGGGAGCTCAGTTACCTTGCTCGGTCCATGCCGAGCGGTCAGAACCCGTCTGTCGTCCTCCCAACGCGTGGACTCTCTCAGAGCCGATAATGTGCTCAACTTCCTTTTTTACTATTGTCGGGCCCCGTGGGATAAGCCACTTTTCTCTCACTCGACATATGTCGGGTCCCGCGGCCTGGGTGTTAATTGTAGTTTGTGATAGATCTCTGGAAGATTACCTCACCGATTTCCTAATTTATTTTACATATTATTCTCTTCAGCACTTTCTTGCCTCTCTGGGACTTATCCCTCTTAAAATTGTTGATGCCCCTCTCTATAGCACTTTCATGGCCTGTCTAGGTAGCTCTCTTGCCCTGTCACACTCCTTTTACCATTATACCATAGCACTTTTCCTTCCTTTAGCACTTATTATTCTCAGCACTTTTTCACAACCTGTGGATGAGAGGTCTTTAATTGAATGAGAAAAAAATAACTAGTATCAACCAAAACTATGTTATTGGTTGGAACTGGAAGCTACTCATGAAAATTCTTTGGTGCTTGACTATTCTCAATCACTTTGGGAGTCTAATGTTAACTATTATTTAATGTTACTAAATACCATTGCACTGAATGGGGTCATACTTTTCTTTGACACTTAGTATAGTGACTCCTTTATAATCTTTATTCAAGTTATCATTAGATGATGTTAGTTATCTTAGCAAAGATCTTTGAGAATCAAAGGGTTAACTTAGATAGTTTGTACCCTTTAAATTCCTAGTGGTCCTTACTAAGCTGCATCCAATTCTTTAATGATATCTGGAATATAATATAAAAACAGGTCATCCATTAAGAAAGGGTCAACACTGTCCACTTGTACCACTTCATCTTTTGTGTTGGCTTTTTTAACCAGTAAACTAGAATTTCCTTTATCTATATGATTTCAGTGTTTTTAATATTATTTTACTACAAATTACAAGGTATTGATTAATTTGATAGTACTTCTCACATTTAATTTTTATTAAAATTATGGTAGTAAATTACTATTTCAGTTTGATTAACCAGCTTTTTTAAGCATCAGTATCTTTTTATTTGCAAGAAAATTAAATTGGAATTTATTCTTAACAGCTCACTGATCTCAATTGTTGTCTGTCTGCTGGCTTTATGGTTCATAAAACTGCTGCCACTCATTCAATGTTAGTGGCAAGTTTGTATTGCAGTCAATATACAGGTAGTTTTAAACTATTGGATATTATAGACTGCAGCATTGGATATATTGTCAGAATCGGTGGATCTGATACAATTTTCCGCAAAAATTGCTTGGGTGAAGCCTGTGTGTTAAAATGTAAAACTTGCAAACTAAACAAACCAAAACTGGGACAAGGACAATATAAAGTCAAATTAAATTAGCAAAATCGCTATGTGACAGGAGCAATTTTAATGACAAACATTTCGGAGTCACAGAATCAGATATGTCATTTACCTTATTACCTGAAGCTTTTCACTTTCACTGACAGAACTTTGGTAATGTTCATAGTCTTATGATAGTCATAGTTTTGAACAATGATTTACTCTTATTGGATACCAGAAGTGTTAAGCATCTCAATCTTTTGGTAAAAAAAAGTGGGGTGATAGTCTGAATTAGCCATATTCCAATTACAGTACACCTAACGCCATCTGGATCTTGTGGCGGTATTAAGTAAATCTTGTGGTGGTGGTACTAAGTAAAAAGATACAAACAGACATTTTGGCTATTACGGTTTAGAGGCAATTTTATCATCACTTGTCTGGCAACTCGCGTTGCAAGCAAATCTAATCAGGATTGTTAGAATTCATTCATCTTTAGTAACTCATTCTAGGACAATATTCACACTCAGTATATGGTCAAAGTAAAAGAATGATATATAATTTTCCTTTATACAGAGATATAAAACCTCACATTTTGTTTTCATATGAATGCGACATTGTCAACATGAGCTATGATCTGCAAAATGTTTTTATATCTCAACAGAGTAGCATTAAGCGAAAGCTTATCAGCGTTATATGGTCATACAACGTTCTACAGTACAGTATAGTTATTTTTGTACTTCTGCATATACTGTAAATCTTTAGTAAAGTAAACCCACAGCTACATCAAAATTAGATTGTGAAGTTCTCTATGCGTAGGGATGCAGCGATCCCACCACCCGCCACTTCGGTGGTGCAGTCAGCCTCTGTAGCAGTTAAGGTGGTTTCTTGTTACTGCCTTATTGTAGCACGGTTAAGGTTGGTGTGGTGCGGATTTGCTAGGTGCAAGTGCTTCAGGGGGACTTTGTTGAGTCTTGCTGAGACACTGTTAGCGCTATACAGTACCAACATCGGCCACTGTGATGACATGATACGACTGTTGTGGCAAGTCTTTATTGTACTATACTGCAGTAAAGAGACTAAAACCATGCTCTCTGTGGATGAAGGGGTCTTAAAACGTGTATGTATGTATCTGTATCGACGAGATTTCGATTGCATAAGCACAATTTTGGCTTATTTTACGGATAAGCTTATCATATTTGTAATGATTGCAATAATAGATTCGTAGTATGTAATGCAATAATTCCTAGAAATTTACATATTTGAGGAGTTTTAAATGCGAACCCCCCACCCCATGCTCGTTGCTGACGTGGGGGTGGCTTACGGGCTGGCAACTGGGGTCTTGCTGGGTGGGGAGGTTAGGGTTTTACCAACTTTTGCCACTTTACCCCGACTCCTGTCGTCAGCTCAACTAATTTTGAATGAGCCTTTTGTTTCCTCTTCTTTCATTCCTCCATTTTCTCTCCTTGCTCTGTCCTGCTGGGCCTTTCCTTTAGCAGAATTAGGCCTCGTATGTAGGAAGATTTTTTTTTTTTTTTTCTAGTTAGTATGCTCCCTTCTTCAGGATAGAGAACCAAAACGTCTTGTTCGTGTCATCCTTGATATCGGATACCCTTACGTGGAATTATCTGATACTTGGTCTGCACATATAGTCTTTTCCCTTCTTTTCCTCTTTACTTATTCTTCCCTCCTCCGGGCGTGGGGACTTAGCTTCCTCCTCGCGTTGCTGTAGGACAGCTCTGCTGGTCAGTACGTGCGGCCTGCTAGACTTCGACAAATGTGGGAGGTAAGTGTCTCGGGACACTTACCGACAAGAAAGAACCAATAGAAGCTTTTGCTTTAGTGGGATGAGGGGCAGTGGGATCATGGTCTGGTTTATGGAGCGGGCTAATCCCAGGTACCATAACCCATAACCCGGCGCTCCCCGCCAGCCCCTTTATTTCCTTTTTGGGATTCTGGGAGCAGTCGAAATATTGAGATATTGTTCGACTTTTCCCCCCTTATCTTGTATATGTATGTATTGTACTCATACATAATTATATACTGTACATATTTTGGCGTGTACATATTGTGGGTTGGTGCCGGCATTCCGTAAATAGCGTCAGATTAGCCTTTTGCCTATTATGCTGTTGCTATCGGTTCTCGACTGCTATGGATTCCACCTTTTTTATTGCGGTTCATCCTGTAATATTAAATTATGTTGAGGCAGTCTGTTTAATCTGTGCTTGGTACCATGGTCGTACTGCTCAACATCATCAAAAGTATTTTCCTGCAGCATCTGCTAGTCTTTCCTGCGGTCGGTGATGTCACATTCCGGTGAGCAACGCGGGATGGAATCGGGGTTCGGGACCTGAGCCTGCTTGCGGAGCTCCCCAACCTTTCTTCATTTATCATAATTATGGCTACGACTGTCGAGACAACTGATGACTCTCCGTTAATTGCTGTCTCTACCCTTTCCCCTCCCCCTCCCCAGGGTGTGATGATATGTCCAAAGCACCTACTTAATTTATTTCCCCTGATACTGATCCTTTATCTTTTCTGACCCGAGACTTTCATCCACCCGACACCACCTGTGAACGAACATAGCTCGCCACCTTCGTCTGCACAATTGGAGTATGTTGCCCGGCAGGATACGGCATCACTTCATCCTTCATGTGATTTTGGATCCCGACAACCATCTTCCATAGATGGAGATGCGTCGACCACCTCTGCTTCCCTATCAGGGGGAATTCCAGGTCTTCCTCCTCCTGCCGCTGCCTCTCCAGATCCCAATATCTGTAAGGACGCTGCCTCCACTGATGCCTCCTCCTCCACCTCAACTAGTCATGCAGTATTGCCGAACGGTTCCCAGCCCTTATCTAAGTCTTCCACCCCTCCAGCTTCTCACGTTCCCAAACGGCGTCCACCCCGTCGTCGTACGTATACACCCTACCCCACTCTTCTCCGTTTTGACGAGTTATTTGGTGAGCACTCGTGGCCTTGGTATCTTCTCCACCCGGAAAGCCCTTTGACTCATTGGGAACTTGAACATCGCCTGTTGTCTGTTTTCCCCACTCGAGATATGTCGCTGCAGAACCAGTGTGAGAACCAGTCTGCTGCCTGTCTACGCATCAGTGAGGTGGCTGGTACTCCAGTCACTGTAAGTGATCACCATTAGCTCAATTCGATCCAAGGCACTGTTGTCCTTCCGCACACGGAGGTGAGCCCAAATGCTATTATTGTCCTAGACTCCTTACAACTGAGAGGATATAACTGCACTGATGTCGCTATCTACAAGGCAAACGTCTGTCGCACATCCAAGACTCTGAACAATACTCGCCTCATGTTCCAGGGACATACTCTCCCTGAAAAAGTGGTGATATTAGGTGAACTGAGAGATGTTTGCCCTTATGTCCCTAACCCCTTACAATGATTTTTGTGATAGTGGTAAATGAATGGAACGCACTGCCCCAGTATGTAGTCGATTCCGAATCAATAAGGGAGTTGAAAGTAATCTTGATAAAGCATGGGGAAGACAAGATTTGAAGTTTGATTATAAAACAAAAATACAGAATAGTAAAAATGTTGCGTCTGCTACCGCCGCCGCCAACACCGTGAACGACCGCAGCAGTGCAAGTACTGGTACTGAGCTGGATACACAGGCATAGTTTGCCTTTTTCCAGAGGATCTACTGTAAGAAACTGTAAGAAATTTAAAAACTGCTCGTCATATACGTACTCGCTCTACAAAGACATGTCGCAATCCCTCAGTTTGCGCCTATTGTAGCTCAACGTCCCATGCTAAGATTTGGAATTGTAGGGAGGCTAAATGTATAGACTGTGGCGGCTCTCATCATGCTAGATCAAAGACTTGTGAATTTCATGTTTACAATACTGAACTGAAACGCCTTATTACTAGGTCGGGATACACAGTCTCACACGCTAAACGTAGCTCTTACCGTGATGTAGTCCTGAAATCACTGGCCAGCCAGCTTTCTGGTCTCCCTGGTGGTCGTCCCTCTCCTTCTCCCCGCTCTCCAGACATGCCGGCACCACGATTGGAGAAAGCCATCGTTTCCACTAGTGCATCTATGCCATCTCCAGCTTCTCCCACTCCCGATGCTTCTTCCCTTCCTCCCCCGCTGGACCTGAAAAAGCCTCCTCCCCTGCCTTCAGGATATGGCTTCCCCTTCTTCCCTAGTTCCTGTTGTTCTCACTACTAATTAGTTTGCTGTCCTTCCGTCGGAAACCTCCCTTACTGCCCCTATAGACATGGACGTGGAATGTGCAAATGGCAAACGTGGCCGTGATCAGCCTGATGACCCTGCTTCCTTGTCACCTAAAAATTGTCATATACTGTATAGAAGATGGCGAAACATCAGACTTCCATCACCCGTTCGCCTGCTTCCTCTCCTGGATCCCGTCCCCGCCATTCACCAGGTCGGGATTTCTCTACTGCCACGCCCAAATTAACACCGGCTACCTCTCTCCCACATCATAGACAGCAGCTGCTGAATCATTAAGAGCTGCAGTGGGTTCATCACCTTTGTCGCGCAACACTACGCGCAACAGGGATCATTCCCTCACGCATTGCGCATCCTCCCATTCTTTAACCCCTACTAGTCACACGCGACGCACTTCCCTTGACTCTGATGTACCTTCACCGTCACTTCCTCTTCATCCCTCTAATTGCGGATGTCACTCGTATTTTGTCACAAAGTGTCGAGCAGCTTTCTCCCTCAGTAAAGATAATATGGTTGCCATCATTCGTGACTTTCTGTCGCGTACCATCAAACCGACTGATGCATTCGCCCATGACCCACACAACTGCTTCTGTTCTTACCATCTAAACCTTCGCCGAGACAAGTTGTCTCTGACAACTAATTCGTTCTTAACGACCATAGCCTAACAGGCGCGTGCTAAAATGGCTGGTGCCAGACCACCCCAGCGAAACTCCTCAACCGTTAATTTGAATAACTTTGCATCATTAACATGAAATTTAACCCTTACATCATTCAGTGGCATGCAAATGGCCTCCTATCCAGAGTTCACCTTGAGGAGGTCCAAAGATTACTTAAGGAACATATGCCTATTTTTCTCTGCAACCAACATTTTGAACAGGGCCAATCAAGTATCCTGAACTATACCCTGGCGAGCCGCTCACCCGCTACAGGGAATGAGACCTTCTATACTGGACTATGGAAGCTCCGTCTAGGGGGCTGTGTCTGAGGTGACTCTGAGACATCTTGATTCACTACACCATCAAGGTCTACGCCTTTGCACTGGAGCTTTCCGCTCCTCTCCAACTCTGTCTGAGTTGGCTGAATGTGGGGAACCCCCCACTGCACTACCATCGTGATTTAGTTACTATGCGCCGATTATTACGGCTTCAAGATACTGACTCCCCTGCTTCTGACCTCACCTTCCCTGGCAGGGCAGCACGCCTTTTTCCCTCAATATACGCCTCCTCCCTTCCATTCCGTTGTGTCCACCTTGGATGCTCCGTCTACCACAGGTTTGCACATATTTATCCTATTTATCTAAACGTAATGTCACTGCTCCTGATGTCCTATGCCAACATGCACTTGAGCATATCCGTTGCAAGTCACCCCATGTAGCGATTTACACTGACGGTTCCAAGGTTTTCTCAGGTGTCTGTTGTGCTGCGGTATACCCCACAACACGTATACAGATCTCGCTCCCACCCCAGGCTACAGTGTTTACAGCTGAGTTGTTTGCCATACGTGCTGCACTTGATATAATTCATGACTTTCCTCCGTCGAGGTATGTTATATATAGTGACTCACGGAGTGCACTAGCTGCTCTCTAGATGTATGAAACTTGAAATATAGTACAACAACTCCAGCAGTTCTTTCATTTCCTGTATAACTGTGGTTTCACAATTCAAGTTTGCTGGGTGCCTGCCCATGTCGGCATCCGGGGAAACTAAGTTGTCGATCAGATTGCAAAGGAGTCTGCAGACTTACCAATCACCCATGATGCTTTGCCCGTCAGCGACTGGATTGCAGCATTACGACAAGTTATTACTCAGTGATGGTAAATATTTTGGTCCTCTCAATCCTCTACCACAAACCTCCTTCACCTTGTCAAACCTACAGTTGGCCCATTTTGCAATCATCGTTTCAATCCACCCGTCATTGCAAAGTTCTTCTGACCTGTCTCCGGATTGGTCACACGCGTTTAACCCATGGCTACTTGATGTCGTCCCCATACGGTCTTCCACCTCAGTGTTCTACATGCGGTACTTCTCTGACGATTCGCCTCATTTTTACGGACTGTCGAAAGTATTCTCTTCTACGCTTCCTTTATTTTGGCAATAATGACCTTTGTGCCATACTAGCAGAATCTCCGTCCTTCTCCCCCTACTGACTTTTCTGCTTCCTTAATCCTTCCTGCCCGGGCAGCCTATCTAAATGACAGCACTGGGAGCCCGGGGGATATGGCCGAAAAACGTCGTAATAGGCTAGCCGTATCTTTGTTATTTTAACTGCTAGAGAATTCGCTCACATCTCCAAACGTAGTGCTGTTTTGTATCTGTAGACTGGCGTTAAGTAGAGCTCTCTAGGTCAACTGGTTCAGTTGTGATGACAATTTCCGTGGAGAGAGATTCGATGCGATGTTAGCAATATCAGACACTTTTCAACACTAAATCTGTTCTAGCAGACAACACAATAACAAGCTCCGACTCTTCTTGTTTTCGGAGGTGCGGTGTCGCAAAGACAGGCTTTGTTTACATGCGTCGGATGCACGGCTTTCAAAACACGCTTAATAGGCTTTCAAGCTTACGGATTTTAAAATGACACCCGGGCTCCTGCTCATCTGCCGCGGTGTCATTTTAAAATGCTGCCCGGGCGGGAAGGGTTAAAGACTCCTCTCTTCTTAATTTCATTTAATCCCTTCCTGATCTTTCCATTTCTGCATTGTTGATCGCCCATCATGATCTAATCCTTTCGGGCCAACTCTGTTGTCTGGTTAAACTAATTGTTTAACCCTTCTGACCCGTGCTGGTCCTCCTAAGGACGGAGGTCGTATCCGGGCGATCTGGCCGAAAAACGTCTAGGCCAGGCTACCGTATCTTTGTTATTTTAACTGCTAGAAATTTCCCACACATCCCTAAACGTAGTGCGGTTTCCAATCTGTAGACTGGCATTAAGTAGAGCTCTCTAAGTCAACTGGTTCAGTTGTGATGACGATTTCAGTGAAGCGAATTTTTCCGTGATGTTGACAATATCGGAGCTTTTCAGACACTAATTTAGTCTGACGTCACAACAATAACATTGATCCGACGTCTCCTTGTTTTCGGAGGTGCGGTGACGCAACGATCGGCTTTGTTTACATGCGTCGGACGCACAGCGTTCAGACCAAGCTGAATAGGCTTTCAAGCTTACTGTCTGTTAAAAGGACACCCGGGTACCGGCCCATCTGCCGCGGTGTCCTTTTAACAGGACACCCGGGTAGGAAGGGTTAAAAAAAGAAATTAATGCGAAATACTAAGACTGCCGAAGTCAGCCTGCTCTTTTTGTTATTTTGTATTTGATGTGTTGTTGGAATAAGGCTAATTGGATATCGGGTGTCCGAACATTTTCCTCAATCTATTGGTCAGAAGAAAACGGTAGAATCTGGATCGGATTCTTAGTCTGAAAGCCCTGAGTACAGTATCTGGATCACTTAAGTCCGAACTACAGTAGACAGTTTTTACTACAGTACAGTATATACATATTCACCACTAATATTGCATGAATTATTTGGGCTTAGCACCATCTTTAGACTCTGGTAATGGATATCTAGCATTGTGGTAATGTGTGTGTATTGCAGGTATTGCTTCGACGTACCCTGAGCCCAAGGACATCCAGAGCTTCATCACGGACCAGCAGTACACCTACTTCTATGATCTCCACTCTGCCCTGCCCAAGACATGGCAGTGGCCTGACCTTGCCACCTTTGATCCTAAGAAGCAGTAGAACAACAACAACAACAACAACTAGGTGATGCAGTAGAACAACAAGAACAGACAAATTGATGATGCAGTAGAAAATGAATAATAAGATATAAAGTGAACAATGTAAGATATAATTTAGATCTAGGAAGGAGAAAATTAACTTGAAGCAGTGGAAGATGGGACTAATTTTTTAAGGGAGGGCTTTAAAAATACTGGTATGAAGGATTGAGATATTTGTGTGCTTGCAAGCAAATAACTTAATGGGCATACTGTATAGGGTTGAAGCAAAGGAACAACTTACTGCTTTACGAAGAATATATGTACAGCCATCAAGATTTACACCTGTTGCATAGAAATAATAATTATGCTTTATTTGATCTACAATAAGATACAGGTACAGTATGTGAATGGAAAACGCAAAGACCATATTTAATATGCCTAAAAATTGGTTTATAGGCCAGTTGGAAATTTTGCCGGCTGTATGTGTTCATGGTAGGGAATACTTTACTCGAGAGATGAAGGTGAATAACCAAAACACTTCTCTGGGTTTGGGTATAGGGAAAACATATTGCGGCATCATAAAGTATAGATATTTTTAGTTATTCGGGAGTGATATTATTGGTCAGAAAAAATGTAGCCTCGAGTGATAAGACATTGCCTTTGACAGTTTTGGAAAATAATGAAAAGACTTTACTGTGTAGATTAAGGAAGGAAAATAATTGCCTAATGAGTACTAGTATGGTATGTGATTGTAGGAAGGGTAACATGGGTTTCAAAATTATCTTGGTTGAATTATGAAGTACGGAATGTTTTTATCGGAGAGGGACAATAAGTAAAACAAAATTTGTTATCTGTATTGTGGATATAATATCTCCATTTCAAAATTTGCAGCAATTTAATCAACGTTAAATGTGAATATGAGGGGAGATGAAAGGAATTGAGATAAAATATACTAGCTACCGTAATATGAGTTTAATGTCACAAATTATATTCTAAAGGGTGTCATTACAGATATGCAAAGAGAAGTTTGGAGTGAAACCAACAAGATAATCAGGTATATCCATAGAATAAAAATAGTATGGTAATCAAAACGACGATTCACAAACTAAAGTAGTTGAACTAAAGTAAAATTATTAGAGGGATATGAAAATATATTGTTTATGCACTAGGCTAATACTAATCATATTTTATTCCAAACGCGAGAGGAATTGCGACAAATATGAATAAACAAAGAGTTGAGGGTATGTAAATAGCAAAATATACGGTGTTGGAGTTGGGCGAAAAAATATAATCTCAGACACTTGTTTTCAATTATTTGTCAGTTTATGTAGAAATCCAAGTACTGTAGCAGGGAATGATGCCAGATGTCTTAAGTTCTGCTCGCTAAACTCTTCAACCACTGACTGTTACTAAATGGTGTCATTCTTGCCACTAACGTTTAAGTTCATTATTTATTTATTCGTGTCCCTGGTAAATTATTTAGCTCTGAGCTTGCTGTGTGTGCTGGTGACATTAGCACGGTGTAGGTAGGCTCATAATTTCATTCCTCAGAGGTATTTGTTGGAATGTGTTGGAAGATAGGTGTCCTGTGCTGTTGTATGAACTAGTTATTGTTATGAAAACATGTTTTAAGAGTTAATTTCTTGAAGCTGTATGCTATTTGTTGTCAAGTTGTAATTGGAAAGTATTGAATGGCTCTCTGTAAAGAGTACCATAATTGCCAGCATGGAAAGTGACCTCCCGGGTATGGCTGTGAATTTTCAGGAATAGGAAGATTAATGGCTATTCCTGGGAGTTATTTTCATGGAAAGAAAAGCCTGTTTTGTGCTGGCATATACAGTACTGTAATGTAATTTTCATATTTCAAATTATATTAAAATATTATTGGAGAGTTATGCTCTGACATTTTAGTGTGTGTCAGTTTCCATCTTCCATTTGTGTTTTTAGTAAATGGGAGCTGTTATCAATATTGTTTTAATGATCTATTTTTTAAGCAATATACAGAAATAGTTCTTTTGAGTCATATTTAAAAAAATGTGTCCCATTTGTAAGGATTAATTTGCATCCTCAATTTTTTTTATTTAATAAAAGGGAATATTCATCAGTATTGTATAAATTAAATCTGAGGTCATCATTGCTTGTTTGTGACTTCCATTAACCCTCTGATATTGTCTGCCTTCCTACCACTTTCATTCACTGTGTAGTGCAAGTTCTTTGGAAATTCTTTTCTTCTATTTTGTAACTTGGACCTATCCTAAATTTGGTTTTGAGAAGAGTGGTAGCTCAGTGCCAGAATGACAAGTCGATAGACCTTTCGTTTTTGTTGTTTTGGTAATTATAATAAATGTATGTATATCCTACTGTAAATACTGAAGTCACTTAAAACCCCTGAGATTTAAAATTTACTTGGTTATTGATACAGTATATTTCCAGTCTTATGAGGACAGTAATCCAGTAGGCTGTAAAAAATTTATTTATGATAATAATAATAATAATGGTTTATAGCCATATTTATGGATACAAAACTATTTTGATATGCAAGATGGGCATCATCCATGCAGTTGCTGAAATTCTATTTTGTAAAATATTGTAGAGTTTCTTAATGCAGTATTAACTACATATTCTTGCTCTGAACTAGACATTGTTGTTGTTGTCGTTCCCTAGGCTGCCTGGCCGAACAGCCCCGGGACTAGGCATTGTTTATCACTGGCATTGAGCTCCTTACTTATGGTATATCATATGCTTTCATGTTTTCATTTGGGGGTTATTGGTGTTAGGAACGATATTTATTAAAATCTATAGATAAAGGAACAATTAATTTCCGAGGTTGAATCCTTTGAAATCTGTGCCCCATTCATTGTTCTTCCCTTTCTCGCATAAACATTACACTTGATTCATGGTGCAGTTGGGCCCGAGTACATGATTAGATTGATATCCAGTATTCAATAAATGAATATTAATTGTTATCAGGTACTTAACCTTTAACTGTCTTGGTGGTATAGTGGTTAGAACGTGTAAGTTCTGTATGTGGTGTTCTGGGTTTGTATCCCTGGAGGATCATATGCTTTCCTTGATTTCATTTGGGAGTTATTGGTGTTAAGAACGATATTTATTAACATGAACTTTGTTGATATATCACCGGTGCATTGTTTGCCTTATTTTCCTCTAGATAGCCAAATTATCTCAGGTTCATCTTTTCAGATCTGATTCAACAAATTTCAGTAATCAGAAATGTTGTGGGCCAATAACTTTCTAGTTTTTAAAAGAACAAGCATTCTATCCTGGCTTAGTTACAATCCTTTGCATAACCCTTTTAATCAGATCATACCAATATTTGTTTTATATTCGCTACCTTTAGACAACTCTATTAAACTTGAAAAGCCACTCTTAGTTTAAGGGTTAATTGACATAGTCTTTAACCCTTTGTTTCCTAGGGGTTATTTCTAAGTCGAGTAATGTAATATGAAAGTAGCATTAATAAAACAAATTGTCTGATTGAAAAGTTTAACATTCTATTTAAATTTCTGATTCTCCACTGTTCGATCAGTTATAAAAATTGTGGAATCTCATTTGTTCAAACTATGGAGACATGTATTTTTATGTACTGTAATTGACTAATATTTCATACAGCATAGGTTATTAATATATTACAATGCATCCATAAATCCTAATGGTTATATTTGCATAATGAAAAGAGGAGATTCAGATTTTTTTTTAGTGTACGAGTGTAAAAGAAATATGACTATTATTCTGGTTTCTTTCACATGCTTGTATAATGACGTCTATTTTCTTACTCGCCCGAGAGGTGTAACTTCTTATATATATTTTTGCAGTGTGTATGTGTGCAAGGGAAATTATGGCATGGTGTACCGGTACTTCTAAACTTTTTTATACCAATCTGTAAAAAGTTGTTAGGCTTGTAGGACATGTCTCGATTATTGTATCAGTCGGCTGCCCTTTTAACTTTGCGCGAATCCATCAGTTGACTAGCGACCTAATGGACTTGGTATAGTTAGGCACCAGACCAATACAAGATATGGCAGTAACTGTATGTCAGATGGACTTGAGCTACCTATACCACTGAGAGGAAGAGTTATAAAGGTAAATCAGCACACTAGAGGGGGTGGTATTGGTGTGGACGAACTATTGCCCACTATCTTGAACAAGCCAAAGTTCTTTCCTTTCCCTTCACAGAGTTTGAATAGTCTCAATAATTGGTGGTGGTGAATTTGATAACCCAGGGATCAGTGAAAACCCTGGGCAACCAAATTCAATGCCACCCTGTATTGGAATGCATGGGGTTTTATTTTATGCTTTCAGTACAAGTGATGATATTTTTCATTTTATTCTGGCTGGTAATAAAGGATTATATTCCGGTTAGGAAGGATCTGTCATATTGAAAGTTACTGTACAGTAGATCTATATTATACCTCTTTGATTATTGGACGTCCTTGCTAAGTTGCATAAAATCGTCTAATCCTAGACAGAATATAAGGAAGGATGGCATCACCTGCACTGAAATGGTTAAAGAAGTACAGTAATGGTGACTGAAAGCATCATGAAGTTGCCTGTAATGAGAACTGCCTTTATCTTGTATGATGATGGTAAATTCTGGGAAGGAGAAAGGAAGTGCTATCGATTATTTAAGACTGGGCGTATATTTTTTCAACATTTTGCATATGACAGTGATATGAGAGAACAAATAAAACGATAGATAACCTAACTGTTAATGCCTGTTGATAAGATGTAATTTTATTTCTTTATGATGTAAACTTGTAGATATTCAAGTAAAATTCAGAATGTATCTCAGTTTTGCTATCCTTCTAGCTGTAACTATCCTACTACTGAAATGATTTAAAAGCTAGTAAGTGTAGTCATAAGCCATAATACCTGCACACCCATTTGAATCTTTGAATCTTTAACACCTTCCTGACCGGTCCCGTCACCAGACGGGCATGGAAATCTGATTATCCTGGGAGTGAGGTAAGCAGTTGCAGGCAGCGCAGGACCCCTTCATCTATTGCCCACTAAGTCTGGGCTGGCACTTGTGTAACTTCAGCCGTCTACTAAATCTCTGCCTGGTGATGGGCTGGTCTGTCAGAGTGAGACCTGAGCGATCTCTGCCATACCCATAGCTTACTCTGACTGTTCCTTTCACTTATATATTTTCTAGATCTCGAGTGACGGCGTCTCTTCCGTGGATTGACGTCCCAATCTACCAAGATTGGAAGCTAAAGCGTCACATTATTCCTTTGCCCCTCAACTTTCTCTTCATAATTGCTGAGGGGCACAGGGCCCTGGGTGGGGCTTTGGTTTCCCGGGCGTTTACGCACCCTCTCAGCCCCCCGCCATGGAGTGGCTTCGGTCACCCAGGCTTTATTGTGGTCGGCAGGGAGGGTTCTGTGGGGTCGCTCGTTTATGGCCTTGGCCTTACTCGGGGCCTTGGGGCTGTTCGGCCAGGCAGCTTGGGGAACAACAACTAAATCTCTGCAGCGTTACACATACTGAAAACATCTCAAAACCGCTAATTTTTAGCAATTTTGTCCGACTTTGCAAGATCGTTGCAAGACAACCAGACATCATACAGAGATGATTCATGTGTCATTGGAAAGCTCAATTACTGTATTTTTATGGATATATCATTGTATTACGTTCTGGCTCTGGTTTATGCATGAAAATGTGCAGGGAATGAAGCTCAGTTAAGGCCAAAACCCCACAATGAAAGAGTTAAAACCAAGTTGTGAAGCCTCTGGGATATAACAGAACATTGGATTGTCTCAATTGGGTTTTGATAGATTCAAAAGGGTGTGCAAGTACAGTATTATGGCCCAAAACATCCCTTCGCCTGATGTATTATTACTGTGGGATAACGATGTGCATGCACATGTCCTTTTCCAACACCGTTTTACTCCTTTTAGCTTTAATGAATGAATGCGTAATGTATCGAGTGACTAAAACGTCATCACTAAACGAATAAAACTTAGGGGATTTGTGATCGTGAGAACAAATCCCAGCTATAGGGTGGTCCATCCGCTGAGTCCGTCTCTCGGACATTTTGGTCTGGTTAATTGCTGGTCTGTTAAACTGCATATACTTGTTTAATAGTTGCCAAAATATATTGAGAAGGATGTCACCGGTACTGAAGACATTACGGTTGCCGACCACAGTCATTGACGTGTTTTGGGGGGCCAATGACCTGTGTTGTGAAGAGAATATTTAAGGGAGATGACTTGCTTTTTTTCTCTCTGGTTTGTATCCATTCAGCCTACTGTTTTAAGATGTTTATCCTCATCCAGGTGTCGATTTATATCTGGCGAGCGATAGCGAGCCCCCATATTTTGGATAATATGTTAGACGGCTGGCTAAATTTGTAAATATTTTGATAGAAAAATGTCTCCGGTGAAGCTGGATTTCTCCATAAAACGCTGGCTCGCTTTCGCGCGCCAAGAAAAAACGACACCTGGATGGGGATAAATGTCTTAAAACAGTAGGTTGAATGGTACCTAATGGATACAACCAAGAAAGAACAAAATGCAGGTCACTCCCCAAAAGATATACTCATGACAACACAGCTCAGTAGCACGAGTGGAGGTTATAACGAAGGTAGTGGTGGTGGGCAGGTTATAGCAGAAGGGGGAGTTACGTCATTCCTTATTCTTATAGCTAACTGTATGAATAACTAAATTGTGGGATGGGGAAGAGAGAACAAGGGTGGGGGGAGAGGGAATATATATATATATATATATATATATATATATATATATATATATATATCTCAATGTTTCTTATTTACATAATATAATATAGTTGCTTCCAGTCAGATTCCCATATACAGTAGCTGCGTATTCCTACACTGTCAGGTATGAACAGGATAAGTGAAGTGTTCTTAATCATCTACACATTTATAGGTACTGTATATTGGTGGTAATAAACCCAGCTCCTACAAGGATAAAAAGGTAAATCACTATACATTTATAGGTATATTGGTAGTAATAAACCCACCCATTACAAGGATAGAAAGGTAGATCACTATCAATATACTCTATGATCTTATACTGTAATAATATTTTTTTGTATACTATGACTATAAAGTCAGCGACTCTTGATAAAATTACGGCCCACATAATTTTTATATGGTAATGGTTTCAGCTGCTTTTTTTCGCCAAACTAAATGGCCGAACGTATTAAAATCTCAAAACTAATTGGGCTAAACATGAGGGAGAAGGGGGTCTAGAAAAAGCAACCATTTCCCTTCAAGAATAAATAATTACTACAAGACGAGACATTGGACACGGCCACAAGAGCCAAGCAACTGGAATTATTGACATATACTGTGGGTAGACAGTTATTTTTTCAAAGTCTCTGACTCCACATAGATTTGTCTAGGAAAACGGGCCATGGGATTTCATTAAAATGTTTCGGCATTTCGCATTAAACATTTTAAGGTACACAAAATGGTGGCCATACTCATGCTAGGGTCCTATTTACCGCATCCAATAAACTTCATTATACCAAACTCAATTATGTTTATTTGTGCCTATATATAAAACAATTGATGTACTTGTTTCTGGTATCAGAAATATGTTTTACGAAGAGACCTGAAAACATACTTCCAAGGCCCCCCTTCGAGATCAATGTGTACATTTTTGGGTAGAAAACAGGCCCGCCAAAGGCTGGTTTCTCCCAAGGTTAACCTTGGTTTCTCCTAAATTTCAGGCTTGCTATCGCTCGCCAGGAAAAAATCGACACCTACAGTAAATGTCACAAAATGTCTTTAAATTGACTAAAGAAATGTGGCAAAGGTCTTATAATCGCCAAACTAACGGGGCAAACGTCTTAAAATATCAAAGCTAATGGGGCTAAACAGGAGGGAGAAGGGGATCCAGAAAAATCCCACCATTAAGAAGCCTAACCTGAATCTGAAATGTTGCTTCCTATCTCTTCCCTTATTATACATTTCCCAGTAAATAGTTTCTACAATGCTGGGGTCCGTTTTTCTAATTATGTTTCTTTTATCCCAATAGTCGGAAGGATGGTGAGTGGAGAGAGAGCCTTCTGCTTTACTGTCCTTGTCTTAAACTCAGTGATATTTATTTATTTACTTAAGTTATTATTATTATTTTGTATATATTGTGTCCATTTATTATTAATTTTGTATTTTTGTTTTCCATTTGAGACCGTTCGATACTTTGTAACCAAATTTAATCCCCCCCCCCTCCTTTTTTAGATGTTAATATGGCGCTCGTCAGAAAGGGTTAGCAAACTCGAAACAAGATAATCATGATTATCATAGTTTATTAAAACAGTCATATTGATGCATTAAAGCAAAAGTATGAAAGACTTAAAATACTTTATAATGTGTTGTAAAAGCAATCAAATAAACCTTAAGTTAACCCCTTCTGTACCGGCGACGTCCTTTTCATTATATTCTGGCAACTATTAGACGATTGTATTCAGGTTTTCCTTTGTACGTTTGTTAGGAAGGACGTCTACCCATGAAAAGGTTACAGACTATCTCAATTAATCCTTTTAGCTACCATATATACAAAGGAGTACAAAGGAAATCAAGCAACAACAGTCCAGCGACCCCTCAAGGCTGCTTGCCCTCCAAAACACTGATGGTCAAGTGTCTGAACAGTAGTTTAGAGTGGGTAAGGGAAAAATGGAAAGGGAAGGCTTCCCTGGGACAAATGACCGTGGCAGGATTAGGAGATGTTAGTAGGGGACAGTTGTCTTTCCAAAGCTTAATAAAATCGTCTAAATGTAAACACACCGGCTCGGGACTGGCCACAAACGCTCCCCACAGTCTCTGCCCAATCCTCACTCCATATGTTAACCCATCCAGTGCTGTCTTTTTAATGTTCAGGCTTATCATTAGACTATTTTATTCAGTTTTTAAAAAGGCCTCTAGTAATTAACAGGCTTCGAACTACCTCTAACAATTTTTACTACCACAGATCCTTCTTCAACTGCTCAAAATCGTTTAAATATAGCTAGAATAAAAAAGAAAAAAAAAAAAAACGTCGCCGGTACAGTAGGGGTTAAAACTCGCTGACCACCTTTACTTCAGTGTCACACAAGTTTATAACATTTTCTCAATATGTACTTTCTCCAACTAATGTAGAGGAGCTTAAAATATTGTAGGCTGGCTCACTATTCATGCTTCCTGTAAACAGCTGTTGCCACCCCACTTAAAAAGAAATAATAATAAATACAAAAATAGAAAGTCAGTCATACCCGTCTCATTCTTAAATAATCAATTCTTCCCGCCCCACTTGTAGTTACGTCACTACATTATAGTACAGTACTCTCGGTCGCAGGCCTGAATCCTGAACTATGTGTTGTCTGTATCTACTGTATGTAGTTCTATGAAACCCTTCCTCCATTCACTCACTCTCACTCTCTCTCACACACGCACATATACACACTCCCTCTCTTTCTCTTTCGATTTTGGATGTGCAAAGATAAATTATAGAGGCATCCTCTTATTTTCTTAGCGCCAGTAAAGCCCTCTTCCTACCAGTGTATAGTAACCCACATCACCTCTAACTCTCTCCCCACATCACCTCTAACTCTATCAACAGTAACCCACATCACCTATAACTCTGGCAACAGTTACCTACATCACATCTAACTCTTCCTAATCACTTCTAACTCTCTCCTGCCAATATACAGTTACCCACATCACCTCTAACTCTCTACCCACATCACATCTAACTCTCTGCCCACATCACCTCTAACTCTCTGCCCACATCACCTCTAACTCTCTGCCCACATCACCTCTAACTCTCTGCCCACATCACCTCTAACTCTGCCCACATCACCTCTAACTCTCTCCCCACATGACCACTAAATCTCTCCCCACATGACCACTAACTCTCTCCCCACATGACCACTAACTGTCTGCCCACATGACCACTAACTGTCTGCCCACATCACCACTAACTGTCTCCATCCAGTGAACAGTTGCCCAAATCACTGTTATCCAGGAAGTACAAGGGTATATAATCACCATGGCAGGATACCGGGAAGTTATCGAAACAGCTGCTGATGAGAGCTTCGTCGATCACCCACTCCAAGGCACAGTCGCAGGAGATATCGTTGCCTGGAAGATACATTTTTTAGGCGTTAAGGGGAGGTCATATAGCCTACAGTAAAAAAAAAAAAAAAAAAAATATATATATATATATATATATATATATATACTCCATTATTGTATTTATATTTGTATTTATCATATATATTTATATTATATATATTACTATTTATTTGTTGCTTCCTATAGTCCGGGAGCAAAGGCCGCAAATTGTGTCTAGATAAAATCAACCTCATCCATACCATTGTGACTGAAATTTGTAAAGTTATATAGAAAGAGTATAATTTTTAGACATATAATGCACAAATCGTAACTTCGAAATGTATTGTATTTAAGAGATATATGGGAAAACTAGACCTTCATCAAGCTTAAAAAATACTCCCAAGATAAATATGTAAATTTTTCGGTAGAAAAACGTTCCGACCAAAGGCTGGTTCCTTCTAAATTGCAGGCTCGCTATCGCTCGCCAGGTAAAATTTGACACCTCAATGGCATATATGGTCTTAAAATTAACATAAATGGGGCGAAAGGTCTTAAAATCGCCAAACTAATGGGACAAACATCTTAAATTCAGTGGCGGCTCGTCAGTAGCACTGTGGAACTGCAACACCCCCTGTACATTTCTTATAGACACAAAATTATGAATATATACATGAATATAAGAAAGTACGTATGATTATCAATAATCCTAAGCTTACAATTATTGCCCATACTCTAACATCTATAAACAAAGAAAGCAAACATCATGTGGAACTGCGTACTCAACAGTTCCGATTTTACTTGTATGGTGGACGGTGGTATGTGATAGCCAAGCCGCGAGCAGTGCCGAGCACAGGAGAGGGGAGAGCACTGTGACTCCTGTGAGTCTGAGTAGTAGTACAGTAGTCTGACTCTCGCAGTCGCAGTGCCGGCCTGGCTGTTGTTCAGGAAGTGTGTGTGGATGTGTCGTTCCGTTATCATATCTGTTTCGCAATTCTCCTAGGCTTAATATTTTGTTATTAGTGATGGTGAATTGGAGATGAGTGATAATTAGAGCTCATATTGTGTAATCGAATTTTTATACAAACTTCATATAACTTTTAAGAGGCCTAGGCCTAATTTTTTTTTTTTTTTCAGTTCTGTTTACAGTTTGAAATTCGATTAGATTAGGCCTAGGCCATCAGTAATTAATCATGGCTCAAGAAACACAGACCGTTAATAAACTTCAAGAACTGAATTTTTCGCAGTTGTTTCTTCATGATAAAGTTGCCTTTTAAAGCGGAGTTCGTCGGTTTCCAGACATTCAAATAGGCCTATCTAAGTTAGGACTAAGCAACAACAAGAGGTAGCCTATATTCGCAGCTTTAATCCAGAATGGTGCCAAAAGGAAAAGTGGCTCTGTGGTTGTGAAATAATTAACGCATTAATTTGCTTTCCGTGTTTGCTGTTTGGAGTTATTGATCTTTTTGCTCAAAACAAGAATTACAGAAGAATGGACTTTATTTTGAAATATTTGTTCAGTCATGATGAAGCCTTTTATTGGTAAGACCGTAAGTATTAAATATTTGTGTTTAGGCCTATAGTATGTGTTATTATATATACTGTATAGGCTATAATGACGTATTGATATGCGTGTGTTTTAGCCTACACTATCATAGTAGGCTACTGTATTTCATAGGCTAAACATGTTATGTAACAGCATCCCCATGAATGAATTGATAGCCTAGTCACGAGCCGCCACTGCTTAAATTCCTAAAACTAACGGGGCTAAGCATGAGGGATAAGTGGGTCCAAATAAAAATGCTTAAGTGGAAATCTCCGCTTAACCCTCTCAGGATGTGAGGATTCGTCTTTCATTTGATTATGGTTATTGGTTAACATTAGACCATTTTAGTCAGCTGTGGAAAGCCCTCTATGTGTTGGACCATTATTGAACCATTTCTAGATCGGATGACGCATAATTTGTATTGTTTTCAGACTTATTTTCATTATTGTTTTCATTGTTATTAGACTATTATATTTAGATTAGGAAGGATATATGTAAGTCAGGATTAATTGAGATACCCTAGTTCTAATGATAATGTCAGACAGGTTGGGAGAGAGGTAACCTTAAGGCTTACCAGGATTCGAACTCACTCACTCAGGAATGTTTGTGAGAGTTGGGCACCGACGCCGCACCGTATCCACACGACCATGAGCTGATATAAGGGAATTATTTGAAGAACCAGGTTATAGTCTCGTGGAGGACTCTGAGGACTATGCCTTCATACGAGCTTCATAGTAGCGAGCTTAGTATAGGCTTCAACCATGACTATTTCACACAACCGCCGCGCGCGCCCCCCCGCCCCGCCCCTGCCAACTGGGTTTAAGGGGACTATTAATGTATTTTTTAGTTTCTTCGCTAGACTCATCAAGCCATCCCCCTTCAAAATTAATTTGGAAATTTTTCGTTAGAAAAATGTACCGGCCAATGGCCGGTTTCTCTTAAAATACCAGGCTTGCTATCGCTCGCCAGGAAAAAAATAACCCAAAATGGCACGAAAGGTCTAGATATTGATATATAAATGGGACGAAAGGTTTTAAAATTGACAAACTATCCTAATGGGGCGAACGTCTTAAAATATGAAAACTAGTGGGGCTAAGCATGAGGGAGAAGGGGGCCCCAAAAAACGACCCATCTCCCTTTAATAATTTGTCATCAAAGAGAAAGAGGTTCTATAATAGTACAATGATGATTGTAATTGCACCACTTAGCCGAGTTGGTGGGGGTGAATGTGTAAACAGTCATGGTTAAACTCTCTCTCAGCACAAAGAAAGGGACCTACACCAAACTAACTCACCATCCATTATAAAGTCAAAAAATAACTAGTACCCCCACCTCCCTCTCTCTCACACAGCATAGAATATAGAAATATGAACCCAACTATCTCACCATCCATTATAAAGTAAACAAATTGTACCCCCACCTCTCTCTCTCTCTCTCTCTCTCTCTCTCTCTCTCTCTCTCTCTCTCTCTCTCTCTCTCTCTCTCTCTCTCTCTCTCTCTCTCTCTCTCTCTCTCTCTCTCTCTCTCTCTCTCTCTCTCTCTCTCTCTCTCTCTCTCTCTCTCTCTCTCTCTCTCTCTCTCTCTCTCTCTCTCAGCATAGACTAAAGAAATCTGAACCCAACTATCTCACCATCCATTATAAAGTAAGCGTAGTACTGGCTGTCCATGATGATAGGAGAGAACACACTCTCAGCTATGGTCACCAGGTGGTTCTGCTGTAGTTTGATCTGGACGTACTTAAGGTTCGTCATTGCGTGCGAACTGAAATATGGAGATTATGTTTAGGAATCAAACTAATATTAAATCCTTTAATTTTAGTCTTTATGATTGTATAAGTACCGGTATGTAAAGTTGAAATTATGGTTTGCAGTTCAAATTGTGTTTTTGGAAGAGATGACATTGCCAAAACATTACAATTTTATATTAATTGTGGACGGTTATTATTCAAGCTACTGGACAATTTCCATTCTAGTGAGTGTAATTTATATTTTGAGGATTATGACGCATGCTGACAGTTTATTCTGGCTGTTATTAGGCGATTCTATTAACATTAGGAGGGGTATATCCAAGTCAGAAGGTAGTTTAATTCTTATGGAACTTAAATTTTGAAGCTGTCAGACTACAATTGCCTGTACAAAATGACGGAATAGTCGTTCTTTAGACTGACCCTATGTATTTGATTTGGTTATAAGAGAGATCAATCTCCAGGAAGTTGGTGTCCGGGTGGTGGTTGTTGAAGGTGAGGCTGTCATCATCTATACTGGTCAGCAGGTTGTGGTCCAGCTTGAGGATTTCCAGTTTGTCCAGACCTGCGTAGGGATTTTTTTTTTTTTTTTTCAAATTACTCCCTCTCTAGGCTGAAAGCCTGTATATTCAACCACTTGTACACATTCAACGGTGAAGCCCGTGAGGTCTCGTTCCAGTCTAGGAAGTGAGACCTGTGAACTGTGAAGTATGTGCAACCATCCTTTGCCATCTTGCCTTCACAAGATGCAGGGCACTTAGTTGCCCACTCACAGCAGCCCCATCTCTGGAGCTGCCTCGCCTTCGTGCTTCACTGTCTCACCTCATAGACTCGGACCCTCACTCTCAGAACGCCACCTATTGAGCAGTTACGGTACCTCACTAGGCATTGCCCCCCTATTATTGAATATGGGAATATTCATACAGTGCTATTTAATTAGGGAACAATGAGGGTATTGTTTTGGCGTTTCGGTGGGCTTTGTGGTAATGCACTGCTACTTCGTACAGCATAAATTCCATCCCAATAATATATTTTCATTCCCCAAACTATAAGTCCTAGAGAATTCTAACTGGTGCCATTCGTTTTTTCTTGGCGAGCTGCTTCTAGACATGGTTGTAGGCTATATTTCATTTTCGCGCAGCCATTCGCCCAGAATCGAAAATATTTTGGTCGAAAAACCTTGGGTTTAATTAAGCCCAGACAAATCGGTGATTTTGGTCGAATTTTGACTTGTCAATATTATTACATATTTGGATTCGTCGCCGTTGCGGTTTCAATTGTGTAATTATTTTTTAATTTTGACCAATTTTTAGGCCCAATAGGCCTATTTTAAAGTTTAAAACGATTATATTCAGATTAGGTAATGTGTATTATATATTATTCACTACAACCATATTTTAGTTAGTAATTTGGCTATACATCAATGTGGTGTAAGTTTTGTAGTGTCACGTAAGGAATGAGAGAGATAGAGTGTGAACGTGAGAGAGTGTGTGTGTGTGTGAGTGAGTGAGTGTGAGTGAGCATGAGCGAGAGAGAAGCATGCCAAAAGCTGCTACGGGACTTAATTTGACGTAGATGGTCAAGCAATTAAGGAGGGGGGTTACTTTGCTCCCTAGACTTCTATCAAGCTTAAAGCGATCAATTTATAATTATTTTTGGTAGAAAATATCCCAGCCTTCCTTCTAAATTACAGGCTCGCTATCGCTCGCCAGTAAAAATCGACTCCTAAATGGCACGAAAGGTCTTAATATTCTCAAAGAAATGGGGCAAAAGGACATACAATCGTCAAACTAATGGGCCGAATGTCTTAAAATCTGAAAACTAGTTGGGCTAAACATTAGGGAGAAGGAGGGCCAGAAAAGAGACCCATCTCCTCTTAACACCTTATTGGCGGGCTAGGCGGTCTATTTGACCGTACCGCACAGCGTTTTTTTTTTTTACCCTAAATAGGGTTGTTTCCGTGCTCATTTTCATGCCTAAATAAGACCCAGAGCGTAAAACAAGTATCTATCCCTGAAAGGGCGTAAACAGAGCTTTCCAATGACACCCGAACCAGCCTTGTACGACCACTGGTTCTCTTGCAACGATCGTGCAACACGAGTGCAAAAACCCTGAAATAAGGTAATTTCCTTACATAATTCCCTGTGTAGCGAGTGAGAAAGGGGGGAGGAAAGTAGAATACAGTTCAGTACGGTATGTCCACGGTGGTCGTGGGGAGCGGTCATAAGGTTACTACGTTCGTCCCACCGCTCAGCTCTCTCTCTCAGCAACATTACGTGCTGAAAATGGCGCTCGAGAGTTGTCATGCACCGCCACATAGTCCAAATTTATTTCACTCGACATATGTTGCGCGCCGATGGTTAAGGGTTAAAACTGCCAAACCTACCAGCAAAGCCGTTTTGACCGATGCTGTCGATGAGGTTATGCGAGAGGTCCAGCTCCCTGAGAGAAGTGTAGTTGTACTGGCTGGAGAACACCAAGCTGATACAGTTGTTGGAGAGGATCAGAGTAACCAGGTTGGGCAGTTCGTTCATAGTCATCTGCACGTAGCCGTTCAGGCGGTTGTTGTCTGGGAAGAACATAAGAAAATGGGAGAACATAAGGAAACGGGAGAACATAAGAACACGGGAGAACATAAGAACATAAGAACATAGGAAAACGGGAGAACGTAATAAAACGGAAGTCTGCAGAGAGCCGACTAGCCCACACACGGCAGATCCCTTTCACACCCAACCCATGTCGTCATCACTTGTCGAGATTAACCCCTTGAGGATTACACTTTGATATCTAAAGGTCGTTCCTATGCTAAACAAAGTAATTTAGTGTTATTCAGAATAGGATTAACAAAATATATATACCGGTACTGTATATAGCCTACTGTATATACTGAAAGGATAGGCGACGAGCAGGGAGGTTTTTAAGATGGGAAGAGGATGTGTAGATCAGATTTTTACCCTGAATTGTGTTGTGGAGAAATATCTGGAGAAGAAGCAAAAGGTGTATGTTGCCTTTATGGACTTGGAGAAGGCCTATGACAGTGGATAGAGAAGGTTTGTGGAAAGTACTTAGAATATACGGAGTAGATGGCAAGTTGCTGAAAGCAGTGAAGAGCATGTAGCCTATGAGGGTGCAAAGGCGGCAGTACGTGTGGAGAGTGAGCAGAGCGAGTTCTTTGACCTGAATGTTGGTTTGAAACAGGGGTGTGTGATATCCCCGTGGTTGTTTACTGTATATATGGATGGAGTCATGAAAGAAATACTATCAAGCGCAGTGGATGTTGGTGTATCGCTGAAAAGGGAGGGAATTGAGTGGAAGGTACCTATACTGCTGTTTGCGGATAATACAGTTCTGATGAGTGATAATGAATGGGAGTTGCAAGGTCTGGTAAATGAGTTTGGAACAGTGTGCAAAAAACGGAATTTGAAGGTAGGCTATATTCGGGGAAGAGAAAGGTTATGGTCTTCGAAAGGGGTGAAGTCACAGAGTGTGAGGTGAAGGTGAACGGTCAAGCTATGGAGATCGTCAACTCTTTTAAGTATCTGGTCAGTGTGTTGAGTAAAGATGGGACTATGGATGAAGAAGTGCGGGAGAGGGTACAACAGGGGAAGAGGGTTATAGGAACGCTGAAAGCAGTAACAAGAAATAGGGTGGTCAGTATGGAAGTGAAGAAGTCCTTGCATGACAGTGTGGTAATCCCGACACTGACTTACGGAAGCGAAGCATGGACGTTGGTTGAGAGACTCAGACCAAGAGTGAGAGCAGTGGAAATGAATTACTTAAGATGTGCGTGCAGAGTTACATGGAGGGATAGACAGACTAATGAGGAAGTAAGAAGGTGTGGTGTGGAGGTAGATGTGCTGGAAAGTGTGAAAAGGAACAACTTGAGATGGTTCGGCCATATGGAACGTATGGAAAGCGAGAGAATGACTAAGAGGGTGTACGAGAGCGAGGTGGAGGGACAGAGGGGGAGAGGTAGACCGAATATGAGGTGGAAGGATGGAGTGAGGAACTACATGAACGAAGGCGGTGCTGGTTGGGGGGAGGGGCGTCGACTGACTGGGGACAGAGGTGCATGGGGGCGGTTCGTTCGTGGCCACCCCTTCGGGGATCACGGCGTCGGGCAATAGATAGATAGATAGATTGACTCCCTTTTCATTACCCGGTACTAGAGTTACTTCCTACTATGTTACTTAAGCGTCTACTTCTAGCCAGATATATTTGAAGTGGCACTATACACTATACGAGTTCTTTGACCTGAATGTTGGTTTGAAACAGGGGTGTGTGATGTCCCCGTGGTTGTTTACTGTATATATGGATGGAGTCATGAAAGAAATACTATCAAGAGCAGTGAATGTTGGTGTATCGCTGAAAAGGGAGGGAATTGAGTGGAAGCTACCTATACTGCTGTTTGCGGATGATACAGTTCTGATGAGTGATAATGAATGGGAGTTGCAGGGTCTGGTAAATGAGTTTGGAACAGTGTGCGAAAAACGGAATTTGAAGGTAAATACGGGGAAGAGCAAGGTTATGGTCTTCGAAAGGGGTGAAGTCACAGAGTGTGAGGTGAAGCTGAACGGTCAGGCTATGGAGATCGTCAACTCTTTTAAGTATCTGGGCAGTGTGTTGAGTAAAGATGGGACTATGGATGAAGAGGTGCGGGAGAGGGTACAACAGGGGAAGAGGGTTGTAGGAACGCTAAAAGCAGTAACAAGAAATAGGGTGGTCAGTATGGAAGTGAAGAAGTCCTTGCATGACAGTGTGGTAATCCCGACACTGACTTACGGAAGCGAAGCATGGACGTTGGTTGAGAGACTCAGACCAAGAGTGAGAGCAGTGGAAATGAATTACTTAAGGAGTGCGTGCGGAGTTACATGGAGGGATAGACAGACTAATGAGGAAGTAAGAAGGAGGTGTGGTGTGGAGGTAGATGTGCTGGAAAGTGTGAAAAGGAACAACTTGAGATGGTTCGGCCATATGGAACGTATGGAAAGCGAGAGAATGACTAAGAGGGTGTACGAGAGCGAGGTGGAGGGACAGAGGGGGAGAGGTAGACCGAATATGAGGTGGAAGGATGGAGTGAGGAACTACATGAACGAAGGCGGTGCTGGTTGGGGGGAGGGGCGTCGACTGACTGGGGACAGAGGTGCATGGGGGCGGTTCGTTCGTGGCCACCCCTTCGGGGATCACGGCGTCAGGCAATAGATAGATAGATAGACTATACAGTACTTAATCTTGCTCGAAAATGGCAAACGCAAGCAAAATCTTCAATAATTATCAAACAGCCAGCCAGCCAGCCAGTTGGTCTAGTGGAGAGCCTTTTGACTTCCTACCCAGGAGTCTGGAGTTTGCTGACACTCAAGTGTGACTGCTTTTTCAGTAGCCCTGGTTAGTACAGTCTCCCTTGAGCAAGAGGATGGGTAACGGTCCCTGTTGGCTGTTACAGCGCTATGGAATCTTGGAGCGGAGGCTAGAGAGAAATGGCACTTAGTAGACCTGATAATATTATTTACATTATTATAAATATTCATATTATTATTATATAACCCACAAGATGTCGGGCCAGATAGTGTTAATCCCTTCTGTACCGGCGACGTCTTGTACACTTTATTATGGCTACTATTAAACTATTTCATTCAGTTACAAAAAGGGCCTCTAGCAATAACAGGCTTAGAAATATCTCACTTTACCCTTTTTAATACCACATATCATTCTTAAACTACACAAAATCGTCTAAATATAGCTAGAATACAATCAAAGAGACGTCGCTGGTACATAAAGGGTCAATAACGTTGACGTAAACCAGCTGACTGACCAAGATTAAGGAGGGTGAGGGTGTCAGCCGAACCGATGAAAGCCATGTTGTCGATGTAGTTAATCTTGTTGTCGGTAATGATGACCTGAGTAAAGTCCAGGGGCCCCCACAGGTCCTGGTTCAACACGCCAGACATGTTGGAGCCCCGTAGTGTGAACCTGGAATGAATGGAATGAATGAGTGAATTGAATTAATTAAACGAATGAATGGGAAGAATGAGTTAATGAATGGAATTACTAAACGAATGAATGGAATAAATAGGGCCTAAATGAATGGATTAATAACATTAATGAATGAATGAATGCATGGGTGAATGAATGAGTGAATGAATGAATTGATGGAATGAGTGAGTGCATGAATGAGTGAATAAATGCGAAAATTAATTAATGAACGAATGCGTGGATGAATAAATGACTGAATGGAATTACTGAATGAAAAACTATGCATATTTTCTTTCTATGTGTATGAAGGCCATGAACGACTGGATGGAATGAATGAATGTAACAAATGTATGTAGGCTATGGAATGACGTAATGAATTAATTGAACAAATAAATACTTATTGAATATAATGAATAAATGAAGGGATGAATATATGAATGAAAAGAATGAATGAGTGGAATTAATGAATAATTAATCAATGAAAAAATGAATAAATTAAGGGATGAATGAATTCCATGAAAGGTTTAATGACTGAATGAATGAATGTCATGAATTAATTAAATGAGCGAAATTTATAAATACACAAATAAATAACATGATCAAATTAATTACTGAAATGAATGCATGAATAAAATGCTTTCTTAGTGTACGGTAACCCCCTCTCCCATCACGAAGGAAATTGTAAACTTTTATGATGTTTTGGTATATGTCATTGGTTTGATGAAGCTCCATGCGAAACGTCAATAAAGTGTTCCTTCTTAGTTAGTTCAAATAGGACTTCAGAGGCTATCAACCCTTCTGGATTACTAAGCCAGCACACTGTAAGTCAAGAATAGCGTCAGGACTAGAGCCCCTTAGAGAACACCAGTCCCTTGATGACTGACTAATTAATGTCTAGAGTAGGCCTATAGTTATGCAATTTACAACTGTTAATAGACTTGGTGGGTATTGGGGAGCTTGGGATTAGAAGAGTAAATGGAGGTATGTTAGAGGGTGTTTGGGATGGGTTAATAGTTCAAAAAAAGTTTGAAGTGAGAAATGTAGTTAAAGAATTGCTCCTAAAGTTAAAGTTGAGGGGGTATAGACAGGTTGAGGAGGTGAGAGGTCTCTTAAGAATTAGAGAGAAGTGAAGGAGGAATGCAAAGAGCAAAGCAGTAAGTTAGTTAAATTAGGACTTCAGAGGCTATCAACCCTTCTGGATTATTAAGCCAGTACCGTACACTGTACAGTAAGTCAAACAGAGCGTCAGAACTGGAGTCCCTTTTCGAGAACTCCAGCCCCATGATCAAAGTAGAAGATGGTATAATTATACCTACTATATATATATATATATATATATATATATATATATATATATATATATATATATATATATATATATATATATATATATATATATATATATATATATATCACCACTTGCCTGAAGACATGCGTGGTGAAGAAATCTGTGTTGGTGAAGATATCTCTGAGTTGGTCGGTAGTGACGATGGTGTGGGGGCAGGTGATGCTGATCTTGCCCGTGCCTGTACCGGAGTTACCCACACACTGTAATACAACCATCATATTAACCCCCCTTGAAGATCATGACGTGTTGTGACAGTTTATTCTGGCTATTATTAGACTATTTCATTGAGATTAGGAAGGGTATATGGAAATCAGAGGGTTAATTGAGATAATATTTACCCTTTCGATGCCCACAGATCCTGCCTAAGTTGTATACAATCGTCGGATGATAGCCAGAATAAACTGTCAAAATGTTTCATAGGAGGAATGGGACCTTCAGCAAGTGTCTTTTTTTTTTTTTTAGTGAGGGAGACAAAAGGCACAACTGCCTGTGACGAGTGCCTCCCCCAGAGTTGAAAGAGTGACAGGGCCAAAATCAAGGGACGTTCGAGCCAAAAATGCCTGGACACACGGAGTTTGAAGCAATCTAAGTCATAGTATGAGGAAAAGACTGATTCTGGGAGAGTTCCAGAGCTCACCTGTTGAATAGAAGACAGATTGAGAGTAATGTTTCACCCTTGAGTTGGAGAGTTGCACAGAGTAGGGGTGAGATTGTGTTGCAAGACGAGTGTTACCGTACATGCTCTACGAAGAGGGGGTGGTAGGCTACCGTACCGTATACTATGAGAGAGCTCTGAGGAACATTGATTATTGTAATAGAGGTAAGAGAGATGCAACATTATATAATAATAATAATAATGTTATTGTTGCATATAACTGTACATACATAGAATACATAGCCTATATTGAATAAGTATAAATAACACTGATACGCAACAGAGAGGACTTGATACCTAACGGCAAAGAAAGAGAGAGACTGCGGAGAATTGGTGAGTAGACATGAGTTAATGAGACGGAAGGCTTTCTTTTCTACTTTGTCTATAAGTGCTGTGTGAGAGAATCCTTCCCACACGTGTGAACAATACTCAATACATGGACGCACTGTGCCCCTCTACAGAGCAAGAAGCTGCACAGGGGTAAAGAGCCCCCGGAGGTGGTTTAGCACACCCAGCTTCTGGGAAGCTATTTTAGCAAAAGTGGTAATATGATCTTTCCAAGATAGATAAGCAGAAAAAGAGATACCGAGAATATTAAGAGAAGATAAAGGGTTAATTTTTATGTTGTTGATGAGCAAATTATAATTTTCTGGAAGGTGGCGACGAGTAGACAGATGGAGAAATTGAGTTTTGGTCCTTTTGGAAGCATTGAAAGTAACAAGGTTTTCTCTGCCCTAGTTAGAGATAGTAGAGAGATCAGAAGATAGGTGCTTTATGACCTTAAGCCGGTATCACACGAGAGCTTTTATAGTCAACATTCGATTATCAACATTTTTCTAGCAACTTTTCTAGATTATATTGCACTGTTATCAGAAACTAGACTGATGATACAATAATTTGAATACGATGAATATTCTAAATGCTTACCTCAGAAGCTGCCAGACCAGTGTTAAAGATAAATGTTGAGTGAAAAAGCGCTCGTGTGATACCGGCTTTACGGCTTTACGTGAGTTTTGAAGTGCCTGATGTGAATGATGTTGTGGAAGGCTAGTTGAATAGTGTAATGTAGAGTTGTCAGCATATGAGTGAATAGGGCTGGAGGTGCAGTTAAGGAGGTCGTTAATGAGTTATAGGAAGATAAATGGATTAGCTGAACTAATATCGGAAATATAGTGCCAGCATAGAAGCCAAGTCATAGCATGGATGAGATGCCGTCTCTCGTTCTCTCTTCTCAGGTCAGCACTCCTGTGTCTCAGGGGTACAAGGTCCTCCCCGCTACAGAAGATAAGGGTGAGAGACCTGGATTTTGAAATGGCCGTGGCAGAAGGCCGAATTGGGGAGCAACTAGGTTGAATTTAGAGAGGTAGAATAACAAACTATAAGGGGACTAAAATAATCTAGATAAGACACCACTTTGTATAGGATTGTCACTTTAATAAAAAGGAAAAAAATAATGAAAAAGAAAGAAAACAAATAGAAGGAAACATGCTTGCATTATTGAATGTTTGTGGACATACAATAATGCAAGTAATGGTCGCTCTTCTGTAAATCTAAAATGGCTTACTTAAGAATGGGAAAGGGGTGGGACCTTCTATATTTTCTTGTTCTTGTTATTAAGGGAGGGAGAGAGAGAGAGAGAGAGTTAGAGTCAGAGGCAGGCGGAGGGGGGGGGGGGGGGGGGAGATAGTAACCAAGACCAATAGTACACTATTGGTCTTGATAGTAGCATAATGAACGACACACAACTTAAAGATAACCCCCAGATTGTGTTGTTGCTTCCCTTATCAATGAGTTGGCCTTGTATAGCCCTGGGAGCAGCAACAGGTGGTGGCTCCAGAGAGGAGATGATGATGCTTAGCTTAGGTGAGGTGTGTACTAGCATTATCAAACTGGGGGATCTGTGGGGCAAAGTTAGTGTGTTCGCCTCGCAATCGAAAGGTCCTGGGTACTATTCCTGTGTGGGTGAGATGGACGGGTAGTATCCTTACATCCTATGCTTCTGTTTACCTTGCAATAAATAGGAATCGGGAGTTAGTGGACATTGTGACGTCTCATTCGGAGGAGAATACAGTGGGCATTTAGTAGCCCCAGTAGCACCGCATAGTCTCCAAAGGGCAATCGTGTCGGATATGAGCACCTCCGCCAAGTGCATAATCCCTCCAATTAGCATAATTATCTCGGCTAGAAGGAGTTGCTGAAACTGTGTCATCATTGGTTTCTGTTTCACCTTCTGTACCTTGTCTCCGTCCAAACCTTGAGGAAGGAAGATCCCACTAACCTGCATCCCTTTCTTGTTCGTTTAAGTAAGGCATAAGTGATGCTTTTATCTATTTTTGTTTTCGTAAAACAGTTACTTAAAATTATGATTTCGAAGTACGAACACCATGATTTAAACAATGAATATTAGGGATACACCAGAACCCCTGAGTCTTACACAGAGTCATGGTCCAACACTGGTGGATTTGCTCAGCAGGATGGCTATCTCTAGTCTTTGTTTGAACCAAAGAGTTTTCCAGGGTTCCTCAGTTACTGCTCTGATTTTTGCAGCCAATTATATTCACCATAATGAGGGTGGTGGACCGAAAACTGATGTTTCAAACATCAAAGACTCGAACTGATGACCCCTGGCGAGAACTTGATATAATTTCGCTTTAATAATTTTGCTATTTGGGCAGCCTCACTTGCTTCTGACCATGTTGGTTTTTACTAAAACGTCAAGACATGTGGTATCCATTCATGTAGGAGTAGGTAAATGACTGTAACATCTGAGTGCATTGGCAGCTGTACAACACTGATCAAGAAAAAGGAAAGAGACACACGCCAATTAACACACAGCCGATACAGGACATAAAATACTACACAGACACATATAGGACCTCGGAGTCGGACGGACCCTAACTTGAGTGCTCAATCCTGTAAGTCCTTGAATAAACTGGCATGAGTTGTCCTTCTCATGGGGAACAGGTCTGCTTGGGGGCGTTTATGAAGGTGGCTTCGTTAAGAGTAAGACGTCCGACAATAGATTGAGATAGAGAGAGAAAACCGACACTAGCAGACAAAAAACACCTTAACTTACCGTGCACGGGTCCAGTGGGTTGATGTGATCCACTGTGGCCGGGCAGAGATCACAGACGTTAGGGGGCGCCGTGCCCTGACCCCGGGGCTCCTTCTCGGGCCCACACATTATGGGGCCCGGCACAGCAGCGGGCCGGGGTTCAATCCACCGCCACTTATAATAGTCATCGTTTCCACAACTCTTCTTCTGGAGGGGAAACTCGATGGTTCTCTGGGACTCTTTGTACGCTTGGCTCTGTTGGAGGGAAAATGAAAAATAAACGGGAGATTATTATTTATCTATATATACAGTATATATATATTTTTTTTAGTTTGCTCCCTAGACCTCCATCATGGTTAAAGATATATAGGCCTACCCAGATGACCACCCTTCGAGATAAATTTGTAAATTTTTCGGTAGCAAAATATCCCGACCGATGGCCGGTACCTCCTAAATTACAGGCTCGCAATCGCTACCTATGGAAATATCGATATATAAATGGCACAAAAGGTCTTAATATCGACAAAGAAGTGGGGCGAAATATCTGAAAATTGCCAAACTAATGGGGCGAACGTCTTAAAATTTCAAAACTAATGGGGCTAAACATGAGGGAGAAGGGGATCCTGAAAAAAAACTTTAAAGCGTTGTATACAACCAAATTACTCTTATGACCGACTTTCTCAATGAACAATTGATCGAATGATAACATTTGTGAACATCCACCAATACAACCGGAGAGTTAGACGGACGTACATACAGAAAAATAGACGGATATACAGACAGAAAGATGGATAGACGTGCAGACAGAAAGATGGGTGGATGGACAAACAGGCTGGCTGACAAACCTGTATAGCCTGTGTATAATACTTTACCCTGTTCCAAATAAGTAGGCCAAACTCTTGAATAGTAACCTTTATAACTCACAAATGACTAGAGTAATTGAGCTAATATTGATAATATTTGGGAAGGGTTATCCAGGGAATAGGTGTGGACATTTACAGCTCCTTCACTCTAGCCCTTTTTGAGTTACAGAGGTTAGGGCTTACGATTTCTGGCCTAGCAATTTAGAACATGATATACTGTAGACATGGTTACAGATGGTTTGATAGCAGCATTATACAAGGTAGGCCTACTATACAGGCGGTAAGGTTTCCACCTGGTCCAGGGCTTCTTATATAATCGAATAATCACATAATCAAATAAACTAATGTATTTATATTTAAGGTATTTAATGGGAGAGGGGGGTGTTCAAGACCCCTTCGTTCTTCATGTTTAGCAAATTAGCCCCATTAGTTTTGAGATTTTAAGACCCTCGTCCCATTAGTTTAGCGAAATTATGACCTTTCGTGCCCTTTCGGTGTCGATTTTTTCCCGGCGAGCAATAGCGAACCTGCAATTTACGAGAAATCGGCCTTTGGCTGAGGCATGAAAATATTTATCTCTAATGGAGGTCTTGGGAGTATTTTTTAGATCGATGCAGGTCTAGGGATGAAACTACAAAATAAGTAAATATATTAATATATAGTTAAATAGGTAAATATATAAATATATAATTCAATAAGTAAATACAAATAAATAATTAAAGAAGTAAATATATAAATAATATCGCCCCTTAAGCAAATATAAACATTATAAATGCAAAAGACAGAAATGGAGAAACTAGTGGGTAGGTTAAGTTTGCCTATTTTGTTTGCTGTTGCTCTACATTATTACTCTATAATAGCATAACTACAATTAGCACTGGGCCAGTTGGATATCTTACCAGGTGTACCAACGGCTGCAACATGAAGAAAAGGAACAGTATACATAAGAAGGAAACACAGTACAGCCGGCCTACTAAATGATGTCTCGGCACCAAGTATATTTCGATCAATAATTGGTATCATGAATGTCTAAAACTTGATTTATTCGTTTCGAGTGAGATATACAAGCATGTTCCTACACTTATCCACCCCATTCAACATCTGACAGACAGTAATACAGCACAGAGTGAGCCAAACGTAATGACAGCTGATACATGACTTATTAGCGCCACCGTGCAAGCAGCTATACACCATCAGAAAACCTAGCCACAGAAAGGATCCACATATCCAAAGATTTCTGTTTCGAGTAACCAGACAAAATTATGTTGACATATTTTGTTTCTTACATTTAGCTAAACTCATTTGTGTATGAATATTATTTTCCATGTGCAAACCTGTTATACATAGGCCCTACACCTACATACAATGACCTTCCGTTCTTTTCCATTGCATTGTAACGGTTCAGACGAGGTTGCAATTCTGCAGTTGGACTGCTGTACATTAATATCCTGCCATAACACTTCCCACCATGAGATCACTGTGGCTGATATTGGTATAGTACTAACAAGGTTTTAGCAAAACTCAATACAGTCTTCCTGTAGCATCTATGGGCACCACACCAAACTCAACAGTACGGTACTATAAGATAATGTTTGATCAAATCTTTACTGTTTAGGATGCTCATTGGTTTGGATGTTCGTCATTCCTCATTTTAGTCACCTTGTAAGGCACGCAGTTGGATACGTGGGTCATATTAAAATTGTAAATGTTCTCCGCCACCAACTGTGAGGTGCCCCCTTACCCCCAGTGGGAAAATGTTCATACACACCACTCCCATACACTACAATATATGGAAAATGTAGGACTATTCTCTTCATTACTACTTATTATTAACTCAGAACCTACTATTCTGATGAAATCTATTGTAGATAATACTCATGGGACACTATTTTACCTTAAACTTGTTCTCCTTCATCACATTCTCCCTGGGTAGTGCTTTCTCATCTACTTCACTCCGGACATCTGCATTTTTCACTTGTCTTTCACTTTTCACATCTTTAGTTAATGTCGCACTTTTTTTCTCGCTTCGTGTACTTGATGCGTCACCTTCAACGTGCGTTCTAACTTCACTTTCTGCGAATTCGTTATATAATTTTGGCGGTCGCACTGGCGGAGGGAGGGAGTCTGCCAGCGCTCTTGGTAGGAGGTGAATTTGTCTCTCAAAGCCTTCACTACCTCGTCCAACACACACCACCACAGCCACTAACAAACACGTCAATGAGAACATTTCCTCTTTAAGATAGAAACTTTCAATATATATTTTGCTTTCGTTAAAACTTAATGATCTTTATTTAATTGGATCTTGAGACATACTTTGGCTCACATTATGCATTAGTAGAAGGAATGATTTTTTCGAAGATTTGTACGAACTATTCACCGGTCACCGAGTTGAGCAGAGTGTTTTAAGTTGAGTGAAGGGTGGTGGGAGAGTGTCAGCAGTTTTATGTAATCTCTATATCACACCAGTATACCCCAACCTCCACTATCTCAACCCCCACCACCTCCACCACTGCACTACCATACCATCCACCTCTCCAGCTTCTAGCCACTGTAAGAAAGGTTTATAGTACGGGTTATGCATATGGATGTAGATTATAAGTGCTACCAACTGTTCCAATATTGTCTTGGGAGGGATTTACTTTCAGCGTATTTTAGAAAACGAACTTCTCTTTTCTTTTCCTTTATAATATGCAAGAAATCAATCCACCATTCAGTTGAGTACCTAAGCCAAAATAAGTGGAATTATACTGTAATTTTTTAAACAAACTAGGTAATAGTAGTTTTTCATTCATACATTAACACATCATCCGTGATATGTTTGTTATGTGCTATTAACTCTTTGAGTATTATGATGTGTTTTACAATTTATTCTGGCTATCATAAGACGATTTCATTCAACTACACAATAATCTTTGGGAATTAATAGGGTAAAGAGTATCCCAATTATCCCTCTGACATTCGTATACCCTTCCTAGTCTGAATAGAATAGTTTAGTAATAGCCAGACAACATACATTAATAGTTTAGTAATAGCCAGACAACATACATTAATAGTTTAGTAATAGCCAGACAACATACATTAATAGTTTAGTAATAGCCAGACAACATACATTAATAGTTTAGTAATAGCCAGACAACATACATTAATAGTTTAGTAATAGCCAGACAACATACATTAAATGCGTTCTCCTATCCTGAAAGAGTTAAAAAGTCAACTGCCACTATACTAGCTGATTTTACGAAATTTCCCTTTATAATGTTTAACATCGTTCTAAACACCACTAACACCCCAAATGAAATTAATGAAAGCATGTGATTCTCCCAGGATTCGAACCCAGGATATCACATACAGAACTCACACGCTCTAACCATTACACCATCAAGACAGTTAATGGAGAGTGCAGGGAAGGCAAGGACATTAGAAGAAGTACTATTTGTATACAGTATAAGGGAACTTTTACACATACACATCAGGATGGGTTCAAAAGTATTTTGTCTTGTCTCCTCTCCTCTTACTCTCTGCAATATCATTCTACTCGCCATGATGTTGCACTTCTCTCTTATATCGCTATCACAATCAACAACGTGATTCAGAATATACATGTGTATTTTCGTATCGGGAGCAGACCGTACAGTCGTCGGAATAAGTGCCTTACCACCCTGTGATTTTCACTATGCAAGTATTACAGACTGCTGGGAATAGTTTGAAATAATATTTAAAAACTCATTCACTCATCCGTTTGTAAAAATATCTAAAGGAAAGTATATTCGAAATTTGATTTTACGAGTTAAATTTGCATAATACAAATTATAGAGTAAAAAACTTAATCCGATGCCTGTACCTGCCTTGTAATACAGTCTGAACCAACTAGGCCTATCCTTTTTTGCAAATTTGAGATCATATACAATTTTGTGGTAGAGGAATAATTATAAATACACAATTGTCTGATATAATATTCATCAGCTATCATGCACTATCAGTCACAAGGACGGAGCACAGGCGCCTCAGTTGATAATAATGTCTCGTTTTTGTGTTTATATAATACTGATAACAAAAAGGAAATATTACCTAAATTAATCGGGAATCACTGACCTTGTTCTTTTGTGTATTAAACACAGACATCAATTCTTAATACATAGTATGGTACCGGGTATACTATAGGTAGCGCCAACGAGCTTGACAACAATCTCGATCCCTGACCTCTTCGTAACTCAAAAGGGACTAGAGCAAAGTGGTTGTAAATACTCTCACCTAGTACCTGGTGAACTCTTCCCAAATTAGTGGAATTTCAGCTCGATTGCGTTCATTCATATTGAGTCATAAGAAGTTAAAGGGTCACGATTTTTGTCAAGTTCGTTGGCGCTACCTATAGTGAGGGCTGGTCCTGTCCAGAGTGAGGTTAGCCGTTTCTGTCTGTCTCTTTTCCTGTGCTAATTTTCTTACTTAGGGGGCGGGTGCTGGGAATCCTCCTCCCCTTGTAAAATTTACCAACTAGACGAGCCAGAGAAAGGAGCAAGGGAACGCGAAATTGGTCCCGGACCCTAGGAATTGGAACTTTGAATGCTGTTTCCGTTCGGGCTCTGTCTCGAGTCAGTCACCCCCAGCTATGGGGTATTTTGCCTGAGTATATACATACATATATACTAGTACGTACTACCAAAACTAAGTAAAGTCATCTAATGTTTGCTTGAATAAAGTAAAAATGCGTCCTGGTATCGTGAAGGGGTTAATGTATCTATAACATCAATAAGTTTGAGTAACAATATTTAACCCATTTTCTCTACATGATGACACCTTTTCGTCTTTCATGCTTTCTATTATTAAAGGATTTTATTTGGTTTAAGAAAGATCTGTGGAAGAGAGGTTAAGTAAGATATTTATTATACCTTTGATTCCTAGAGGTCCTTCATAAGCTGAATATAATCGTTTAATGCTAGCCAGAATACATAGGAAAATTACGTATATTAATGGAAAGGTAAATATGTAGGCTACAGTCTTGGACATAATAGTGGTTGAGAACATATTATGTTCTCAACCACTGTGTTTTTGAATATGCAAGTATTACATAATGAAGTGGTCAGTTTTTATATGATATATAGTTAAAAATGAATTAAATTGTGTAATTTGTTAATTTTAAGCAAAATAAAGTTTATTCGTAAATTGATTATAAAACTTTCAATTGCATCCTGAAAATCATAGGGTGGTTAAAAACGTCTACAACTGTACGACTTTCCAACGAGAAGCCTTACCTATGCTAAATAAACCAATGTATAAATAAACTAATGCATCACTGCTGCTGGAATAATTATAAAGTCGTTCAGTTTATACGTATTTTAATGCAATACATTCCTTAAACTACTATTCTTTCCTATTTTACTCCAGCCATCTGGTCTGGTAAACACTTTTGTAATAAGAAATCCTTTATAAGATTTATAAAGTCTTGTAATGTTATATAAAAAAGCGTGTCCACTGACTTGAGGGAGAGGAAAAAATAGCTGTAAAAGAGAAAGTTGAGGATCAAAGCAAAGTAAAAATACATATATATCTATTTATTTTATATTGGCAATGTAAATCATCAACCCATAGTACCTTCCAGTAATTTTATACTAGAACATATTGGATGCATTCATGTAATCTTAATAAATAAAAGTCAATGTTTGTCAGTTATCCGATCAGTTACCCGACTTTTGTTACTAAACTCCTCCCACAGTTTTGGTCCCAGGTGGGAGTGTGGGGCACCGTTGGAAAGCCCAGGCTTTGGAGATGGTTTTAGGCGAGTTTAGTGGAAATCAGAGACACTTTTGTTTAATAAAATTTTCGGCAGAACTTATGTAGTATACGGGAGCGAAAAGAAAATGGCCGTTTGGGGCAGAAGGAGGCCTCCGATCGAAAAGGTGTATGGAACGAAAGTTGTTCGCAGCCCCCCAAAATGGGGATACGGATGAGGTCAGATCCTAAATTGGAGGTCATTTAGCGGCCGAAATCGAGGTCGCCGTTTAATGAGGCACAGGGAGGTCGAGGCCGGTGATTATGGTAGTAGTAGTATTGTAATGATTGTGGTAGTAGTAGTGGTGGTGATTATGGTGATTACCCGGGCAACGCCGGGTACCCCTGCTAGTTCCATAAATATTCTGCGAATTGATTATTTGTCTGCATAGCCTACTTTAACAAACAACTTTATTCAGGGTTTTGGGGCTTATACATCTGCCCAAAAAACTGCATAGGAAGTACAATTTCTCGTTTCTTTCTCTTCGTCATTAGCCTATATTGGCGTCGCTTGTTTAACACATTTTAGCCCAGTACACTCGGATGCCATAGTCTGTTGCCCACTCATAAATATTTGTAGACTTCGCCTATTTCTTATTATGGAAGTATAGGCCTATCTCTGGAAGCGAATTTAAGAATATAATTTTCTATACATCAACTACAAAACTATTAATACCATTTATTGAAAAAACATCCTAGGCTGTTCGTTAGTTTTTCTTTGCTTAGTATTTTTTCAGGGTGGGGGTCGCAAGTCCACCGACCCAACCTCTTTAGTCGCCTCTTAGGCTCTTACGACACGCAGAAGGCACGTTGGGCATATTCTATTCCCTAACCCCCAGGGGGAAAGCGAGAGAATGACTAAGAGGGTGTACGAGAGCGAGGTGGAGGGACAGAGAGGGAGAGGTAGACCGAATGAGAGGTGGAAGGATGGAGTGAGGAAGTACATGAACGAAGGCGGTGCTGGTTGGGGGGAGGGGCGTCGACTGACTGGGGACAGAGGTGCATGGGGGCGGTTCGTTCGTGGCCACCCCTTCGGGGATCACGGTGTCAGGCAATAGATAGATAGATAGATTGAAAAAACAGTTGTACCAAAACAAAAATATATATATCCAGATAGATATATTGGCTTAACAAACGCATAGGGGTCCATCTCTTATGAGTGGGCTAGTGACTATGACATCCGAGTGTACATACAGTGTATACAAAACTTTTTTGGGGGAGTTATGGATAGGTTAGTGCTTCTAGCTAAAGATAAAAGTATAAATATAGTTGTGAGGATGCAGCCTGGATTGATTTGGTGAATGTCGGTACCGATTGTTGAATTGTAATGATAAACACTTATTAGTATTTTTGTAGCGCCATCTTTTGAAATTAATATAAGTTTAGATTTCCCCCTTTTCATATATGACATTGACATATTTCACACTGCTTCCTTCTAAGATTAAATAATAATCATCCACTTAAAATAGGACACTTCAAGGTAGGCTAATCATAATGAAAATGAAGGCATCTGAAGTGAACAAGATGGATGATAGCTAGTGACCCTATAAGTAACAGAGACCGGCCAACCTCCGCCATATTGGTGTCACTAGTGTCATTATTATTTTTTTTTTTAGACTCAAATATGTTCATACCCATAATAGACATCAGGCAATACTGGTATAGGGTACCGGTACCGGGTATACTGGTATAGGGTATATAGTTTGGGCTTTGGTGTAGGGTGTCACACGAGAGACACATACCCGTCTTTTTAATAATTATTACTAAATATACGGTTACATTTACGCTTTTTATGTGCTTGAATGTGATAAAATGGCCAAAACAATACTATTTCATGTTAGATTTCTTGTACCGGTATTCCATCTCCTATTCATTCAAGTCTTAGCACATAATTACCCTGCTTTGGTGATAAATTCTACATGATCAAAAATATACCGGTAATATCACCCTGGTGTTGCATAATTAAAGCATAATAATGGTATCCAAAATAATAGATAACCGTTCTCTCTTATTACAGGATCTTTATTGATACCTGGTCCCAAGGTACTTTAATTATGACGGTGTCACACAGGTAGATTTTTTTTATTTGTTATTCTATTTTTCTGCTGGATCTGGCTATCACTTGTTATCACATGTTTACTGACTGATTTTATGTACAATCGTCAGCAACTTCAGATACTAGCTTAATACTAAAGGGAATTCATCAACTCATGCAACTGGTTTCCGTGTTTTTATCCGAGAATAACAAACCAAAATCGAATATTGGCTAGTGAAAACGTTGGACAAATTCCCTTGTGACGCTGCAATCTTAGCGAACATACATGAACAAATAATATCGTCAAGAAACGATCATTCACTCTATGCTTACTGACTCTTAATTACAATACTTTATCATGTTTATTCCCCAGGTTAGTAACTACCTTAATACGACTTTTGAGAACCAAGGGTTCGTTGTCTCTATAATTCCCAAGTATTTAACTTAGGGCCACAAGAACCATTAATTTGGATTTCGGACTGGTGCATTCCGATTAGTAGAGTTTCTGAGAGAGGCATTCTGAACAAGAGTATTTTGAAGAGAAGAATTCCGATGTGGGGCATTTCGAAGGGGGGTCTTTTGAATATGGTTATTCCGAGCAGCAGAGGTAAGTTTAGAAGCAGAATTCTGAGAAGAGGAGGTGTGTGTAGAGTGTGAGGAAGCCTGAGAAGATGAAGGAGAAGCATTGTTGACAGCGTGAGAAGCATGCAGAGAAGACAAAGAAGAATCATGATCGGAGGAGGAAGATGAGATGGAGTTCTGAGCAGAACGTGAACACAAAGGCAGCAGAGTGTCTGCTGGTTCGTTGTTGAGGTTGGGGCACCGGAACTTGTCGAACACTTGACTCACTGTCGCGTTCATCACCAGCCAACACAGACGCTCGTCACACAAGAACGGGTTGCCTGGAAGTAAGGAAAAGAATATGATTAACACTGAGGTTAATGACGCATTTGGGCAGTATATTCTGGCTATCATTAGATGATTTTATGCAGCTCAGAAAGAACTTGTGGAAGCTAAAGAGATAATTGAGATAGTATTTACCCTTTTGAATCCTAGATATCCTTCCTAGACTGCATAAAATCGTCTAATGATAACGTGGATAAACTGTCAAAATGTGTCATAATCCTTAAGGGGTTAATGAAGAGGACACTATTTTGTTATATTTGTAAGAGAGTAACATAGTAATTGAGCCACTGCTGCATTTGAAGGTTCAGCTGACTACGGTAACTATTCTACATCAGCCAACAGCCAAATGCTACTACCACTGTGGAAACCGAGCTCACTCATGCCCTTGGTAGTGATCGAGACGCATGGGTTAAGGGCCGTTAAGGGGAGATTTTTATATTATATTTATTATTATTATTTTTATTATTATTATTATTATTATTAGCCTACCGGTATTACAGAACCAGACAGACAGGAGACAGAACCAAATAGACAGGCAGATAGGAGACAAAACCAAACAGATAGACAGACAGGATACAGAACCAAACAGACAGACATACAGGAGACAGAACCAAACAGACAGACAGACAGGAGACAACATCAAGCAGAACCAGACAACAGAACCAAACAGACAGACAGATAGGAGACAGAACCAAACAGATAGACAGGCAGGAGACAAAACCAAACAGACAGACAACAAAGCCAAACAGAAGACAGACAGACAGGAGACAGAACCAAACCAAACCAAACATACAGGAGACAGAACCAGACAGACAGGAGATAGAACCAAACAGACAGAATCAAACAGACAGACAGACAGGAGACAGAACCAAACAGAATCAAACAGATAGGCAGACAGGAGACAGAACCAAGCAGATGGACAGACAGGAGACAGAACCAAACAGAACCAGACATAGAAGAGACAGAACAAAAGAAACCCAGACATACAGGAGACAACCAAACAAAACCAGACAGACAGGAGACAGAACCAGACATACAGGAGACAGAACAAAACAAAACCAGACAGACAGGAGACAACCAGACATACAGGAGACAGAACCAAACAAAACCAGACATACAGGAGACAACCAAACAAAACCAGACATACAGGAGACAGAACCAAACAAAACCAGACAGACAGGAGACAGAACCAAACAGAACCAGACATACAGGAGACAGAACCAAACAGAACCAGACATACAGGAGACAGAACCAAACAAAACCAGACATACAGGAGACAGAACCAGACAAAACCAGACATACAGGAGACAGAACCAAACAAAACCAGACATACAGGAGACAACCAAACAAAACCAGACATACATGAGACAGAACCAAACAAAACCAAACATACAGGAGACAGAACCAAACAAAACCAGACATACAGGAGACAGAACCAAACAAAACAAAACATACAGGAGACAGAACCAAACAAAACCAGACAGACAGGAGTTAGAACCAAACAGAACCAGACAGACAGGAGTTAGAACCAAACAGAACCAGACAGACAGGAGTTTGAACCAAACAGAACCAGACAGACAGGAGTTTGAACCAAACAGAACCAGACAGACATAACCAAATAGACAGACATAGAGGGACCTACCAGAGACCCAGACGTGAGAGTTATTAGTGCCACAGGCCTCGACCAAGGGCCTGAAGACCGACTCCTCCAGGGTGGTGAGTTGGTTGTGTTGCAGGTTAATGTTGCAAGCAGTCGGTCCCCACAACACTCCAGACCTATAGAACACAAAGAACACAGTTAGGTTCATTGTTGTTTGTGTTGTTAGTTTGTGTTGGTTGTGTTGCAAGCAGTCGGTCCCCACAACACTCCAGACCTATAGAACACAAGAACACAGTTAGGTTCATTGTTGGTTATGAACTTGTGTTGTTGGTTGTATTGCAGGTTAGGTTCATTGTTGGTTGTGTTGTTGGTGGTGTTGCAGGTTAATGTTGCAAGCAGTAGGTCCCCCACAACACTCCAGACCTATAGAACATACACAAACAGTTAGGTTCATTGTTGATTGTGTTGCAGGTTAATGTTGCAAGCAGTCGGTCCCCACAACACTCCAGACCTATAGAACAAGAACACAGTTAGGTTCATTGTTTGTGTTGTTGGTTGTATTGCAGTTAGGTTCATTGTTGGTTGTGTTGTTTGTATTGTTAGTTGTGTTGCAGGTTAATGTTGCAAGCAGTCGGTCCCCACAACACTCCAGATCTATAGAACACAAGAACACAGTTAGGTTCATTGTTGGTTGTGTTGTTGATTGTATTGCAGGTTAGGTTCATTGTTGGTTGTGTTGTTGTTTATGTTGTTGGTTGTGTTGCAGGTTAATGTTGCAAGCAGTCGGTCCCCACAACACTCCAGACCTATAGAACACAAGAACACAGTTAGGTTTATTGTTGTTTGTGTTGTTGGTTGTATTTCAGGTTAGGTTCATTGTTGGTGGTGTTGCAGGTTAATGTTGCAAACAGTAGGTCCCCACAACACTCCAGACCTATAGAACACAAGGACACAGTTAGAACAGTAATTTTAACTTTTTCCTAGTCTATTCATTATAAGTAAGCCAACAATCTTGAACAATGATCACTATAACTATAAAATGCTGAAAATAATCAAACTAATATTTGTACAATTTGGAAAGAGACAGCCAGGGAATAGGTGTGGACATTTGTAGTCCATTTGCTGTAGCCCTTTTTGAGTTACGGAAGTTACGGGTCACAATTTCTGGCCTACTTATAATTAATGGACTATAATTGGTTGCAACTAAAAATAAAATACAATATAACAATTAGTTTAACGGCAAAATTTGAAAAGTAAACATAACCCGAATAAAATAATAAAAAAAGTCTCAGAGAGGCTGGTAGGATAGTAATCTTGAACATGGGAAAAAATCTCACTCATCCTTTCTCCAAATAAACATAGGGATAGTTCATATCGAAATGTATGATGGAAGTGCCAAACCAACAACTCAATCTTAATCACTAATTTTCTCTCTCTCTCTCTCTCTCTCTCTCTCTCTCTCTCTCTCTCTCTCTCTCTCTCTCTCTCTCTCTCTCTCTCTCATCTTACTCAATCTGTTTAATATTGTTGAAGGATAGATCGAGGGTGAAGGTGGCGGAGTTGTGGTCTAGGATGGTAAAAGCGTCTGTCGGTAGCCGGGTGATCTGGTTGTGGGACAGGTTCAGGGATTCTAGACGAGGCAACTCTGAAAGAAATATATATTGTCAAATAGAAGATAAGGTAGAGAAACGCGTTATTATTATTGTTATTTGTTATTTTAATTAATATCATAATTATTATAATCATCATCATCATTATTATCATTATTACTATTAGCATTATTAGCATTATTATTATTTAGGCGTAGGGATGTGGCGACCCCATCGCCCGTCATTTCTGTGGCGCAGATAGCCCCTGGAGGTTGGGATTGGGAATCCCACCTCCAGAATTTACTCCCATTAATGGATTAGTAAGATCGAAGGACTTCGGCTCTTTGCCTGCCGGGGGCCTAGTAGATCTTGCTGATCCTCCACAGTGGGGTTTTGGCTACTGACTGACTTAGCGATTTTGATTACCGGTAGTTGTTTTGTCTTTTTACTGTGTTCGTACAAGTTTTGGTTTGTTTATTTTGCAAGTTTTACATTATAATTACTACTAAGTATATATATATATACATAACAAAAATTATAGTACGGTATATAATTAATATATAACAAAAATTACAGTACGGTATATAATTAATATATACCGTATGTATATTAATAAATGTATCTACCTATCTAACTGTTTATCTATCTATCTATCAATCTATACAGTATATATAACGTATATCTCACCAGCGAAGGTGTACTGTCCAATTTGGTTGAGGTTATTGTAGGTCAGACTGAGGGACCTGAGCCGCTCGTTCTTCATAAAGGTGGACCCAGGTAGGAAGGGAATTTGGTTATGGCCGAGCAACACTGTCTCCAAGTTAGGCAGCTCGTTCAACATCCAAAATGACACATCAGTCAACAGGTTCCGCTCTGAATGACACAAGGAGATATAGAAATCATTAAACAAGGTAGCAGTTTTCAAATTAGCTAGGTAAACATCCAAAACGATACATCAGTTTACAGGTTCCACTCTGAATAACATACAGTAAGTAGATACAGGCATCATTGCACAAAGTAGCAGTTTCCAAATTAGGTAGGTAAACATCCAAAACAACACATCAATCAACAGGTTCTACTCTGAGTGGCACAAGGAGATACAAACAGCATCACACAAGGTAGCAGTCTCCAAATTAGCTAGGTAAACATCCACAAACGACACATCAGGCAGGAGGTTCCTCTCTAGTGGCAGCAAGGTGAACTAAACTATTTAAAAAAGGCTCTATCAACTTTAGATGGATTAGAATTGTCCCAGTAGCAGATTCTCCAGGTTAGGCAACTCGTCCAACATTCAGAAAAATACATCTGAAAACATGTTCCATTCTGGATGACACTAGGAGAGGCAAGCATAATTAAACAAGGCGTAGCTAACTTAGGATGGGTTGGTGTTGATAAATAAACTAAGAAAAGTTGACAGAATAATACAAAAATCATTGGAGGAGGAGTACTTCATTGACAACTTTCGCTTAGAGCTTCATCAGGTTAATGATAAGAAGGAAGGTGTGAAGGCGTGGGAATTTTATACAACTTAGGAAGGATATGATCTGTGGGAATTATAAGGGTAAAGACCATCTCAATTAACCCTCTGACTTCCATATACTCTTCCTAATCTGAATAATATCGTCTAATAATAGTTAGAACATATAAAAGAAGTGTGCCATCGATCCTCAGAGGGTTAATACCATTACCAAGGATGCCAATAATACAGAAATATTATTATAATACATTACCTAGGTTAAGAAGGACCAGGGTGTTGCTGAAGGGAGTGAAGGCATGGGTATCCAAACAGTGGAACTGGTTGTCGGTCATCAGTATCTCCTGGAACATTAACGGGCCCCACAGGTTCTCATCCAGCTTACAGTCCAACCCGGTCCCTGTTACGATCAGTCTGAAAGAAAACAAGGGGGTATTGATAATTTGAATAAGCTTAGAACGGACGTGTAGCAACTAAGAGGCTACAGACTATGTCAATCAAGCCTTTTAGCTACCACAGATCCTTCCTAAGCTGTATAAAAATTGTCTAAATATAGCTGAAATGCAACAACAGACATTCCCCGGTATCGTCCGTTCATTCTAGGTTGGGCAGAAATCGTAATCTTTAACCTCTCATAACTCAAAAAGGACTAGAGTAATCAAGCTAATATTTCTACCAAATAGGAAGACTTGGCCAGGGAATATGTGTTTAAATTGACAGCTCATTTTCTCTAGCCCTTTTTGAGTTACAGAGGTTAGAGATTACGATTTCTGGTACATCACACAGTCAGGAGTGCGAGCTAGTGGGAGTCTAACAGGAGTCACTAGGAGTCGCTAGAATCACTAGGAGTCATCGATTTTCACCGCGAGTGAGTGGGAGTCTAACAGAAGTCGCTAGGAGTCGGTAGAGTCACTAGGAGTCATCGATTTTCACCGCGAATAGGCCCGCGAGTCCTAATTGTCCGCTACTCCTACTGACTAGCTCGCACTCCTGACTGTGTGATGTACCCTTTAGCAAACTACCAGCTTGTAATGCGAATCCACACTCTTATGATAAACAGAGATATTCATTGAGTGCAATGCTATATACAGTATATATACTGTATATGCCTGCCATATATAAATATCGAAACACAAAATCATAAGGGTTGTAGCCAAGGATGAACATTAATTAGCCTGTCACAACCAGTTAGACAGACAAGTTATGAGAATTGGCGGTTTAATTATTGATTGTCTGTGATTATTACCTGATGTAGAAGATTGTGGGAAAGGTGGCGAGGTTGAGGATGTGGGTAAGTTGGTCACAGGAGGTCAGGCTCGACTCACAGGTCAACTCCGCCACGGTGGAGTTCATACAAGTACACTGAAAAGTAAAACAAAAATACTAATAAAAGCTTTATTCGATAATAAATATAAGTATCTCGACACCCAGACTATCTATTTATTATTTATTTCTTCCAATGACAGTCATTATCTTTAGCCTTGGAATCATTGCAACAACATTCAAATTATTACATTTATATACTGAACACTGAATAAAAATGAACTTAAATTAATCAAGCTTCAAACATTATTATGCTCAAATATATTTACACAACTAGACATTATATGAACATTATGTTCATTATCATAAAAAAAAAAAAAATACAGATGGTTAAAACACCCTTGAATATCTCATAGTCATCCACAATACGTTACTGTATCTTTTGAATATCTCATAGTCATCCACAATACGTTACTGTATCTTGCAGTTAACCTAGAATAGAACACAGACCTCAAACAAGATAAAGTTACCTCTATTGCGCTGCTCCATGCATGAAGGAAAATGCATCTATAAAACAAATTCATGCATGTACCGTACCATAAATACTACTGTCAATTTTGGATTTGTTGTTTTGTTTTTGGGGTTTTTTGGGGGAGGGGGGGGGGGGAGTAGGGGGCAGAATCTTAGGGTATGTGGTTCGAGATACAAACCTAGAGGTGATCACCTCAAATAGGGTAACGAGTAAGCCTCCAAACTTAGTCTATCATAATTATTATATGATAAACATTGTTGACAAACAAACAAGCGAATAGGTACAGTCGGTCTAATAAGTGATGTCTCGGCACCAAGTATATTTTGATCAATAATTGGTATCAGCAATACCTAAACACGATTTCTTCATTTCGAGTGAGATAAACAAACATGTTCCTACAGTGCACTTACCCACCCTATTCGACATCAGACAGGCATTAATACAACCCACAGCGAGTCCAACGTTATGACACGTTGATCTGAGACATGACTTATTAGCGCCACCCTACGTACAGTCGGCCACCATTCCATCTGGGCTAGGGGTTTTATATATTGATGCTGTTATAGAGTAATATAGTAGAATAATGGTACCGGTAAACGAAATATACAGACTTAAGGGGAGACGGTCTGTTCGTCTGGTCATCCTTCTCCCTCATGTTCGGCCCAGAAATGTGGTGATTTTAAGAATTTTCGTCACATTTCTTTGTCAATATTATGACCTTTCGTACCATTTAGGTATCGATTTATTTTCCTGGCGAGTGATAGCGAGCCTGTAATTAGGAGGAACCGGCCTTAGGCCAAGATATTTTTCTACCGAACAATGTACAACTATATCTAGAAGGGGGATCCTGGGGTTGTTATTTTAAGTTTGATGGAGGTCTAAGGAGGAAACTAAAGAAATAATACATAAATGAAAGAACAAAAATCGACTAAAAAGTTAACCAGAAATAAACAAATTAGTGGGTATTATATTAAGGGGGTTAACCTACCCACTAATTTGTTTATTTCTGTCTTTTGCACTCCTCATTTTTATATTTGTAAATAACTTAAATACCACGACTAAAAGAAGACCTGGGCCAGCCGGAATGTACGGTACGGTACGGTAGCGTTAATAAGTCATGTCTCAGCTGTCATTACGTATGGCTCGCTCTGGGCTGTATTAATGTCTGTCAGATGTTGAATAGGGTGGATAAGTGTAGGAACATGGTCATAGATCTCACTCAAAACGAATAAATCAAGTGTTAGATATTACTGATCCCAATTATTGATCAAAACATACTTGGTTCCGAGCGATCACTTATTATTCCGACTGTACGTGAAACATAATGGCGTCTATATCTGCATACAGGAAGAACCCACTGGCTACAAACCCTATGTGTAAGGGGGATGGGGCGGTTTGCTGGCTCCCCTTCTCCCTCGTGTTTAGCCCCATTGGTTTTTAAATTTCAAGACGTTCGGCCCATTAGTTTGGCGATTTTAAGACTTTACCCCCTATTTCTTTGTCAATATTAAGTCCTTTAGTGCCATTTAGTTTACGATATTTTCCTGGCGAGCGATAGCGAGCCTGTAATTTTAAGTCGGGAAATTTTTCTACCGAAAAATGTACAAATTTATCTTGAAGGGGGGTCTAGGGGGTGATTTTTACTGCTTGATGGAGGTCTAGGGAGGAAACTAAAAAATATTAAAAAGATAAAATAATAACCAAATAAATATGCCCATCTCTCCTTAATACTATGATATATAGCTAACGATACTGGCCTAAGCTACTCTAGGACGGAACCTGGCATAATACATTCATTGATTACAAATGCACAGGCCAGTTTATCATAGTTACTGTGTGCTGTCATTGCCGGCCTCTTAGTTATAGAAAATGGCTAACTGTCGAACAATGATATTCCTAGTATTAATGCTATGATGCGAGATAGGGTATATATTCTTGAAAGGTCGATTTACCCAGCACACAGAAAGGCTATCCTGCTTTAACCACTTCACCGCCATTACGTATCTAGCATCACAATCTGGTTACCATTAGACGATTTGTTTTTAGTTTATAATCTACCTATACCACTAAAAAGGGTAAGTACTATCTCAGTACACCCTCTTAGTAACATAGGTCCTTCTTAAACTGCTCTAAATCATCTAATTTTAGCCATTATCAAAAGTAAAAAGGCGTCATGGTGCTGAAGGGGTTAAAGGGGAAAAGTGAGTAGTTACAATACCGCGAAACAAATTTAAATACCAAGAACTACTTGAGATAGTCGTATTTATTGGACAAAATCAAAGACAAGTATTCCACATGTGTCTACATATTTAAAAAAAATATATATCAATGCGAAATAATGGCGCCTGAGTATTTTTTATATTTTGATCGAAAGTTAACAAAGGAGAGAGAGAGAGAGAGAGCGAGAGCGAGAGCTAGATAGATAGATAGAGAGAGACAAAAAAAAAGGGGGGAGGAGGGAGGGAGAGATAGAACACAACACCTGCAAATACTCCCACACAGTAGCGAGTATAGCCCTGTACCAAACAAACACCACCCCATGTCTTTACCAATAGGAAAACAATATACAAATAATCTTGTCCACCGAGTCATTCACCCTAATGTTACGTGAAGCTGCATGCGACGTTTGCTAGTGGTTGTGTGTCATATTAATGTATTGCATCAGACAAAGACCAAAGCATAACACGGTTTTTAGTTTGTTCCCTAGACCTCCATCAAGCTTAAAATTACACCCCCTAGAGGCCTAGACTACCTTTCAGGATAAATTTGTACATTTTTTCGGTAGAAAAAATTTCCGGCCGAAGGCCGGTTCCTCTTAAATGATAGGCTCGCTATTGCTCGCCAGGAAAAATTGACACCTACATGGCACGAAAGGTCTTAAATCGCCAAACTAATGGGGCAAACGTCATAAAATCTAAAAAAAGCAATGGAGCTAAACATGTGGGAGAAAGGAGTCCAGAAAAAATCCCTCAAGTGGAAATCTCCCCTTAAACTGCTTCAAACTCCCACGTGTCCAGACATTTTGACTCTAACGTACCTTGAATTTGGCTCTGTCACTCTTTCAACTTTGGTGGGAGACACTTGTTTACAGTCAGTTTTGCTTTTTGTCTCCTTCATTCACTCGTTTACAGAAGACCAAGGCATAACACAGTCAATAAGGCTCGTTTACAAAAAAACAAAACAAGGCATAACACGTTCAATAAGGCTCATATAAAATATTTCTACCGAAAAATTTGTAAATTTATCTTGAAGAGGAGTCTTGTTTTTTCTTTTCTTAAAGTATGATGGAGGTCTAGGGAGTAGTAGCCTACACTGAAGAAAAAAAAAATATATATATAAAATGAAAACAAACAAAAAATTACGTCATACGAAGAAAGAAAGGTAGACTGATAAAGAGAGTTCCAGAGATGACTATGAAAGAATAACTATGAAATTCGGTTTATTCTTGGATTGGTGAGTTGGACAGAACATGGTTGGAATGTGTTGAAAGTAGGACTTACAGTACGGTATATAAAAGTTGTGGGAGTTGCTATTTGTACTGTACATTTATTTTATGCTTACTGTAGACTATGTTCACTCGATTTTGTTTTTCCTATGTGAGTGAGGGAAACAAAAGGCAGAACTGCCTGTAACGAGTGCCTCCCCCGGAGTTGAAAGAGTGACCGGGCCAAAATCAAGGGATTTTCAAGCCAAAATGGCTTGACACACGGATTTTGAAGCAATATAAGTCATTAGGAAGAGGGAACGACTGATTCTGGTAGAGTTCCAGAGCTCAGCTTTTGAGTAGAAGAAAGATTGAGAATAACATTTCACTCTTGGGTTGGAGAATTGCACAGAGTAGGGGTGGGATTGTGTTGCAAGATGGGTGCTACGTGCTCTACGAAGAGGGGGTGGTATACACAGAGAGATCTGAGGAACACTGATTATTGTAATACCGGTAGAATAGTGAGAGAGATGCAACATTGGAGCGAGGAGAGAGAGTGCAGAGAATTGTTGAGTGGATGTGAGTTAAGCCGGAAGGCTTTCCTTTCTACTTTGTCTAGAAGTGCTGTGTGAGAGGGTCCTCCCCATACGTGTGAACAATACTCAATACATGGACGCACTGTGCCCCTGTACATAGCAAGAAACTGCGCAGTGGTAAAGAACCCCCGGAGGCGGTTTAGCAAGAGTGATAATATGATCTTTCCAGGAGAGAGCAGGAAAAAAAAGAGACACTGAGAATATTAAGAGAATATGAAGGGTTAATTTGTATGTTGTTGAAGAGTACCGGTAATTCATAGTTTTCTGGAAGGGGGCGATGAGTAGACAAATGGAGAAATTGAGTTTTGGAAGCATTGAAAGTAACAAGGTTTTCTCTGCCCCAATTAGAGATAGTAGAGAGATCAGAATATAGGTGCTTTATGGCCTCCTTAAGTGAGTTTTGGCGTTCCTGATGTGTATGATGTTGTGGAAGCCTAGTGGAATAGTGTAATGTAGAGTCGTCCAGCATATGAGAATGTGGCTGGAGGTGCAGTTGAGAAGGTCGTTAATGAATAATAGGAAGATAATTGGAGATAGGACAGAACCCTGAGGAACACCGGAGTTGATAGGTTGAGGAAGTGAACGGTGGCTGTCCACAATCGCAGCTATGGAGCAGCCGTAAAGGAAATTAGAGACAAAGGCACAGATGAAGGGATAGAAACCGAAGGAGGGTAGTTTGGAAATGAGGGATTTGTGCCAGACTATCAAAACCCTCCGATATGTCTAGCACAACATAGTCTCTAGCCATAGTCTCTAGCACACTCAACAATATGTGGACCCCCTGTTTTTATTTATGCAATTATAACTATCCTGATTGATTTTCGGATAGAACTTGCTTTTCAGTTAAAATGTTTATGAGTGGGCTAGAGACTACGGCATCCGAGTGTATGTGTGTATTTATTTTAATGCCTGTAGTGCATGACTGTGTACCTATTTAAATGTGTCCTTATATGTGTGTGTATACAAAGGTGGGTGTTGACGCAGCTGTCCTCTCTTATCACTGTTATCATCCCCCAGCCTACGTCAATTACATTGCTTAAACCACAGTGGAAATACCCAAGCCTGGCCACAATGGACATCTCTCTCACAATGATGATAACACACCCACACACACACACACCCACATGTATTCACCTTCAGTCACATCTACTTTACTCCCACAGAAAAAAATAGCATGATTGTGGTATTCTAGGATGAAGCAATGTGCAGGTAGTATTGCGTAGATAGTTCTCAAAATATAATGCTTCTTCTGACTAACCTTCTTTCAAATCTCAACTTTGGTAGTTTCTGTCACTATACCTTCCCCTTCTTCTTATCTTTACTTAATCCTTTCGGTACAATGCCTTCTATAGGGATGTTCCACTCAGGCGGTCATTTTCCCGCTAATTCCAGGACATATTTTATACGTCGCCCTATCCATAGCCCTGAGCGAATTGGAAGTAGCTTCAATAAATAGATTGGGTAGAACGCTCCCTATAACAGTCAGCACCCCTTCCCTACCTCTTCAGACTACCCAAGAAAATTTATCTATACTTTGTGTGTTTCGTTGATGATCAGATTCACTCGCGAGCGAAAATATACGATTTTCTCCTTTAATTCCACTCACGATAATTGGATTATATTTACAGTTATTATATAATGTGTTCTGCTTACAAGACAGTATGAGATGTTGAAATGATAATTAAATTAACCTCATGTTTGTATCTATATAATATTTTTGATTGTCTGTGTGTGTGTGTGTGTGTGTGTGTGTGTGTGTGTTCTTAATAGGCGGCCGCAGTTTTGCAACTGGGGAGCTGAAACTTTGCATGTGGGTGTCAATTGACCTGGGTCAGGTCATAAAGGGAGCGAGGCCACGATCGGAGGTCGTTTCGAGGCCTTTTTTTTAAATTGAAAAAAATTGCCGTTTGGGGCAGAAGGAGGCCTCCGATCGAAAAGGTGTATGGAACGAAAGTTGTTCGCAGCTCCCCAAAATGGGGGTACGGATGAGGTCAGATTCAAAATCGGAGGTCATTTAGCGGCCGAAATCGAGGTCGCCGTTTAATGAGGCACAGGGAGGTCGAGGCCGGTGATTATGGTAGTAGTAGTAATGTGATGATTGTGGTAGTAGTGATTGATGATGGTGATTATGGTAGTAGTAGTGATGGTGATTATGGTGATTACCCGGGCAACGCCGGGTACCCCTGCTAGTTTGGTATAAAGCTGTCACAAGCCTACATGGAGGAATTGTCCCGTGTTTTGTGTTTTTTTTTTTTTTATCTTCTAAAACACCTCTTCATTGTACACACGCCCTCCCCCAACCAATGCACTGAGCACATATATCTGAGTATGGGTGGCAAGTTCAGAACCTCCCGGAAGCATCAGGCATCAAGTGGGGCGGGATCTTGCGACAAATTCAGTCGATAATACCAATCGTATATTAACCCTTGTCTAGCGGGGTGTTTTGGGCTCATTAGGGCATATTCAGGCCCTCCTGCATGATAAATCAAGCATCTGCATGAAACAAAAATTATTTAGCAAAAAACTAGGCACTAAAAGCTTCAAAATGAGACCAGAACGAGCTACGTAGCACTCGTGGTTCTCTTGCAGTGATGCCACGAACATGGGAGTTTAGCATATATCGGTATATTTTTCCCAGCTATGCTCACTACTGGCTACACTGCCGGCCTCTCGAGAACACAGGGAACATGAGTTAATGGGCGGCGGTAAGCCCTGGGAGTCGGCTATCTGGCCCGCTGTGCTCCCGGCCATTTGCATTCGATTTTAACCCTTTAAAAGCCTTAACCCTTCTTTAGCAGCGCGCATCATATGTCGAGTGAAAGAAATTTGGACTATGTGGTGGCTCACAACATAAGTCGTGTGGCAATTTAAGCACGTAATGTTGCTGAGAGAGAGAGACAAGTGGTGGCAAGAGAGTAGCGAGCGTATGACTGCTCCAGACCACCGCGGTGGACCAACTGACATGAATCCCACCCTCCTCCACCCTCTCACACTCGCTACATAGTGAATTGTATGGGGAAAGTACCGAATTACATGGTTTTTGCACTCGTGTTGCGCGGTTGTTGCAAGAAAACTAGCGGTCATACAAGGATCGTTGTGGTGTCATTGGAAAGCTCTGTTTATGCCCTTTCAGGGATAGATACTTGTTTTACGCTCTGGGTCTTATTTAGGCATGAAAATGATCACGTAAACAGCCCTATTTTGGGTAAAAACACCCCGCTGGTGGCTACATATTATTTACCGCCTAGGCCGCTCTTTAGGTGTTAATAATGCTCCTAACTTGCTGCAAATTGGTGCACGACTTAAGTCGAGCGCCGCCAATAAGGGGTTAAACGCCTGCCGTAGTGTAGGTTATTTTTACATAGGACGTATAGATACGTAGGCTGCAGTGATGAGGTTAATATCTGACAATATGAATTTATATAATACAGTGCATATCTATCGACTTTCTATGAGCTTCACACTTAACCTCTTCAGTATGTCATGACGTTTCTGTGCTCACCAACACGTTCTAAGCATAGGATATAATGCCACATTAACCCCTTGAGGACTATGACGCGTTTAGTCAGTATATTCTGGCTATCATCAGACAATTTTATCTAGATTAGGAAGGGGATATGGAAATGAGAGGAGTAATTGAGACAGTCTTTACTCTTTCAATTCCAACAGATCCCTCCTAAGCTGTATCTAATCATCTCATGATAGCCAAAGTATACTGTCAAAACGCATCATGATCCTCAAGGGGCAAGGTACCCTCCCTCATTAGGGTCATAAAATCATGTAATTATAGGGAATAGGCTCGCACCCTTATTATTCATGTTTTTTCCTCCAGATTTTGAGAAATGGGTGTTTTCATGGTCTTAGTTATAATTCCAATGTGGGATACACGATGGGGGGAGGGGGGGTTTCCCCCCCCCCCCCCTCACCCCCCATGAATTATTAAAATCGTCATCTACGTTGCCAGCAGGGGGTAAATATCGATTATACTGCATAAAGAAGGCGTTTGTAAACAGTGAGGATGTCCGAAAGAGCTCTTAGATTGATTAGAATGGGCGTTTTTTCTATTAATATCGGGTTTTATAAATGTGATCAAAATTATTCTCCCACAGTGGATTATACATGAGTAGCCTACAGTATAAGGATTCCATAGACCTACATTGTCCCTAATAAATTATGTATAATAAGGCTGCGAGCCTATTCCCTATAATTATCAAATCGTCTAATAATAGCCAGAATAAACTGAAACGTGTCACTATCCTCAAGTGGTTAATAAGAAGCAAAATGTATTATCTATTCGGGTTCTAAATCAAGGAACTGATCAGGTTTCTTCAAAATCCATTAATTCGTTCCAGTAATATTTTGCCAGACATACATACACACTGAGAGTAACGATTACAAAGGATAACCAGTAATTTAAGACCCAAGGAAGGTACAGTACACCCGGATACCACAGAAGATTTGCTGCCGATCCTTTCTGGACGGCAGCCCACTCGAACTATCACGGCACCACACACACGCACACATACATACATACGTTTGGAACCATAAGTGACGACTGTCAGTGTCATATATAATAATTATCGTGCTCTTATTATACAACGCAATCAAATATTGATAGTATAAATGAGATACTTTCATTGTTTTTAGTTTTGTATTTGTATATTAATCCTTCCATATATCTACGGACACGACAATATTGCCCCATAAGTTTTAAGAAACTAAGATTCAGACGAAACACTACTAAACCACCCAATGAATACACTGGTTTTCGGTGTGTGTGTGTGTGTGTGTGTGTGTGTGTGTGTGTGTGTGTGCATTGGAAGTCATATGCAGTCATTACGATTAAATACATTATTGATATACCGTTCACCCATGTCCGGCTGAGCATAGTAGCCGAGAATGATGCTTCTCCACGACACAGAAGGCCGTTTTTATGTTATTACAGTATTTCTAATCATCTGAGTAAGTAGATAAAAATACGCATGGACTGCCCTGTCTTGTATGATTTAAACCCAGGTTAATCGCGCATGTATAATATCTACTAGTGTTAGACAAATGCACGCCGTAAATAATGTTAGAAACATGACACACACACACACACACAGGTGATAACCTATGCAATAACTGCATGAGTGATTCGGAAGTGTCTCGTGTAATTCTGAATTCCATAAAACGTATGGGGATCTTCATTGGTGTCCTTGTTGAATGTTGGAGGAAATACAATTCAATAAAAACCATACTGTCATTATAACTATTAATGATTGCGTAGCATTAAAAGAGCAGGATAATTATCATGCATGACAAGCTGAGAGTCAAGCTTCTTTGGTTCAAAACGTGCGTTCGTGTGTGTGACCTCGTAATAGAGTGGGCTGCCGTCCAGAAAGGATCCACTGCAAATCTCCGGCTCATACCCACCTGGGCTAGTTTCTGTGGTATCCGGGTGTACCTACAAATATTTGTTTTATTGTATCGCATACATTTAGAAGATAATGATATAGTAATATATGGGTACCCTAAGCTCCCACCTTCCACTGAGGTCTTACAATCATCTCCAAAATCTGTGTCTGATATCAGTCTAATAATAAAAAATAAAATAAAAAGAGAGAGAGAGAGAGAGAGAATGCCTTGAATATAGTGACCCACAAACTGAAAACATCGATTACAAAAGTTATCAGGTATGCATTATGACCTGAGGAATATAGTTTTCAAATACTGTGTTATTCAGTGTAGGCTAACTTGTGTAGTCAGTGACAATCCGAAAACAACTATTTAATTGACGTAAATAAGGAACACAAACTTCTCATGGTCATATTATTTTGAGAGACCCAAGAAAGGAAGAGTGGGGGACGAAGGGCATAATTAAATATTGTTCAAAACCTAATATGATCTTTAAAAGAATAGGCTACCAGAAGAAAGTGCTAACCAAGTCTCGTCTTAATACATACAGTACATCACATTTTGAGTTAAGAACACACACACACACACACACACACACACACACACACACATGGAGAGGAGTGACACTAAAACATTGAACTTCCTGCCTTCGACGCCATGTATAATTTGTTATCTAGTCCAAAATATCTCCCAATACAACCTATATCCCTTTAATTCATATAGGAAAATACACTTTTATGATCATATTTGAAGTTGTCCAAGAAGAAAGTGGGGGTCAAGGGCCTTTAACCAAGGTTGACCGAAAGGTAATGATTTTTTTTTTTTTTTTTTTTTTTTGGTGGTGGTGGTGGTGGTGATGGTGGGGACAGACCTAATTTGGTTACAATTATTTCGATCTCGATCTCGATTGATAATGTGTAGGGAGCTGGACTTGCGCATATCACACATAGGGTAGGCTCACTAGAGCCGGCGTACCATCATCTTTGTTTACATTACGCGTAGTGGCGTCGGACTTTTCCCATCATGTTCCCGTCTATTTTAACCTAACCTAACCTAACCTAATCTAGTATTCATGTAGTAATGACAGGGGGCAAATAGCAGAAAATATAGCGTCGAAATAGACGGGAACGTAAGTGCGACCACGGCGATCGCCCTATGTAAACAATGACGACCGTACGCCCGAACTCTACATCCATCCCCACACATTATTATGTTCCTTCCAACAACCAACAATACGGTTCAATGTTATTTTAATACCACTAATTTTGTTGATATATTTGAAGATAGATATTTAATCTATATGCTTTAAAGATCATAAGAAAATTTGTTTTAACCCTGGCAAAACCTAATAACAAAGTATGGTACTAAAATGTCTTTTTCGTAACAAGGTTGTCAATACGGTACTTCCAGTTATCGATAGCTTTAAAGATCATATGAAAATGTGTTAAACCCTCGGAAAAACTAATATAAAAGTATGGTACTAAAATTTAATTTTCGTAACAAGGGTTGTCAATACGGTACTTTCCCGTTATCAATGTACAATCAAAGCTGAAGATTGCAGAGTAAACACCGTAGACTTCATCGACCTTTCTTTCACCTTCTTATAATCGACAGACATTTTTTTTTTTTTTTATTAATGGTACTCAACCAGCGGGGGTGTGGGGGCGGCAGCCCCCACCCATAATACTAGGTTAGGTTAGGTAAGGTTGTTAGGTTAGGCTAATGTCTTTTCAAATCACTATCGGGGAGCGAGCGTGTCTCAACATCGATCGATAGGCCTAATGGGGAAAACAGGTTTTCCCGAGATTTCTAATTAATTACAAACACTATATATTGATGCAAATGACCAATTTTGTTTATAAAAAACACTCTGAAAATTCGTGGTATTAAAATAACATTTTTCCAACAATACTCCTAAAATCGATTAGCCTAATGAAATTTACAAATATAAAGGTATTTGGGTGGAGGATGGGGGGAGCTAAGTGGAGGGTTTATGGTGTGTGTGTGATGTGGGCGAAATGTTAGTTTATTCTGTGTTTGAATGTGTCTAGTGTAGGGCTATTTATTGTATCTTCTGGGAGACTGTTCCAATCCCGTATGGTTCGTGGAAAGAATGAGTGTTTGTAGAAGTCAGTATTAGTGTGGTATGTTTGGTACTTATGAGAATGTGTGTTACGAGTGTTGCGGGTGTTTGAGTTGTGTAGGTATTCATGTTTTTTAATGTCAATATAATTGTGTGTGATTTTATACATTACTGTGAGTCTGTGCCTGAGTCTTCGTGTGTTAAGGGTTTCCATGTTTATTTGATTTTTGATACGGGTTGTGATGCCTGGGGTTTGTGTGTAATTGTGTGTGATGAACCTGGCTGCTTTTGTGTTAATTTTTTCAAGTGTGTTAATGTTAGATTGTGTGTATGGATACCATACTGCGGCGCAGTACTCCAGTGTTGGGCGAACAAGGGTGTTATAAGCTATGTGTTTGATGTCTCGTGTACAATTGTGTAAATTCCTCCTCAAGAACCCTAGTGTGCGGTTTGCCAGACTTTGTATGTGATGAATGTGGGTGTTGAATCTTAGGTTGGTGGAGTGGTGGACGCCAAGATATTTGTATGAAGGAACTGATTCTAGTGGTTGGTTGTGTAATGTGTAATTGAAAGTGATGGGTGATCGGGAGCGCGTAAAGCGGAGAAGTTTACATTTATCGGGGCGGAAAGACATCTGCCAGGTGTTCTCCCAATGTTCGAGGGCGTTAATTTATTCGTTCTCGAGATATTTTGTGAACACACACATATGCTTGATTGAAAACAATAATTTGCTCTGCATGCCATTAGCGGCGAGCAAGCGACTACCCACCATGCAAGGTGTGATGTCGTAGGGAGATGGACACATCCCACAGGTGGTCACTCTGCCAGGAACATGAGCGTGTGGGCGGAGGGGTCTGGCGTGAGGAAGGTTGTGATGCAGTGAATGATCCTCAGGGTTGTATTTGAGGTCCACACTGTTATGATGGAAGGGAGGAAGGTTGTGCCGCAGTAAGTCCTCCCGTAGGTTGTGTTTGTAGTCCTCTTTGGTGTTGGGGTTATGATGGAAGGGAGGAAGGTTGTGCCGCAGTAAGTCCTCCCGTAGGTTGTGTTTGTAGTCCTCCTTGGTGGTGGGGTTATGATGGCCGGGAGGACGACTTCTACTTTCCACTTCAGCAAGACTCATCGCCGCCACCACCATCACCAACCAAACAAACACTCTGATCTTCATTTTCAAAGATCTCGTGTAATATATACCTAATAAGCTGTACGTCCCCTGGTAAGCCCTACATCCAAAGTATATAGACACCAACAAGCGGAGTGTATATACTTTGCCTACATCCACACAAACTAGCTTTGGCCGTAACGGGAGAAGATGATCCTTCCCAAACTGCAGCGTGTAACAAACTATAAATGTATCTGAACTCCTTCTCCTATCCCTGTCCGTTTAGCAGGGGGTACCGTACTGGGGATATCACCGCCACATTTGTAAGTGCTATTGTGGTCTCCCGACATTATCTCTCCAAAAGGGGCGTACCTCTACCTCGATTATATGACATAAAGGCCAAAGCTGAATGAATACGTGATGAAAGCTGTGCGAAATGAAATGAAAATAAAGCTTGTAAATAACTTAATGGATACTAAGAAGCATAACTTATTAAAACGATCTAATAATTAATTATTTGGGGTATTTAAAGCGAAGTGGAGGGAAGAGTATCAGTTCGACCTAGCGATCAAGAGAGAGGTTATCAAGGGGTCGATCAACGCCTCCTGTATTGTTTAGTACAGGTGTATGAGAGCTCGCACGTAGTTTATCAGTCACACATGGGGAGAGTTGTGGCAACTTATTTACACCAGCTGCCATTTTGCATAACTTTGTGCATTAAGTCATCACATACGTGGATCAGCAACTGTGTGCTCAAACTTTCTCGTGCATGTAACCTGTCATTTATCGCAATCTTATAACTGTCTTGACGGTGTAATGGTTAGAGGGTGTAATTTATGTATGTGATATCCTGAGTTCGAATCCTGAGAGAATCACATGCTTTCATTAATTTCATTTGGGGTGTTACTGGTGTTAAAATCGATGTTAAAAATACAATTACATCTCAGAAAATGTAAGGGCAACACGATGAATACAAAGGATATAAAACAAGGTATGCAATATGGTGGTTAGAAAAAATAAAGACAAACAAAAATAAAAAAAACAATTATCTCTCTAACCCTGATGCGGTGTTCCCAGGCACACTCACAAAGAACACGGGCCGGAAGCAGCCAATTCCAGTGTGATAGGAGAGATAAAGCAGATTAAGGATTTACCATGTCATTGTGGTTATATGGCGGGTTTTAATGAGCCTGATTTAATGTACCCTGACGCTCGATTCGATGGTGTATTATTGTATTATGGGGGTAGTGCTTGTTTTTTGGTCTATGTATTTAATGTGTATTTTCGAGTTTCCTCGTTAGACCTCCACCAAGCTTCAAATAACACCCCTTAGACCCCCTTTCAAAATAAATTTGTAAATTTTTTCAAAAAATAATGTTCCGGCCGAATGCCGGTTCCTTCTAAAATTACTAACTCGCTATCACTCACCAGGAAAGAAAACTACACTTGAATGGCACAAAAGGTCTTAATATTGACAAAACATGGGGCGAAAGCTCTTAAAATCGAAAACTAATGGAACGAACGCCTTAAAATTGCAAAAAAAATATGCTTAACGTGAGGGAGAAAGGGGTCCAGATAAAACGACTACCTCCACCTTAACCCCTTCTGTACCGATACTTATTCCGGGTAATAAATACAGCAGTCCTTTATTATACGCTAACTGCCTTGCAGATTGGAGCCTGGATCGAGTCTTACGTAAATGCACAATAAATATATGGTTATAGCATTGTGATTTGTGATTGTATAAAACTTTGTGTGTATGTGTGACGATTAAATTAAGAAATGTCGTTTAAGTAACAAACTAACTAACAAATACTGTATAATTAGCCAATTCATTAAATAATCTATACAGTAAACATATATCTAGCTTAATATGGCAAACTCAAGTTTAATTAAGGCTATTCCTCATCATATCCACATGTACAAACCACCTTTATTCAGTTGATAAGGATAAAGTACTCAATTAAGCTACCGGATAATATATATATATATATATATTGTTATGCCCTGTTTTTTACAGGATTAACTTGGGTAATGTGAGTTCTAACTGACTGGGTATATAAGGCTGCATGCACAAAACAAGGTATGAGGAATAGAGAACACAAATTAAACACACGGTAACAAGACACACGATCACGTTTATTGATGATGGTTAATAGGAAGCATAAGAAGGTATGAACACTCGTACAAGACAAATAATAGAATTGAACAACTAGCATTAAGTGGATCTGGATGGAGCCTAGTCTCCCACTTCCAACGTTCAGGTATGAATCTTCTGATCACTGGCTTTGTTCGCAAGTTTATACTGGAGACCATCGATGTTACTTATAGATTCAATTTCACTATTTAGATTTATTACTGGTAGCTCTGGTGCACAAGTAGTAGTTCACAGACTAGATTAGACACGCGTATTTTAGAGCACGGGAATTCTAGTAACCTCAGGGGGTACTGATCTAAGTTTTATATTCTTATAGCAGAAACACGTAGAACACAAATCAGTGGGCGAACATTAGATATCACTAGGGTTTTACTTCTATGTAATAATATCTAGATATATGGGTAATTACGAGAGTTAATATCGCCTGTTAATTAATAAACACTGATACGCTTAGCACTTCCTAATGGAATGGTTATATATGAATTATACTGGGGCAAAGATATAGCCACTTCATAGAAATATGAATAAGTGAGTCTTTAAATAGTACTGTAACACTGTAGTACTGATAGAGTGAATCTTGGGTAGTATTTGATTGGTCTGGTCCTGGTTATCTTGCGTCCGTGATGTTGGGGCTAACGACTGGTTCCGCGGCCGTCCAGGGGGTCCATATGTAGGAAGTTCTCAAGACGGATCTCTTGGCGATCGTTGCTGGCTACACGCTTATATACCCACTGGTTTGTGAAGGTTATAAGGTGCACGTAGATTTCTTGTACGTGGACAGATGCTTCTATCTCAATCTGCCACGGAGTCTGCCGGCTCTGGAACTCAATTCTCAGGAACAACACAAGGGCAGAGCTAGAGGTCAACTTAAGGGGGCCAGCCACTGGTTGGTGTCTATCTTTCAACTGATTTTACTGGGGGCTGGAGCTTGGTTTATAGGCTCGGTTTTGGACCCTGTAGGCCATAGGGATCTCGAGTTCTTATGGATTTATTTAAGCTCTCAATGGATACGGGAACTAGGTAAGGTGGTGATTACTGTTGTGGCACATGGCTATATGGAGCCTTCATAATGTGATATAACTGAGCCTTAGTAAGAGGTACTATTTTGGCTATACTGGAAGTATTTAGGAAGAGAGACTGGATCTACTTTGCGAGGAGGACTGGGACAGCTGTGATAGGAGCGTCTCTCTTAGATTGTTCAGTCTTCGTTCTATGGTATAGCTGAGGTGCTAATTTGGTTATCAGAGTATGCAAGAAAGGTTAATGGGATATTGTGGGTTAATAGAGGTTAGTAAAGGTGTTAGTCATGCATGGTTAGTTCATTGATAGGAAGAATTCCTGTGCTACCTGGCAATGACCCGGAAGTCAAAACAGGGGTCAGTTATACCTCCGCAGGGGTGGGGGTCTCCCTCCTCGGGTGGGTAAAAAGGGGTAGGTGCGCGCCCTCTCTCTGTGATGGTCGTCCGGCGGCTGTGGCTAGGGGTTTGCCATATCACAAGTGTTTGTAATAACCCTCTGTTTATGAGACCGATGTGGGTGTTCGTAATACCAAAACCGAAGGTGCCTTGACTAGCTGGTTTAATCGGTTGGGTTGTTAATTGCATGGTTTGTTGGATGTGGTGGAGACTGGGTTGCTAACTCTGCCACATTTATCTGGAAGTATGGCAATAGAAGTTAGTCACTGGCGAGGCGGCTAGCCTCGCACTGACGATCATTTGGTACAGGGTTGTGAATGGGTTGTGAGGGAATAGATGGCATTCAAAGGGTTAGTAAAGTTCTAATGGTGTTCCTTCCTACTGGGGGAAGGTAGGCTGGATAGGAGTATATATACAAAAGGTTTGAGAATGTTAGCAACGGAAAAATTAAGGATATTCAGGAGGTATGGTGGAGAGGCTAGGTCGGAAAGGAGTCGAGGAGCGTGGGGGGTTAACGAGAGGGAGAAGGTTAAGGGGGGCTACGTGGAAGTTTGACCCTAAGGTCTCTGGGCGTAGGGGTGGCATTAGACTACAGTTGGTATCGTAGCTTGAGGTTAATGACAGGGAAAGTATGTTAGCCAAACGCTACCGGGGGATGAGCAATATGGGGTGGTATACGAGTCTGGAAGGGATAGAATCATGTGGACTGTGGGGCTGTGGGGAAGAGGAGGTTAACTGTAGGTGTGTGCTTGACTGTGGATAAAAGTAGAGAAAAACATGGTGTATTATTACTCGTCAATACGATGGTTATGGACACTGTTAACCCGGGAACTGTGGGAAGACTCTTAAGAGTTCCCCCGGCGGACTGCGGGAAGACTCTTAAGAGTCAGAGAAAAAAAATCAACTTTAAACATCAAATTTTTTTTTTTTTTGCCCCTGGGCCATGCAAAATATCACTCCTCTACCTCCCCTCCTTCCCCACTCTCCTCCCCTCCTTCAGTTATCACCTATTTTCCCTGTTATTCCCTTATTCTGAGGTATATTTTCGTGCTAACATTAGTGAGTTGCAAGCAGGGCATTGTCATCTCTGTTAGCAAGCGAGTGCAAGAGAGAGAGAGAGAGTATCGATCGACTGTGTCTCAGTGGCCTTGGGGGAAATTGGCTGGAAAGCAGGTTGCCTCATCCATACATTATATAACTCGCGGCCTGTATCTCCGATTTTGACCATCCAAACGCTGTTTTCACTCGTTTTATTGTTGTTTCAGGTTAATACCTTTATAATCAACCCATAATAGGTGCGTATGGATAAGTATTAATGCTATTTATGGTAAAATTAATATTTTAGTGATGGAAACAGCTCAAATACGTCAGCACAGATGGACGTTTCTAATTACCCCCATGCGCACTTCTTAGGTTAATCTGACACTATTTCTTGCTGACCTAGTTGTTCCTGGGAACTGCGTTTTCTATGACATATACACCAAAGAAAGCGGCAGTTCGTAGGGGTAGCTTCGGTATTGTTTCATGGTGAAAATGCGTCGAGACAATGGTAAAAGAGGGTTGTATATACAATCTCTGGTTGGGGTAAGAATTAGAGTTACTGTATGGTGGCTAACATCTTCAGTCATTTCTGTCTTGGTCTTACAGGAACGATGGTTATATATATACACTGGTGTACCCGTGGGTATCATAGTTTCTTATCAATTAGGACATGGGGTTTTAACATACTACTTCTCGGATGGAAGAACATACATAGATTTATGGGGGCGGTTGGTCTTCAGAAACTTAGTCTGGCAAGACTGGGGGTTAACATATTACTTCTTGGATGGAAAAAACATACATAGATTTAGGCCTGTCTGAACTGGTTGGCATTGGCTCAACCTAGGGACAGGGCATGGGTGTATTAACCTGGGAAGAACATACATAGATTTATGGGGGCGGTTGGTCTTCAGAAACTTAGTCTGGCAAGACTAACATATACGTTAACATATTACTTCTTGGATGGAAAAAACATACATAGATTTAGGCCTGTCTGAACTGGTTGGCATTGGCTCAACCTAGGGACAGGGAATGGGTGTATTAAATTAAGGTGTATTCATGTTCATCATCATGTAGGTAGAGGTGTAGGACACGAGGGGTAGTGTATACGCGAGGTGGGGGAAAGGTCAGTGGTTAGAAGGGATAGGCAGGTGTGGTTTGGAGCTGCTTAGCCCTGCGGGCTTCGGCCTGTCTTAACTGGTTGGCTTGGTCACCTGGTCCTTTCGTTCTGTGGGCCTTTCCTTCGGGTGTTTCTATTCCCGTTTCTTGGTGGTGTTCGCTCGTGGCTTCCGTGGTGGGCTTCTCGTTCTGGGGCATTTTATATATATATATAATATATAACATAAGAAAATGGGATTCTACAGAAAGCCGATCGGCCGACACAAAGCAGATCCCTGTCACACCCAACCCCAATTACAAGGCCTAATATTATTATAGGCCCAACTCACCAATACCCTGGGGACCGACCCCACAAAAACGTAACAAGATTACGGGGATCTACAGAGCGCCGATTGGCCAACAACCGGCAGATCCCCCCTCATACCCAACCCATCTCGTCCATATGCCTATCTAATTTTATCTTAAAGCTCCCTATCGTTCTCGATCCTACCATGTCACTCGGTAGCCTATTCAACCTATCTACAACATTTTAGATAGGTGGTATATATATATATATACATATATACTGTATATATATATATATATATATATATATATATATATATATATATATATATATATATATATATATATATATACTGTATATATATATATATATGTGTGTATATATCCGGTAGCTTAATTGAGTACTTTATCCCTATCAACTGAATAAAGGTGGTTTGTAAATGTGGATATGATGAGGAATAGCCTTAATTAAACTTGAGTTTGCCATATTAAGCTAGATATATGTTTACTGTATAGATTATTTAATGAATTGGCTAAATATACAGTATTTGTTAGTTATTTTGTTACTTAAACGACATTTCTTAATTTAATCGTCACACATACACACAAAGTTTTATACAATCACAAATCACAATGCTATAACCATATATTTATTGTGCATTTACGTAAGACTCGATCCAGGCTCCAATTTCTGCAAGGCGTATAATAAAGGACTGCTGTATATATTACCCTTCCGTACTATTGCGGAGCTGTCCAATCTGCAAGGCAGGTAGTGTCAGAAAGGACCTCTGAGTTTAGTACCCTTCAGTACCCGACTGAGGTACGGAGCTGGGTAACATATTCAAGGAGACTACAGCAGGACTCTTCTTCTTCTTCTTCTTACCTCTGACTGGGTATAGGCTATCCTAGTGTTTACTAGCCTATACCCCTTTGAAAGGACATTAGCCTAACCTAACAACCTTACCTAACCTATCCTAGTATTATGGGTGGGGGCTGCCGCCCCCACACCCCCGCTGTTTGACTTCTTTGCCTTAGATTTTTGGTGTATTTGTCTGTGAAGTGGGTATTTTTCAATTTGTCGATAACGAAAATCCTCCATGCGGACTATATGGAGAAAAATATGGCGAGTCTATTAACCCGGCAAGCGCGATAGGCCTCACGGAAGGCTTCCTATAGGGAACGCGATAGGCCTCACGGAAGCAGGACCATAAAAAAAGCCTTCCATAAAAAAAAAGGGCCTATCAAAACAAAGGAATTTGTCTCTAGGTGAGATAATTCCCCTCCAGTACTCATCCATGTAAATCTCACCCACCCCCTCCCCTCCTTCCCCACCTTATTCCCCCCTCCCTCCCCACCTCAATTATCACCTATTTTTCCTCTTATTATCATCATTTATCGGTTATTTTTCTCTCCCGCGATAATGTAGCACAAGTGGGTTGCATAAAAGATCGTTATGCAACACCCAGACACCGGCACACACCGCCCCGCTCTTCTCAGTTGACTCCCAGACAGCGAGAGGGGAGGGCTGCCTGTCTCTCTCTCTCGCCTGAGATTATGACCGGGTGGCCAATATCTTCGTTTTTCACCACCCAAATGCTTTTCCCACTTATTTTAGCACTCTTGAATATATATATACATATATATACATCATATATGTAAAATAAAAGCATACCGAAAACAAATAATGGTTTATATTGTAAATATAACGAATTCTGTCAGAATCCAGGGCTAGAAATGCACAAATAACTACCCTAGCACCTACTGTCATATCGCGCTTGTCAGGTTAATGGTCCCTATTTTCCCTAATAAATTGTTTCTAATAAGGCGGATGTAGTGTCCTTGAAGATTATCCTTCTTTCTTCCTTCTTCTGACGTCTTCTTTATTTCTTTCTTCTTAAGCTGCATTTTGTGTTACCACCACTGATAAGCCATTGGGCTTTTGGCAGAAAATGCCACAAATTATCAGTGATATCCGATACATGTTTACATACAGTGTTCTCATCGTCCAGCATATTACTGCTTCATATTCATCAGCCAACTTAAAATAGCCCTATATAATTGAAATGCTAGGTTTCTCCAGGGTTAAATAGGAAGGGAAATATCCCCAGGCTACCTTTAGGATCAACCTTTCCTATTACCTGGCGCGGGGTACGAACCTCTGAAGGGAATTTAACCCTCCTAAAAACCCACAGGTTTTGAGATGCCTTGGGTGGGGTTCGAACCCTGGTTAGTGACGCACCACCAGGCCCGCGCGCCAACCCACTGTACTACCACGGACGTACTAAAAGTATAGCAACCTTAGTCCGATTTTTAAGAACCAAGTGATAATCTCGTGGTGTTATCACGTGATGAGTTTATTGGACTTACCATCTACGACTATTTTACGCTATACCTGACGTCAACTCGGGTTAGTATTATTGTGGGTGCGGGACATATTCGAGGGCATTACACCACATTCCTTTTTAGTTAGGCTAGTCCCTAGCCTCGTAAGGTATCGTAGCCTTTTTACCTTAGCTATCTCAATATGTTTTTTAGGGTTCGCGTGACGGGTGCTCCACGTAGCTACCTGGTCACGTTCCTTAGCTGACCCCAATGAAATGCTAGGTTTCTCCAGGGTTAAATAGGAAGGGAAATATCCCCAGGCTACCTTTAGGATCAACCTTTCCTGGTACCTGGCGCAGGGTACGAACCTCTGAAGGGAATTTAACCCTCCTAAAAACCCACAGGTTTTGAGATGCCTTGGGTGGGGTTCGAACCCTGGTTAGTGACGCACCACCATCACCACCAGGCCCGCGCGCTAACCCACTGTACTACCACGGACGTACTAAAAGTATAGCAACCTAAGTCCATTTTTTTAAGAACCAGGTGATAGTCTCGTGGTGTTATCACGTGATGAGTTTATTGGACTTACCATCTACGACTATTTTACGCTATACCTGACGTCAACTCGGGTTAGTATTATTGTGGGTGCGGGACATATTCGAGGGCATTACACCAGTGTAATGCCCTCTAAAATTCTATCAATCTAATACCGCATTTTCCTTTACCATCACTATCTCCGATAGACTGGAAATGGTGTCGTATTTCACACCCAAATGCCATAAAAGGGTGTCCAATATCAAGCCAACTCAACCCTGCTCTTCCACAGGGTCTAAACTCAACCCGATTCAGACTTTCGGAACTTGATAACAGTTTTAAGACTTTTGCTGCATTTTGTGTTACCACCACTGATAAGCCATTGGGCTTTTGGCAGAAAATGCCAAAAATTATCAGTGATATCCGAGACATGTTTTACATACAGTGTTACATAAGAACATAAGAAAATGGGAGTCTGCAGAAAGCCGATTGGCCTAAGCAAGGCAGATCCCTGTCCCACACAACCCCAAATCAATTACAAAGCCCAATTATAGGCTCAACACTCTAATACCCTGAGGATCATCTTACCAAAACGGTTAGAGATTAACGCAGGATTATGGGGGTCTGCAGAGCGCTGATTGGCCCAACCCTGCTGATCCCCCTTCACACCCAACCCTTCTCGTCCATATGCTTATCCAATTTTATCTTAAAGCTCCCTACAGTTTTAGATCCCACTATAGCACTTGGTAGTCCATTCCACCCATCTACAACTCTGTTACCAAACCAATATTTGCCTATATCTTTTCTGAAACGAAATTTATCTAATTTGAAACCATTGGTACGAGTTCTTTCGCTATCACTGAGCTTTAGTACATTTGTCATGTCCCCTTTGTTAATCCCACTAACCCACTTGAACACCTCTATCATATCCCCTCTAACTCTGCGTCTCTCTAACGAATGTAAACCTAATTTCTTCAACCTTTCTTCATACGGAAGATTTCTAATATTATGGATCATTTTTGTCATTCTACGCTGTACTCTCTCCAATGAATCTATGTCCATTCTGTAATAAGGACACCAAAATTGGACAGCATAATCCATATGGGGTCTCACTAATGACAAGTAAAGTTTTAAGATAACATCAGCAGTTCTGTTACTCACACTCCTAGAGATGAACCCGAGAATCCTGTTTGCCTTATTACGAACGCCTATACACTGTTTTCTAGGCTTCAAATCATTGCTAACAAACACACCTAGATCTTTCTCGCAGTCTGAATTTTCTAATTCTAAATTAGCTAGTTTATATTTAACATTTGTTTGCATCTTCCCTATCTTTAATACCTTGCATTTGTCAATGTTAAACTTCATCTGCCAATTTACTGACCATTCATGTAAGGTATCTAGATCCCTTTGGAGGCACTCTATATCGCTATCTGAATCAATTGATCTCCCCATTTTAGTATCGTCTGCGAATTTACTTATCCTACTAGTTATACCTAAATCTAGGTCATTTATGTATATAAGAAACAACAGGGGACCTAATACCGATCCCTGGGGGACACCACTTTTGACTGCTCCCCACTCTGACTTGGTACCATTTATGCTGACTCTCTGTTTCCTACCAATTAGCCATGACCTAATCCATCCCAACAACGCACCACATATTCCATGTGCCTCAACCTTTCTCATCAATCTCTCATGAGGGACTCTGTCGAAAGCTTTACTGAAATCTAAATATATAATATCGTATGCCTTGTCATTATCTACTGCTTCATATACCTCTGAGAAAAAACTAAGCAAATTAGTAAGGCAAGAACGTCCCTGAGTGAATCCATGCTGAGAAGAATTGATTAAGTTAAATGTTTCGAAGTGGTTTCTCATTTTTCTAGCAATAATTGACTCTAGTAGCTTTCCTATGATTGAAGTGAGACTAATGGGACGGTAATTGGATGCTATTGATTTATCACCTTTTTTGAAAATCGGAACTACATTTGCAAGTTTCCAAGCTTCTGGAACTATACCTGTTTCTAATGAATTGTTAAAAAGAAATGTTAATGGGTAACTTAACTCATCTCTGCATTCTTTTAATACTCTGGCATATACCTCATCGGGACCAGGCGATTTCTGAGGTTTCAGTCTGTCAATTTCCTTAAGCACATCATTTCTACTTATAGTAACCGTACTTAACCTATTTTCTATACTATCGCTATATACCTTACGGACTTCTGGAATCTGTGCCAAATTTTCATTAGTGGAAACGGATAGAAACTGACTATTTAATGTACTGCACATTTCTAAATCATTTTCTGTCATTTCTCCTATCGAAGTTTTAAGGGGGCCTATTTTATCTCTAACTTTAGATTTATATAGCTGGTAAAAAGCCTTAGGGTTATTTTTTGAGTCATTGGCTATCCTGATTTCATAATTTCTTTTGTCTGTCCTTATACATTTTTAACCTCTCTTGATAGATTCTGATAGTAAGCAAGTAGGTGAATTTCGCCTTTCTTAATTTTTCGATATATTCCTCTCTTTTTTCCTAGAAGGTCTAATAGTCTATTATTCATCCATTTGGGTTGGTTCTGTGTTGATCTAAATTTTCTTTTGGGGATATATTTATTTTGCGCATTGTGGAGTGAAGAAATAAAATATTATATGTAGCTGTCAAATTATCCTGAGTTAAGACAGGTATCTGAGAGAGAGTATGTTCATTAGCGCACCTGGGTCCACTTAATAGTTTAACCATAGGATCGACTCTTAAGGCTCGTCTTAATCCACCATAATTGGCTTTTCTGAAATCTGGGATAAGTGTCGTATTCTCTTTAGCCTTTCCTGTCCATTGTATGTTAAAATAAATTGATTTATGATCACTATTTCCTAGTTGGTCTCCTATCTCTACATTATTTATCATTTGTTCATTATTACTGAGAACTAAATCGAGGATATTATTACCTCTAGTAGGCGAGTCTATGAATTGAAATAAAAAACTATCCTGTACCGCCTCAATAAACTCTTGAATCTGAGTCGCCGATTTGATGCTGCCAATCAATATTCGGAAAATTAAAATCCCCCATAATACACATTGCTAAACCTTGATGCTATTTTCACTTCCTGCCATAAAGCTGTACCTTCGTTTCTACTCATATTAACTCCAATAATTATGGTCTCACTACCTTCGCTAACCTCAACCCAAACACTTTCGTTATCAGTATTTAGTCTAATACCTGATTTAATACAGCTTTTTAAAGAACTCCTGACAAACACTGCTATTCCGCCGCCCCTCCTACTTGTTCGGTCGCGTTTAAACAAACTATATCCTGGTATATGGAATTCTGCTAAAAAATGTCTTGATTCTGTATTAATCCATGTTTCAGTCAGTGCTATAATGTCTATATTTTCGTTGCTAACAAGTGCTCTAAGTTCATCCATTTTGTTACATAAACTCCTACAGTTTCTATAATATAATCGCAATGAATTTATTTTACTGGTATCGGATTTACCTTTATTTCTAACTGAATTCCCATCTTCTGTTACACCTTTAATATTTCTACTAGCAGTACAATTAAAATCCTGTGACTGATATTTTCTATTCCTATCTGATGTACCAGTACCAGTGTACTGTACCAGTGTACTGATGTACCAGTGTTCTCATCGTCCAGCATATTACTGCTTCATATTCATCAGCCAACTTAAAATAGCCCTATATAATATTTAATTATCACTAGAACAATACATTATACCATGTAGGAAGTCTTCTGGAGAAATAGGCCAAATTTAGACAAAAATGCAAGACAAACTAAATCACAAATGTATGCTAGAATAGCATTGACAAATCGCTAGATAGTCACCAGACACTAAAAACTTGTATGTCACTAGAAAACATATGTTGAAGTATCTAGAATAATCTTTAACAATCGAAATATCTGTCCAATTCCTTAAAATAGGGAAACTAACTTGAACCCCAACTAACAAGGACCCCAATGGAAATACGCCTAACGGCCTTATTGGGCTATCCTTAGTTGGAATTATGGAAGGCTGGTACATGTCATATTTGTAACAAACTATGTGGTACCAACTCTGTAAATTGCTGACTGAATAAATATTATTATTATTATTATTATTATTATTGAATATCGCTAGAATTCATCACATCTTGATGTCGCTAGATGGAAGTGATGTAAGTGATTCGCTGGATTTAGCGGTAGCAGCTACATTGGCAACATCGTACCAAGAACCTTCATTCCGTTATAATGAACAAGGTCAGATTTCGAAACTATTACAATTATTTCAAAGTTCAGAGATCATCAGATTGGTTTGGAAGTCGAAGTACACAATTTCAGTTCCATTAGTTTAACAAACATTTACATAATAAATGATAATATGCTACTTAGAGGGTTTAATAAAGAAGGATTACTTTCCCGATATCGTATAAGCGTACGCAAGCTGTTGTTCTTTTGTTTTGTTTTAAGAACGTCAACAAACTCTTCGTATATTTGGGGTTCTTAGTTATACATTAGAACATATTTATAGTTTGTACACTCTTATAAGTATAAACACTTACTTGTTAAAGAGGAAATACACAAAAGCCCAATTTAGAATGATCGTGAATATCTTTATTTTGGCGTATGTTTGGGCTAATTTAAGACTACATTTAGATTGATAGCATTTTTTAACACTCGCCAATGAAATATAGCTGCATTTTGTGTTACCACCACTGATAAGTCATTGGGCTTTTGGCAGACAATGCCAAAAATGATCAGTGATATCCGAGACATGTTTACATACAGTGTTCTCATCGTCCAGCATATTACTACTTCATATTCGTCAGCCAACTTAAAATAGCCCTATATAATATTTAATTATCACTAGAACAATACATTATACCATGTAGGAAGTCTTCTGGAGAAATAGGGCAAATTTAGACAAAAATGCAAGATAAACTAAATCACAAATGTATGCTAGAATAGCATTGACAAATCGCTAGATAGTCACCTGACACTAAAAACTTGTATATCACTAGAAAATATATGTTGAAGTATCTAGAATAATCTTTAACAATCGAAATATCTCTCCAATTCCTTAAAATAGGGAAACTAACTTTAATATCGCTAGAATTCATCGCATCTTGATGTCGCTAGATGGAAGTGATGTAAGTGATTCGCTGGATTTAGCGGTAGCAGCTACATTGGCAACATCGTACCAAGAACCTTCATTCCGTTATAATGAACAAGGTCAGATTTCGAAATTATTTCAAAGTTCAGAGATCATCAGATTGGTTTGGAAGTCGAAGTACACAATTTCAGTTCCATTAGTTTAACAAACATTTACATAATAAATTATAATATGCTACTTAGAGGGTTTAATAAAAAGGATTACTTTCCCGATATCGTATAAGCGTACGCAAGCTGTTGTTCTTTTGTTTTGTTTTAAGAACGTCAACAAACGCTTCGTATATTTGGGGTTCTTAGTTATACATTAGAACATATTTATAGTTTGCACACTCTTATAAGTATAAACACTTACTTGTTAAAGAGGAAATACACAAAAGCCCAATTTAGAATGATCGTGAATATCTTTATTTTGGCGTATGTTTGGGCTAATTTAAGACTACATTTAGATTGATAGAATTTTTTAACACTCGCCAATGAAATATGATGACTTGCTTACAGATATATACTTAAAGCCCGAATCGGCTTGACTTTTACCCAGTTGTTTACATACTCAACCCTGTGGAGGAGCAGGGTTGAGTTGGCTTGATATTGGACACCCTTTTATGGCATTTGGGTGTGAAATACGACACCATTTCCAGTCTATCGGAGATAATGATGGTAAAGGAAAATGCGGTAAATTACTGCATTTTGTGTCACCCCAAAGTCTGATAACCCACTCTCATTAAAGTGTGGTGGCACAAAATGACAAGGGGCGATCCAGACTTTTAAATATATACATTATATGGACAACCTTTCCTGACTATTTTTAAGAATGAAAGTAAATATTCATTGCAGAATAATTATTACAAAGCAAATAAAGACAATATAAAAGCGAAATAGCGTAATATACCAAATATCATTAGGTATGTCAGGGACTGGGTGGGTGGGGTATCTAGCCTCGTGACCTTGACCTAGCATTCTTATTCAGTTCAGTTCAGTTGGAATTCGGGAAGTTTAGCCTTAACGTCGGCACTTCCCTAAGAGGTTTTGTTATTTTTCTGTTTGTGACTTTGTGACGTGCTCATTTGTTTAAAAATAAATATATCTCATTTTTCATCCCTTTTTCTGAAATCTTCTTTCTTCAGTCTTGTTTCTTCTCTCGTCTTCCTTCATTCTTGTTTCTTCTCTCTTCAGTCTTCTTATTTCAGTTCTTTCAATTTTTTCTCTCGTACTCTCCACATTTGATAGATTGTCTGTTTCACTCTATCGCTTATTTCTTTGTTAAATAAAAGATGTCCGATGACTTGATTTTCATTTTCAATATAAGGCTGTTGGAACCCTTTATTTATGTGATATGATGATAGTCATTATAGATTTTAGCGATGTTTATACATATCTAGCGAAAATATATTGATCTAATGGTAGGAAATCTATTACTTTAAACTTATTTATGTGTTGTTCGTCAACTTTATTTAAACATTCTATGGATAATGAACGATTCCATATACAATATTAGAGTATTTTATATCTAGCAACTTTTAAACGTGAATCTAGCAAAATTGGCAATACTGCCTGCCGTCTGGCGTCTTTTCCACTGTGCAGGCGGCCATATTGACAAACAGGTGAAGTTCCTTATGTTTTATGTTTGTACGTCATGTATTTGAGCTTAATTTAGTATTTTAGTTAGTGTACATGAAATACTATACACTAGCGCACATTGCATATGATTCATAGCCTCGAAGATAAGACGATAATTGACAAAAAGGGCGAAAATAGCCCACCAGCTAGGGACTGGTCAATGAGTGTTCCTGTAAGGACTAATGTTGGGCCAGATTCCGTCTTGGTGTTCGTCTACGTGTCCTTGAAGGCATTGACATAAAGGGCTGTGACTTATTTTATGCTTTAACCCTATTCGGACCGTGGGAGGTGTGTAGATTTTAAGACAGGCCTAGGCTAGGCCTAATACAATTGGTGACTAGGCCTATCCAACAATCTAAAAATGCCCCCCTCTAGCCTAGGCCATGTGGCATGATGTGGGGGCAGTGGGGAGGGCTAGCCTGGGGTATGGACGTTTCGTCACCATTCCGTTTCGTCACAACTCGGTTCGTCACCAAAATTCAGACCCGTTTCGTCACCACTAGGCTATGTTTAGCCGGTATATTCCTGCATAACGGTATGCATTATATCTCAAGAACTGGGCAGTGTTATAGCATATTTGTTGTTTGTACATATATATGTATTATGTATGTTCAATATGTTGCTTCGTAGTATAGTATAAATGGAAAATATACTTGGTAAATGAATAATTAGAGGGCATCTGTGGACTCACTTTTACAATTTCCCAGCTCAGCTGGTGGACGACGAGTGGAGGTACACTTACACTTAGTTACACTTAGTTGTATTCCGTCCGTTAGTGACACAGTTGAGCTGGGGCTCCACTGCGACCAGGCAGCTCCCCCTCTTCCACTCTCCATTCCAGAAGTCGGTTGGAGTTGGTGCTGGGGTATCCTGGTGTTGGTGGCCGGTCCGGTATTTTGGCCAGCCACATGTCCAAGTGTTTCTTGAAGGTGTCTGGAGACACCCCGGTTATGTTCCTGAGAGGGGCTGGTATACAGTTGAACAGTCTGGTTCCATTGTATGTAAAGCTGTGATGGATCAGGGATTTGATTTTTTGTGTTGATCCCGGCGTAGTCCTCACATAGCACAGCCTCCCTCGCCTTTGGTGCGGAGTCTCTTGGATGTTTGGGTTTGGTACCTTTTTTTTCCAAAATCTTCCAGACGTAGATGATGATGTATCTCTCCCTACGTCTTTGAAGTGAGTACAGCTGCAGCTCCTTAAGTCTCTCCCAGTAGTTAAAGTGTTGAAACCCATGGATTTTACTGGTGAATGTCCTCTGGGTGGCTTCAATTTCTGTTATTTCTCCTACTTTTTGTGGAGACCAGAGCTGGGAGCAGTACTCCAGTCGTGGTAGGACCAGTGACTTCCACAATGTTAGCATACACCTCTCATTTCTTGTGTGGAAGGTTCTCAGGATCCAGCCTGCTATTTGTTTTGCTGTTGTTGTGGTAATATGCTGGGAAAAAGTGGCGTCACTGCTCATATTTACTCCCAAGTCCTTCACTGTGTCCTTGGCGGTAATTTCTTGCTGTCCGCTTTTGTAGTTGGTGTCGTTTTGTAGTGCTCTCTTGTTCCCGTACCTTAGAAGCTCGAACTTGTCTCCGTTTAGGGCCATGTTGTTTTCTTCTGCCCACTTCAGGATTTTGTCCAAGTCTTGTTGTAGTAGCTGAGCATCATGTTGTGAGGTGATTTTCTTCATGAGTCTGGTGTCGTCTGCAAACGATGTGGCTGTTGAGTGTTCCAGGTCCCTGTCGATGTCTCCTATCATGATGAGGAATAGGAGAGGTCCCAGTACTGATCCTTGTGGTACTCCGCTGATGACCCCACCTGCTTCTGATAGGCTTCCTTGAACCGTGACTCTTTGTTTTCTGTTGGTGATGAAGCTATGGAGCCATCTTCCAAGGTCTCCCCCTATTCCCAGTGATTTGAGTTTATGTAGAAGGATCCCATGGTCCACCTTGTCAAAAGCTTTGGCAAAATCTAGATATATGACGTCTACATTTTCTCCGTCTTGAATATCCTGTAGGATTTTGTCGTAGTGTGATAGTAGTTGTGAGAGGCAGGAGCGGTGAGTCGAGAAGTATACTGATATTCTATTGGTCAATAAACTGGGTGTTTCGTCACGTGCGATGATGGCATATGAATGGTTGTTGTGGGAGTACGTCACTGTCTAGACCAGGGATTCCCGGAAATTTTTTATTTTAATACCACAAATTTTCCGAGTGTTTTTTATTAAAGAAATTGTTCATTTGCATCAATATATAGTGTTTGTAATTAATTAGAAATCTCGGGAAAACCTATTTTCCCCATTAGGCCTATTGATCGATGTTGAGACACGCCCCCGATAGTGATTTGAAAATACATTAGCCTAACCTAACAACCTTACCTAACCTAACCTAGTATTATGGGTGGGGGCTGCTGCCCCCACACCCCCGCTGGTTGAGTACTAATCCATTGGTAAAAAAAAAAAAAAAAAAATTGGCTGTTGATTATACGAAGGTGAAAGAAAGTCGATGAAGTCTACGTGTTTACTCTGCAATCTTCAGCTTTGATTGTACATGATAACGGGAAAGTACCGTATTGACAACCTTGTTACGAAACTTAAATGTTAGTACCATACTTTTATATTAGGGTTTTCCGAGGGTTTAACACATTTTCATATGATCTTTAGAGCTATCGATGACTGGAAGTACCGTATTGACAACCTTGTTACGAAAAAGACATTTTAGTACCATACTTTTTTATTAAGTTTTGCCGAGGGTTAAAACAAATTTTCGTATGATCTTTAGAGCATATAGATTCAATATTTATCTTCAAATATATCAAAAAAAATTGTGGTATTAAAATAACATTGAACCGGATTCCCAAACTCTTCAGCTCATTGACCCCTTAAAGTACGGTAAATTTGTGGGTGCGTTTGGCAAGGATGTAGTACAGTATTTGGAAGTAGTGCCCCGCCTTGTTTACACACCACAGGCGCTCGTTTTCATGTTTCCGTCTATTTTGACTGCCGTGGGATACAATAATATTACCCCCCCCCCCCCCCCCCGTGACTTATCATCATCATCATCATATATTGCCAGCAGAGGGCAAATAACAGAAAAAATAGCCGTCAAAATAGAAGGGAACTCCGCGAGCGATCGACCTACGTAAACATGACAACCGTACGCCCGAATATACAGTACATCCTTCCCATGCGTTTTGAAATTTGATTAGTTTGTAACGAGATTTACTATTTTTTACTATTTATTTTAAGTGGTGATGGGCTGGTCTATCCGAGTGAGAACTGAGCGATCTCTGCCATACCCATAGCTTATTCTGACTGTTCCTTTTACTTATATATCTTCTAGATCTCAAGTGACGGCGTCTTTGCCGTGGATTGACCTCCCTACTGCCAACCTAGAAGTTGGCAGATTGGGAGCCAAAGTGTCACATTTTTCCCTTGCCCCTCAACTTTCCCTTCATAATTGCTGAGGGGCACAGGGCCTTGGGTGGGGCTTTGGTTTCCCGGGCGTTTCCGCACCCTCCTCAGCTCCCTGCCTTGGAGTGGCTTCGGTCACCCTGGCTTTGTTAGTGGTAAGCAGGGAGGATTTTATGGGGGCGCTCGTTTATGGCCTTGGCCTTGCTCGAGACCTTGGGGCTGTTCGGCCAGACAGCCTGGGGAACAACAACAACAACAACAACTATTTTAACTATTTTAACGCTACAGTACTGTATTATAAAAATTCTGTACAGTATATCCCAGACGTCCGACTGTCAGTCCGACGACGACGCTACCGTGTCAGATTTGTTATATACAGGACATTTTGACTGTCTACGGTTCGTAATTTTTCTTTGTGAACTGGTTTTTTTTAGGAAGCCCTACTACTGACGTGCGGCCGGTGCGGGTAGCGGGGGCCTGGGGGTGGCAGCCTCCAGGTTAGGTAAGGCTGTTTGGTTAGGTTAATGACAATATTGTCGTCGAAAGTGCTGGCGTCATGTGAAACCCGTCCACCGCCAGCCAGTGAGGCTGCACTTGCGGCGGATGTGTGTCACATGACGCCAACACTTTTAATGAAAATATTGTCATTATCCTAACCTGGGGGCTGCCACCCCCAGACCCCCGCTTCTCTTAACCCTCTCCGACATATGACGCGATTTTGAGCCGATTAGGGATACTTTAACCCTTCTTTAGCGGCCTATGCGGTTTATTTATATGTACCGCCCAGCGGGGTGTTTTTAGCCAAAATAGGGCTGTTTACGTGATCATTTTCATGCCTAAATAAGACCCAGAACGTAAAACAAGTATCTATCCCTGAAAGGGCATAAACAGAGCTTTCGAATGACACCATAACGATCCTTGTATGATGGATAGTTTTCTTGCAATGACCGTGCAACGCGATTGCAAAAAGCATGTAATTCGGTACTTTCCCCATATAATTCAGTATGTAGCGAGTGAGAGAGGGAGGAGGGAGCTGAGATTCGTGTCAGTAGGTTCGCCGCAGTGGTCTGGAGCAGTCATACGCTCGCTAGTCTCCTGCCACCACTTGTCTCTCTCTCAGCAACATTACGTGCTGAAATTGCCACTCGACCTATGTCGAGCGCCGCCACATAGTCCAGCTTTATTAAAAACGACTTATGTGGTGAGCCGCTTTTTAAGGGTTAAAGCCTTTGTTACCATCAGGGGTATTTAGAAACCTTTAGTTTAGTTACTTCAACCTCTGCAGTTGTCTTTGAGTTAGCTGTGGGCAGAAAACTAATTTTGGAGAGGTAATTATAAGAGTGAGAGAACTATTTCTTATTGCTAATCTGGCAACCTCTGCGTCATATGAGTCTGAAGGGGTTAAAAATGATGTCTTATCTATCTATCTATCTACTGTATATACTCAGGCCCAATCCCCACTTTTCTTAATTTATTTATTTATATATTTTTATTTTATTTTATTTATTTATATATTTTTATTTTATTTTTTTGTTTTAGGGGGGGGGGACTTAATTATGTAGATGTCAAAATATTAAAACAAATACTGCAGGAGAATAAAAAACGCACCCGAGACCGCTGCCATTGTACGGAAATGGATCAACAGAAAACAGATGTCCGAAGGTAAATTCGTCGGCACTAGCGTCGATGGACGTCTTGAAATATTGTTTAACCCTTCCAGCCTGGCTGTCCTTTTATAAGGACACCGCGGCAGATGGGCAGGACCCCGGGTGTCCTTATAACAGGCAGTAAGCGTGAAAGCCTATTCAGCTTGGTCTGAACGCCGTACGTCCGACGCATGTAAACAAAGCCGGTCATTGCGTCACCGCACCTCCGAAAACAAGGAGACGTCGGATCAATGTTGTTGTTGTATGGTATGACGAAATTAGTCTCTGAAAAGCTCCGATATTGTCAACATCGCGGAAAAATTCGCTGCACGGAAATCGTCATCACAACTGAACCATTTGACTTAGAGAGCTCTACTTAACGCCAGTCTACAGATAGGAAACCGCACTATGATTAGAGATGCGTGGACAATTTGTAGCAGTTAAAATAACAAAGATACGGTAGCCTAGGCCTAGCCGTTTTTCGGCCAAATCGCCCGGGTACATGACACTGTCCGTCGGATGGTGAGCCCGGGCCAGAAGGGTTAAAAATAGTAAATCTCGTAAACTTCAAAATGCACCCACAAATGTACCGTACTTTACCTAGGATGGGTCACTATTTCTGTATGCAAAAATATGTGTGTGATAACCCGGGTTCGAATCCCGGTGGATCATACATACTTTAATTAATTTCATTGGGGGTGTGGTGGTGAGATTAATAAAAATAATATTATTAGTAGGTTTAGGGATATTTCTTCGAGAGGCCGGTCTATATGATCTGTGCCCCATGAATATTCTTTCCTCTCACTTAAACAGTAGGCTACCATAGTGCGGTTGGGAATATGAACATGATTAGATTAATATCCAGTATTCGAGAATGGATAATAAGTCGTAGGCGTGTGCATAAACCTTTAACCGTCCTGGTGGTGTAATGGTTAAGGTGGCAAAAATATGTGTGTGATAACCCGGGTTCGAATCCCGGTGGATCATACATACTTTAATTAATTTCATTGGGGGTGTGGTGGTGAGATTAATAAAAATAATATTGTGTAAGCTTTTTTTATAGGAGGCGGGGAGTGTTAGTGCTACTATTACCCTGGTATTAATAAACATCCTAAACATTACAGGTATGACAAAAGAGGTCTTCAAGAGGGAACTGGACAAGTTTCTGGCTACCATCCCGGACCAATCAGGAGTTCCGGGAAATACCTCATCACACCCAGCAGCGGTGAAATTATGGCGACGTCAGGCTAGGCTATATGACTGATTTCAAATAAAGTCTGTGTGGTAAGTAATCTCATAATATGAATTTATAAGTATTCTCCTCAAATAATATGTATTTATTGGATGTACTGTATTTGGGGGGAAATAGGTACCGGTACTTTAGGGATGGCTGGACGAATTTGGAACCTATAGTGTGGTACACTGTATCCGTTAAATCATTTGGTACCGTACATATTAACCCTCTCCGACATATGACGCAATTTTGAGCTTATTTGGGGATACTTTAAAGCCTTTGTTACCATCAGGGGTATTTAGAAACCTTTAGTTTAGTTACTTCAACCTCTGCAGTTGTCTTTGAGTTAGCTGTGGACAGAAAACTAATTTTGGAGAGGTAATTATAAGAGTGAGAGAACTCTATTTCTTATTGCTAATCTGGCAACCTCTGCGTCATAAATGCGTGAAAGGGTTAATGTCATAAGGTAGGTAAAACTAATAGTGAAGTGATCCTCACATGCAGACTAGGTTGGTTTGGACATGTGGAGAGAGTGAATGATCAGAACTGGATGAAGAAATGCCGGACTGTGAACGTGGGGGGAGCTGCTCATAGGGGTAGACCTAGAAATACTGTACTTAGGATCAGGTACTTTGGTCCTATCACAAAATAAAGCACTTGAAATCGGAGGCAGCCCATGACAGGGTCGCCTGAAATGACGCCATTTAGGACGCGAGACTGCAACCACACTCTCTTTGGCTAAACGGTCTTTAACTGTCTTGATAGCGTAATGGTTAGTGCGCGGAATTTCGGTTCGAGTATGCTAGGTCGGAACCCTTGGAGTATCACATGTATTCATTAGTTTAATCGAATTCATTAATTTGGTTTATTTGCAAGTTAGTTGGTGGGTTGGTGATACAGTACGGTAATATGAATTTAAGCTTGTACAGTATGTCGGATCGGATGTCGGATGTTGTCTCCAAGGGGCAGAACACCTTAGCAATGGCAGCTCCCTGAAGGTTTCTATCTATCTATCTATTGGCTGACGCCGCGATCCCCGAAGGGGTGGCCACGAACGAACCGCCCCTATGCACCTCTGTCCTCAGTCAGTTGACGCCCCTCCCCCCAACCAGCACCGCCTTCGTTCATATACTTCCTCACTCCATCCTTCCACCTCTCTATCGGTCTACCTCTCCCTCTCTGTCCCTCCACCTCGCTCTCGTACACCCTCTTAGTCATTCTCTTGCTTTCCATACGTTCCATATGGCCGAACCATCTCAAGTTGTTCCTTTTCACACTTTCCAGCACGTCTACCTCCACACCACACCTATTTACTTCATCATTAGTCTGTCTATCCCTCCATGTAACTCCGCACGCACTTCTTAAGTAATTCATATCCACTGCTCTCACTCTTGGTCTGAGTCTCAACCAACGTCCATGCTTCGCTTCCGCAAGTCAGTGTCGGGATTACCACACTCATGCAAGGACTTCTTCACTTCCATACTGACCACCCTATTTCTTGTTACTGCTTTCAGCGTTCCTACAACCCTCTTCCCCTGTTGTACCCTCTCCCGCACTTCTTCATCCATAGTCCCATCTTTACTCAACACACTGCCCAGATACTTAAAAGAGTTGACGATCTCCATAGCCTGACCGTTCAGCTTCACCTCACACTCTGTGACTTCACCCCTTTCGAAGACCATAACCTTGCTCTTCCCCGCATTTACCTTCAAATTCTGTTTTTCGCACACTGTTCCAAACTCTTTTACCAGACCCTGCAACTCCCATTCATTATCACTCATCAGAACTGTATCATCCGCAAACAGCAGTATACAGTCGCGGCGGAAAGTATTGAGGCGGTAGGGCCGACCTCAATACTATCCACCGAAATCGTCCACCCCCTCCCAGACCGTTGGTTGCTCCAGAGATTCCCGTTTTCGTACGTCTGGCAGGCAGGCACACCCTCCCTCCACCCGCCGCGAGGAGACAGAGATCCTCAGTATGTCCCGGTCGGTCGTGAGGAGAGGTGCTACAACATTTACTCTCGGCCCTCCCTCCGTGATTTCACTCGCGACATCTGTGGATTAACCCTTATAGCAACGAGATGGTGGGCGCTAGGAACCTAACAAGCGAGGAAATTAGTGCCATAGTGGAGCTCTTCAAGGCCAAGAAATCTCTCAAGACAGCATGTCAGACGATTAACTAGAATTGATTGTAGTTTTTCCTTGGACTTTGTTATGAAGTGTTTTTAAAAGTTTTTGTAATTTCAGGTGACGACTCTACTGGAGCATGATGACAGCCCCCCTCCAAAGGTGTCCAGTACAGAGCTGACCCCCCCCCCCCCCCAGATGCCCCCTGCCACCCACCACCACTACCACTACCACCACCACCACAGGGGAATGAGCCCCAGTCACAAGTTCTGCTGGGCCACCTAACTTCACACAGGTACATTAACTAGAAAATTGCTACAGTATCTTTAGCTGGGGATCCCAAATGTGCCTGGGTCTTTGGGTTTTGTCGTGGGCAACCTAGATGTGTGTGATTTTGTGTTTTGTTTTGTGTTGGTTTTCTGATATGTTGTGATGTCTCTGTTCGGGCTATGTCTCGAGTCGGCCACACCCATAAAAAAAAAAGGAAAACTGGGGCAAGTGCCAGAGTATATATTATACCCGGTATATGTGGTGGATTGTGTTCTTTTATTTCTAAATTATTTTTTTACTTAAGCATTGTTTCCACATAGCAATTTTTATTAGTTATTTTGTTTTTACTGTGTTCGTTTACGTTTTGGTTTGTTTATTTTGCAAGTTAAAATGTAAAACTTGCAAACCAAACAAACAAAAACTGGGACAAGGACAATATAAGTCAAATTAAATTATCAAAATCGCTATGTGGAAACAACGCTTACTAAAATGAAAATTATTAAATAAAAGAACACAATCCACCACATAGGGTGTACATTACTACATGAGCAAGTTAATCTGTTAACCAAGCAAACTAATCGCACATATAACAACGCACTATCGTCACGTTAAAGGAATTAGTCAAGTTTGGGAAGTCCGGGACGTTCTGGTAAATTTTTTACTAAACTCTGCATGAATAAAGGAACTACATGTTAAATGTCAAAATATTATTTAAAATCAAATTTGCAACATGACAAGACATTAACAATAGTACAAAATACAAATATTGATAAGATATCTATACTATTACAAAATAATATATAAAATACAGTACAGCACTCACTAACGAGAGTGCTATCGGGTAGGTACCTGTGATGCCTCAAGTGACCCCTATCAATAACTACCCTACAAATAACCTACATTTATCGCACAAATAAACTAAGGAAATTGCAAAAGCAAGCAATTGATACTATCGATAATGAATACATATAATATAAAGACAAATAATTGCAAAATATGAAGTAACAACAGATTTAAACAAAGAGTACTCTTTTAACAAGAACAATAAATTTTAGAAAATCATCAATATTAATATTAATAATAGAAAAAGAAAAAGATAAACAATAAATACAGACAAAAAATAATAAATACAGACAAAAAGTGAGCAGAGGTTATACAAGAAACTTCAAGTTAAAAATGCTTGATTAAAATTATTGATGTCAAATTTTAGAATACAGTCACAATAATTGACCCTAAAAAGATTAAATTTATGGAACAATTTACTTGCCTCAAAACCTCTGTCTACTAAGAGTCTGTATAGTAACCTAGCTCTAGCCCAAAAGTCATCTACTTTAGTGCAAATTTTACAAAATCTTATTAACTGGGAATAAAAACAATTATAAGTTAATTTACTATCGATATTACTACTAGGGAAAGGAAAGTTTATTACGTTAAAATTAAAATCATCAACTTTGTGATATACTTTAAGTATGCACTGTTCATTAACAATCTCTATATTTATATCAAGAAAATTTTCAACTTTATAATGTACGTTACATTGTGTGAGGGGAATAGAATTAGGGTAAATAAGTTTAGCAACTTGATTAAAATTTAACAAATTGCAAACGAGAATATCATCAATATATCTACTATTATTACTTAACAATTTAGCAAGTGCTAATTTTTCTGGGATTTTATTATTCTTGCTACTGTCAACTAAGTCTTTCATATATTTAAATTCTAAAGCAAGCAAGAATAAATTGCAATTAAAGGGCTAGCATTTCCACCCATAGGAATTCCTAATATTTGTTTGAAAATGTAAGGCCCGAATCTAACATAAGTATTGAAAAGGAGGAATTTAAGGGCATCTTTAAGTTTAGTTCTATCAAAATATACAGAACTAGTGGGAGTAGAGCTAAGTGATGCATTATTAAAATATGTATAAACATTTATGAAATAATTACCATCCCTAACGAACCTGTCAAAGTGCAAATCTATAATAAAACAAAGCTCTGAATATACTAAATCTAAAGGCAAATTGGTATACAAAGTTGAAAAGTCGAAGCTATGTACCGAGGTAACTTTCGGCATGGTATTTATTTTATCAATAACTTCTAACGAATTGTCAACACTCCAATAATAGTTAATGCCAGTTCTTCTCATGATGGTATTACAATATCTTTTATGAGTACAGTACTTTTAATGTATTTTAAGCAATTTACGACTTGTTCTGATAGAGTTTTAGTGGTAGAAAATTTTGCTCCGGCAATAAAGCGATATTTATAAGGTCTTTTATGAAATTTAGGTAACATATATAATTTTGCAATGCACTTGTGTCTGTTGTCCCCTGTATATTTTTGTTCTCCCTATCTTCTTAATATTTTCATTTTTACTGTGTTGTATGTTTTTTTACTGATGTTAGTATCAGTTTTTAATTTTTCTTTAGTATACTTTTGACAATCCGGCGCCCTGTTTGGAGGCATTATGTCAAGGCCCCAAGTCCTCCTGGGAAATAACTGTGCTCGGTATGCTGCCGGCCAGGACCCCCTCGGGGGTGGAGGAACAAAGCAGAAAAGTGGTGGAAACGTCGTTCGGGTGAAGGAAAGCGTGCTCCGTGTCTGTGCCTTCAATGCCAATGGCATAAATTATTTTAGCAAGAGAGAGTGTCTGATGCAAGAGCTTAAAGGTGGATGTGTGTGGGGTAGGTGAGACGCATCTGTTGGGTTCTGGAGTGTGGGATGGTGAGAGTGAGCATGATTTGTGGGGTGGGGAAGGATGGGTTGCAGGATATAAACGTAAGAAAAAGGAAGGGGTAGCAGTAATTTTGTCAGAAAGGTTGAGGAAGTGTGTGAAAAACTATGGATGCGTGGACTCAAGAATTGTATGGTGTGAGTGCAAGATTGGGATAGATAGGTATACTTTTATGTGTGTCTATGCACCAGTCAACCAAGAAACTGGGAAAGGTGCAGAAGAAAATAGAACATTTTGGAATAAAGTCTATAAATGTATAAGAGAAAGGCACGGTGTACACAAGTAATATTAGTAGGCGACATGAATGTTAGAGTTGGAAACGAGGAGATAGAAGGTATAGTGGGTAAATGGGGTGTGGAGGGTAGGAATATGAATGGTGACTTCCTTTTAGAAGTATGTGCGGAGAGAGAGATGTTTCTGGCTAACACATTTTTTGAACATCGTCACATTCATAGATATACATGGCACAGAGGTGAAGGTGAGCAGGAACAGAAATCTCTAATTGACTACGCCATGATGGACTCCGGACTAAAAGGAAGAATTTTAGATTCAAAAGCTGTAAGAGGTATGCTGACGGGATCAGACCACTATACAGTGCTGACAAAAGTGAGGATAAGGAAAGAGTGGAAATATGAGAGGAAAGAGAGAAAACTGACAGTAGAGAGAATAAATGTGAGAAAATTAAATGAAGAATGTAATGCAACAAAATACAAGGACATCCTGAAAGAGACTATAAAGACCATGGATGTTATGATAGATCTGGGAAATACTGTAGACGAAGTATGGAAAGGTACAAGAGACTCCATGATTAAAGCAGCTGAGAAAGTATGTGGGAAGAAAACCTTTAAAATGTGGAAGAAGAAAGGTAATGCATGGTTTAGTAAAGAGATAGAAGAAATAGTGAAAAAAAAAAGAGTTCAGAAAGAGTATGCTGCAAAAGAATATACCTAGAGAAACTAGAGATGCGAGGAAAGAAGAATATACAAATTTGAAACAAAGAGTGAAGAGGGCGATACAAGACGCTAAAAGGAAGACAGATGAGGCATATGGGAGAAAGATTAGTGAAGAGTTTCTGAATGACAGGAAAGCATACTACAGAGATGTGAAAGAAGCCAGAGGGAAGAAGACTGAGAGTGTCTCAGGTGGTAGGATGAGGGACATGAATGGGGAAGTGGTAGAGGGTGATGGTGTGGTGAAAGTATAGAAAGATCATTTTAGTAGCTTAGCTGTAAAGAGTAGGTGGAAGGCAAAGATCTCATCCATAGGAATGAAGAGAGGTAGAATAAACAGGGTAGTTGAAAGCCAGATAAGCAGAGAAGAAGTAAAAGAAGCAATCAATAGACTTAAAATGGGCAAAGCTGCTGGAGTAGATAACATCCCAGGCGAAATGCTGAGATATGGAGGAGAAGAAGCTGTTGACATAATGCATAGGTTATGTAAATTAGCATGGGAAAAGGAAAGTGTACCAGAGGACTGGAGGAAAGCAGTGATAGTACCCTTGTACAAAGGGAAGGGTAGTAAAGAAGAGTAAGAATTATAGGGGAATTAGCTTGCTTAGCATACCTGGAAAGGTACACGCAAGAGTAGTAACACAGAGGCTACAGAAGGTAACGGATGACAAAATAGGCGAGGAACAGGGAGGTTTCAGAAAGGGCAGGGGCTGCGTTGACTAGATAGCCTCAATGCGATTGTTGGTAGAGAAGTATCTGGCCAAAAACAGAAAACTATGCAGCATTCATGGATTTGGAAAAAGCCTACGACAAAGTAGACTGGGAGGGCCTGTGGGATGTGTTAACAGTATATGGTGTGGGAGGAAAGTTGCTAATGGCAGTAAAATCTTTTTATAGGAATGCAATGGCAAATGTGAAGGTAGGGGATAAGTTAAGTGAAAGTTTTGAGGTCAATGTAGGTGTAAGACAGGGATGTGTCATATCAGCTTGGTTGTTCAATATATACATGGATGGCATGATTAGGGAATGTAGGGCTGTATCAATGGGTGTGGGAGCTAGACTGGAATCAGAGGGAAGAACATGGAAGATTTTAACATGCCTATATGCGGACGATGCAGTCCTGTTGGCGGAAAATGCTGAAGAACTTCAGAGAGTGGTCACTGACTTTGACAGGGTATGTGAAAAGAGAAAGTTAAAGGTCAATGTAGGGAAATGTAAGGTAATGGTGTTTGAGAGAAGAATGCATGAAACCATAGATTTTAAGGAAAAATATAGAATCAAGAAAGAACACAAGAAAAGTTGTAAAATAAAATTGAAAAATTAAGTACTAGAAGAGGTTGAAAGTTTCAAGTATTTGGGAGCTGTACTATGCAAATATGGTAAAATGGAGAGTGAGATAAAAGAGAGAAAATGCAAGGGAGAAAAGTGATTGGAGAACTTGATAGTATTCTCAAAGGAAGAATGGTTAGCCAGGAAGTCAAAAAGTCACTGAGAAACAGTGTGCTGCTCCCAACACTCTCGTATGGAAGCGAGACATGGACGGCAAGTGACGAGGACCTCTTCAAACTGAGAGCTGTGGAGATGAGCTTTTTCAGAATGGCAGCTGGCATGAATAGGCTAGATGGGCCAAGTAATAGGGAAGTGTACGAGTCCTTTGGAATGGAAGAGCAGGCTTTGGGCATTGATTGTGGTGTGGTTGAGTGGATAAAGAGAAGTACTTTGAGGTGGTATAGTCATGTTCAGAGAATGGATGAAGACAGAATGCCAAGAAAGATATATGGGAGTCAGGTGAGTGGAACCGCTAGTAGTGGAAGACCACCTATGGTATGGGAAAAGAAAGTGGAAAAATATATTGAAGAAAAACTTCCACGTAGTGGAAGGGGCATTGTGGCACGGGCAAAGGAGGCATGTCTTGACAAAGTAGCTTGGAGACGTTTCTGTCATGGCCATCCTCTAGTGGGGGTTTCCCAGGGGGAAACAAGGCGTCGGAGATGATGATGATGACTTGTTCTTATCAGAAAGTTTAATATCAAATGTTATATTTTTCTTGGTATGTTCATCGATTAAGTTATCAATATTCAGATTATTTTGAATTTCATAAACAGAATTACCGCAAATATTTTTACGTAATATGTTGCCTTTAATGCCTAATTCTTTTTTCATGTTTTCAAGATAAAATTTCTTACATGTGAAGCTATAATTATTGCTGGCTTTATCTACTGTAGTGATTACAAAATGTTTATGTAAATTTATTAAATCAGCTTTAAGCTTATTATAATTATAGTCTATAAAATCTGAAAGATTAAATTCATTTTATTTCTAATTAACCCGTACAGCCCCAGCGACGCGTCGGCGATGTATGTAACGCACAGCCCCAGAGACGCGCCTGACGCGTCACCCTAATTGCGCCGACCGTAACCTCAGGTGTAGCCACTCAAGAGGGCTCAGATTTGTATGGGAACTGTGTACGTATCCCACGCAACCGTGCCGATGGTTGAAAACTCTCAAAGTCCACGTGCGTGCGCGTGAGCGCGCAATATATTTTTTTTTTTGGGGTAATTGCCTTCAATTTTTTACTCTTGTAAAATACGTTTTCGGGGGCTCTGTAGGACCATTTTTTTAAGCTTTTTGAGCGGTTTTTCATGGTTTTTCCTTCATTCCTAACCCATTCGCTATTGTTTCTGGAATAAAACCATTTTTTGAAAACCGGCCGGGTTCTGGTGAACAAACATTACAAAACTAGCCGGGGCTCCACGGGTTAACTTAATTAATAATTTAGACCATGCTTCTAGTTCTCTCGCATCGCAGCACATACACATACATACATGCATTTCCTCACTTTAATTTATTTTCTTCCTGAAAAACAAAAGTACTGTCAGTGGATCAACCTTTATTATGTTTGTCTGTAAAATGTCTTCCTATTATGCAATTTTAATTGTCAACTTGTTAATGAAAAATAGATACTTAACCCGTAAACGGCTGCAAAGCTCTTAAGAGGTTTTACTGGGCGACGGCGGCAAAGCTCTTAAGAAGGAGGCCTAAAAAAACATTTAAACAGCTCCAGTAGCACTAAACAATTTTTTTGTTTACCTCATATCACTCCTCCCTTTCCCCTCCCCCTTCAATTGTCACCTATTTTCTCTGTTATTCCCTAATTCGTTGGTATATTTTTGTGCTAACATTAGCAAACTGTGTGGAGGATGTGCTTACGTGCCTAGCGGGTGTGTTGTGTATGAGTAGGCTCAGTGTGGCTTGAGGCCTCGTGGAGGGAGGGGTTGCCTCAATTTTCTCCATAATTCATGAATGGGCTGGTCCATCTATATTCGCGATTTTGACCAGAAAAAAATTATTTTCACTTGTTTTATTGTTGTTACAGGTTACCATCTTCATAGCGAAGGTAAAATAGGCTCATATGAATAAGTAATAACGATATTTATCGTAAAATGACGATTATAGGCCTGAATGGAGCCAATATGTTCGCCCATGGGGAGCTAGTTCAATACCCCCCCCCCTCGCCGTTTTCGGGTTAAGTACCATAGTTTTCCCCAATTATTGAACAGTGTAATAATGAAAGAAATGAAATTATATTGTAAAACTTGCAAAACAAACAAACCAAAACAGGAACGACACAATAGACAAAAGAACTTATATCAAAATTTATACATACATACTGTAAATGGTAGGAATTTGTGATCTTCGTACAACCAAAATTTCGCTGAATGGACGTTCTTAAGTCGGGGGTCAACTGTATACGAAAACCCTAATACGCGGCGGGGTCGGAAAAAACACAAAATTCTCAATAAGTGTCTACAGTTCCTACTACGAGCGAGGTACGTGGAGAGTAAGAGGGTGGTGATGAGAGTAGTGAAGGAAAGTAAGAGAAGAGTAGATGAGGAATTTGGAAGGAATCTGAGTGTAAAATGGAGGGAGAGTAAGAAACTGTTCTGGAAAGAAGTCAAGAAAGTTAGGGAAGGTAGCAAGGGAAACAGTAAGGGTTTGAAAGATAAGAATGGGAGAATGCTAGCCGAGAAGCAAGAGAGAGTCGAAAGATGGAGGGAGTACTTCAATGAGTTGCTAAATGTAAGGAATGAAGAGCCAGCAAACATAGCTGGATATGGTATGGGAGGGAGAAGAGAAGTAGTGGAGGAGGAGGTGGGGATCAGGAGGTCAGAAGTGTGGGAAGCCATGAAAAGAGTGAAGTTCGGGAAAGCACCAGGAACAGATGGAGTGTGTGGGGAAATGTTGAGGTATGGTGGTGAGATAGTGATAGAATGGGTATGGAAAATGTGCAAACTAGCATGGGAGAAGGGGAGTGCACCCGATGACTGGAAGACTGGCATAATAGTCCCCCTATATAAGGGCAAAGGGAAAGAGTGTGGTAACCACCGAGGAATATGTCTTCTAAGCGTAGTAGGGAAGGTATACAGTAGGGTAGTGATTGAGAGAGTGAGAGTGAGAACGGAGAAATGGATAGGCGACGAGCTGGGAGGTTTTTAGGAAGGGAAGAGGATGTGTAGATCAGATTTTTACCCTGAATTGTGTTGTGGAGAAATATCTGGAGAAGAAACAAAAGGTGTATGTTGCCTTTATGGACTTGGAGAAGGCCTATGACAGAGTGGATAGAGAAGGTTTGTGGAAAGTACTTAGAATATACGGATTAGATGGCAAGTTGCTGAAAGCAGTGAAGAGCATGTATGAGGGTGCAAAGGCGGCAGTACGTGTGGAGAGTGAGCAGAGCGAGTTTTTTGACCTGAATGTTTGTTTGAAACAGGGGTGTGTGATGTCCCCGTGGTTGTTTACTGTATATATTGATGGAGTCATAAAAGAAATACTATCAAGAGCAGTGGATGTTGGTGTATCGCTGAAAAGGGAGGGAATTGAGTGGAAGCTACCTATACTGCTGTTTGCGGATGATACAGTTCTGATGAGTGATAATGAATGGGAGTTGCAGGGTCTGGTAAATGAGTTTGGAACAGTGTGCGAAAAACGGAATTTGAAGGTAAATGCGGGGAAGAGCAAGGTTATGGTCTTCGAAAGGGGTGAAGTCACAGAGTGTGAGGTGAAGCTGAACGGTCAGGCTAGGGAGATCGTCAACTCTTTTAAGTATCTGGGCAGTGTGTTGAGTAAAGATGGGACTATGGATGAAGAAGTGCGGGAGAGGGTACAACAGGGAAAGAGGGTTGTAGGAACGCTAAAAGCAGTAACAAGAAATAGGTAACAGAAAAAGACACAACCCCAACTTCACACCAGAAATTCAAAACCTCATCAGACAACGCGACATACTGAAACACTCCCCAGCACCCCACACACAAGACATCACACAACAAATTCAAGCACTCAACACCCAAACTAACAACAAAATACAAGAACAACAAAAACTAAATTGGAATAACTTCCTACAAACACTTGATCACAAAACAAACCCCAAAAAACTATACAAAACACTAAACAGCATCACACTTTCCAACAGCAACACAACACAATCACATGCTGCAATCACAACAACAGACTCTACTCCTTCATGTAAACAACAAGCAAACACTCTCATCAATCACTTTTCACATGTCAGCCACCTAAAACCTCACAAAGACGACCGACGTGTCATCCGACGTAAGAGACAATTCCCCACAGACCCTGACTATACACCCTTCACCAATCACCAGACAAAGCATATCATCAACAATCTCAAGCACTCACCCGCCTGTAGCGGGTGGCATACACCTCAGACACCTGGGACCACAAGGCATACAAGCACTCACTAACATATCAAACTACAGCTATTCACACAACACAATACCAGACATTTGGAAGCATGGTATCATCATCACATTCCCCAAACCCAACAAAGACCCCACGCTACCCTCCTCGCACCGCCCCATCACACTCCTTTGCTCCCCCTCCAAAGTCATGGAACGCCTAGTATTACAACTAATTACACCTGACCTACCCCTAGCTCCAACACAACATGGCTTTAGGCCACTGCACTCCACAAACACTCTTCTCACAGACCTTACACAAAGAGCTTTCGACGGCATCAATTCAGATAGACCACCACACAGATCACTATTAGCCACACTCAACATTAGTAAAGCCTTCGATGCCATCCCCCGCCACAACCTAACAAACAAAATCTACAACACAAACATGCACAACAACACAAAAAGGTGGCTGGCCAACTTCCTAGCAGGCAGATGTGCACATGTATCTTTTGCCGGTCAGTCATCTAAAATCAGAAACTTTCCAAACGGAGTCCCACAAGGATCCGTCCTATCGCCTGCACTCTTCAATCTGTACATGCACGATAACTACACCCAATACGCCCCAAATAAACTTAGCCTCCTATGCAGATGACATAACACTCACATGCACACACCATGACCCAAAAAGAGCAACAGATCTCCTTCAACCCTATCTCAACACACTACATGGCTGGTGCACTACAAACAGACTTAATCTAGCCCCAGCCAAATCCACCGCAACCCTGCTCACAAGTTGGACAGGAGAACACGAATACATCCCTCAACTCACCATAAACACACACCCCTAACACATACACACACCCAAAATCCTAGGAGTAACATATGATACTCATATGACATTCAAACAGCACACCACAAACATTAAAAAGAAACTGACACCCAGACTTAACGCCCTCAGGTCACTTGCTCACACAAAATTTGGACACAACAAAGAAACTACCACCACATTATATAAACAATACATAAGATCAGTGATGGAATACGCAAGCCCAGCCTGGGCTTCTAACCTAGCTGAAACACATCATAAGACCGTACAGACTATTCAAAACAAAGCCCTGAAGATCATTACAGGCTGCACAGCTACTGCACCCACAGATCACCTACATCAAGAAACCAAAATCCTCAAAGTCAAAGACCATCTGGACATGAGAGGCACTCAATTCCTGGCAGCAGCCTCCTGGCCAGGCTGAGATGCGGACACCATCCAGCTCTCCTGAGCTATCAGAAGAGACTGGATGACTCCGTTGTCGACGCCTGCCCGGGATGTAACACAGCACCCCATACCATTAAACACATCATAGAAGACTGCATTTCACACAACCACTTACGCCAACAACACAATCTACACTCAATGAGAGCTCTGTGGGAAAGCCCGATCGTGGCCATGGCCTTTCTCAGGGACTCGGGGCTGTTCGGCCAGGCAGCTTAGGGAACAACAACAACAACAACAACAAGAAATAGGGTGGTCAGTATGGAAGTGAAGAAGTCCTTGCATGACAGTGTGGTAATCCCGACACTGACTTACGGAAGCGAAGCATGGACGTTGGTTGAGAGACTCAGACCAAGAGTGAGAGCAGTGGAAATGAATTACTTAAGGAGTGCGTGCGGAGTTACATGGAGGGATAGACAGACTAATGAGGAAGTAAGAGGTGTGGTGTGGAGGTAGATGTGCTGGAAAGTGTGAAAAGGAACAACTTGAGATGGTTCGGCCATATGGAACGTATGGAAAGCGAGAGAATGACTAAGAGGGTGTACGAGAGCGAGGTGGAGGGACAGAGAGGGAGAGGTAGACCGAATGAGAGGTGGAAGGATGGAGTGAGGAAGTACATGAACGAAGGCGGTGCTGGTTGGGGGGAGGGGCGTTGACTGACTGGGGACAGAGGTGCATGGGGGCGGTTCGTTCGTGGCCACCCCTTCGGGGATCACGGCGTCAGGCAATAGATAGATATATAGTTCCTACTAAGCGTTTTGGGAGCCCAAAAGTGGCCATATCCGCCCCTTTTTACCTAATACAGTACACGTGGACACCCATCATTTCGCGTGGCACCAGATATAATTATGTTGATATTACTTACCACATAGACTTTATTTGAAACCATAGTCATATTTAGCATACCCCCAGTAATACAAAAAATATACTGTATATACTGTACATTAAAAAAAAAACAAAAAAAAAACAAAAAAAATTGGGAATGAGTCTGAGCAAATAGATAGATATAAATACAGTAGATAGAAACTCATCGTCATTTTTCCGTGGCTTCGTCAGACGCGGCACTTGACTTGACTGTTTTGATAGTCCCGGGCATTCAATTCCTTTATCATTACCACCAGGCCCACCGTCCCTATCACTGAATGCACTAAAGGCCATAATATACACGAGAAATACAAGGTTCAGGCACAAATAAACAAGTAAAAGGCGGGTGGACTTGAGAGTGTCTTGGCTAGTGTTGACGACATTAAGCCATCGGATCCGGGGGGGCCTCATATGATCCCGATCGCTGTGTCCGGGGCCATTTTCGTACAGTCAAGTTTCATAATTCAATAGCTACTGATTGAGAGCACCTAGAGCAGTCAATATTTTTGCAAATTGTAGAACGTTTTGTTGTCTGTATATTGCTGTTGAGATGACATCGCTACGACGCATAGTTACCTTGTTATGATGATTTTAGCGGGGATTTGTAGCCGCGCATTTTGCCTCATATATGCAAATTTGATTTTAAATAATATTTTGACATTTAACATGTAGTTTCTTTATTCATGCAGAGTTTAGTAAAATTTACCAGAACATCCCGGACTTCCCAAACTTGACTAATTCCTTTAACGTGACGATAGTGCGTTGTTATATGTGCGATTAGTTTGCTTGGGAAACAGATTAACTTGCTCATGTAGTAATGTACACCCTATGTGGTGGATTGTGTTCTTTTATTTAATAATTTTCATTTTAGTAAGCGTTGTTTCCACATAGCGATTTTGATAATTTAATTTGACTTTATATTGTACTTGTTCCAATTTTGGTTTGTTTAGTTTGCAAGTTATCACCACGGAAGACCTCTTGAACGCCCATAAAAAAGCATATATCAGGTACCCGGAAGGCCTCTTGAACGCCAGTGGTTGAAAGCCTGTGAGCTTCGTGTGCGAGGCGTCGGTCCGACGCATGTAAACAACAGCCGGCTGGACCGACGCCCCGCATCTCCGGCCACAAGAAGGAGAGCGTCGCTTGTTCGTGTGTGCCTGTATGTTGTTGTTAAGTATCGAATAGTAGTGTAAAGTGGCTGTTTTGGCCATAAAGTTATCTCCAATGAAATCATCATCACAGCTCAACCAGTTGACTTAGAGAGCTTTACTTAATGCCATTCTACAGGTAAATAACACAGCTACGCTTGGGGATGCGCGGGAATGCGGGAACCAGTCTGATTAACGAATATACGGTAGCCTAGCCTAGACGTTTTTCGGCCAAAACACCCGGGTTTCGAGGAATATATATATAATACATAGCCGGGGCTGGAGGGTTAATGAGGCCTCCCGGATTCCGAGGGTTAAAGTTGGCGGCCGTAACTTGTGCAAGTGACGCTGGGATTTCGGATTCACCTGAGTCACTCAGATTTAGCCTCCAAGCAAGAAACACCTTGACAATGGCAGTTTATATTATTATTAATATGTTTTTTTAATTTTTTTCTGGGTCTTCTCCTGGATGACCTAGATGTGTGTGAATTTGTGTTTTGTTTTTGTGTGTTCGTTGTTTTCTGTTGTCCCTGTTCTTGCGCTGTCATGATTCCCCCCCCCCCAAAAAAAAATTAGGAAAAGTGGGGATTGGGCCTGAGTCAATAGATGGATAGATTTTTTATTCCATACACCAAAAGATGTATACAGTATAGGGCATACAGTACACCCTGATGGTCCATATCACATTCAAAATTAATTCACTTGTTTGTTTCTGTTTTCTAGTTTTATGTTTTGAGTCTTCAATTATTTTTGCTCTCGTTTTCGGTGTATTTTCTGTCTGGATAGCGTAATGCATAAATGCGCGGAATTTCGGTGTGAGTATCCTAGCTTTGAGCCCTTGGAGTGCCACATGTATTTGTTGATTTCATTAACCCGGGAACTGCGGGAAGACTCTTAAGAGTTCCCCCGGCGGACTGCGGGAAGACTCTTAACCTCTGAAGTGCGCATGGGGGTAATTGGAAACGTCCCCCTGTGCTGACGTATTTGAGGTGTTTCCGCCACTAAAATATTCATTGTGCCATTAATAGCATTAATACTTATCCATATGCGCCTATTATGGGTTGATTATAAAGGTATTAACCTGAAACAACAATAAAACGAGTGAAAACAGCGTTTGGATGGTCAAAATCGGAGATATAGCCCGCGAGTTGTATAATGTATGGTGAGGCAATCTGCTTTCCCGCCAATTTCCCCCAAGGCCACTGAGACACAGTCGATCGATACTCTCTCTCTCTCTCTTGCACTCGCTTGCTATCAGTGATGACCACACCCTCCAATCGGATTTCTAATGTTAGCACGAAAATATACCTCAGAATAAGGGAATAACAGGAAAATAGGTGATAACTGAAGGAGAGGAAGTGGGGAAGGAGGGAGGTAGAGGACTGAGATTTTGCATGGCCCAGGGGCCAAAATAAAAAATAAAAAAAAAAAAAATATAAATTTTTTTTTTTTTTCGATGTCAAAAGTTGATTTTTATTTTCTCTGACTCTTAAGAGTCTCCCCGCAGTGCGCCGGGGGAACTCTTAAGAGTCTCCCCGCAGCTCCCGGGTTAAGAGTCAGAGAAAAAAAAATCAACTTTAAACATCGAAAAAAAAAAAAAAAAAAATTGCCCCTGGGCCATGCAAAATATCACTCCTCTACCTCCCCTCCTTCCCCACTTTCCTCCCCTCCTTCAGTTATCACCTAGTTTCCCTGTTATTCCCTTATTCTGAGGTATATTTTCGTGCTAACATTAGCGAGTTGCAAGCAGGGCATTGTCATCTCTGTTAGCAAGCGAGTGCAAGAGAGAGAGAGAGAGAGAGTATCGATCGACTGTGTCTCAGTGGCCTTGGGGGAAATTGGCGGGAAAGCAGGTTGCCTCACCCATACATTATATAACTCGCGGCCTGTATCTCCGAGGGGAGGGGGGGTAGGGGCTTAAACCCACCCCCCACCCTAACCCCCCCTACCAACCCCCCTGAACACGAACATAATAATTGATATTGGTTCAGGGGTAATTTATCGAGAGGACTTCCCTAGTGGTTAAGGCCCCATTAATTGCTCTTTCCATTCACATATGCATAGCCTACGTGAGTTGCAGTTGGGATGTGTGTACATGCTTAGATTGATATGCAGGATTCGAAGTTGCATAATAAATCGTAGGCAGTGTCCACCATTCTTTAACTGTCTTCGTGGTGCGATGCATAAGGTGTTGATTTTCGGTGTGAGCATCCTGGATTCGAATCCACGGACTGCCACATGTGTTTGTAAATTTCATTAATCGATTTTAGGAGTATAGTTGGTTGTTGAAGGAACATAATAATTGATATTGGTTCAGGGGTAATTTATCGAGAGGACTTCCCTAGTGGTTAAGGCCCCATTAATTGCTCTTTCCATTCACATATGCATAGCCTACGTGAGTTGCAGTTGGGATGTGTGTACATGCTTAGATTGATATGCAGGATTCGAAGTTGCATAATAAATCGTAGGCAGTGTCCACCATTCTTTAACTGTCTTCGTGGTGCGATGCATAAGGTGTTGATTTTCGGTGTGAGCATCCGGGATTCGATTCCACGGACTGCCACATGTGTTTGTAAATTTCATTAATCGATTTTAGGAGTATAGTTGGTTGTTGGAAGGAACATAATAATTGATATTGGTTCAGGGGTAATTTATCGAGAGGACTTCCCTAGTGGTTAAGGCCCCATTAATTGCTCTTTCCATTCACATATGCATAGCCTATGTGAGTTGCAGTTGGGATGTGTGTACATGCTTTGATTGATATGCAGGATTCGAAGTTGCATAATAAATCGTAGGCAGTGTCCACCATTCTTTAACTGTCTTCGTGGTGCGATGCATAAGGTGTTGATTTTCGGTGTGAGCATCCTGGATTCGAATCCACGGACTGCCACATGTGTTTGTAAATTTCATTAATCGATTTTAGGAGTATAGTTGGTTGTTGGAAGGAACATAATAATTGATATTTGTTCAGGGGTAATTTATCGAGAGGACTTCCCTAGTGGTTAAGGCCCATTAATTGCTCTTTCCATTCACATATGCATAGCCTACGTGAGTTGCAGTTGGGATGTGTGTACATGCTTTGATTGATATGCAGGATTCGAAGTTGCATAATAAATCGTAGGCAGTGTCCACCATTCTTTAACTGTCTTCGTGGTGCGATGCATAAGGTGTTGATTTTCGGTGTGAGCATCCTGGATTCGAATCCACGGACTGCCACATGTGTTTGTAAATTTCATTAATCGATTTTAGGAGTATAGTTGGTTGTTGGAAGGAACATAATATTTGACCATCCAAACGCTGTTTTCACTCGTTTTATTGTTGTTTCAGGTTAATACAGTAAACCCTCGCTATCTCGGACTAATTGGGGGGAGACCCAGTCCGAGATGACCGGAAATCCGAGATGTCCGAAGTCCGACTTATGTCCGATTTAAGAGAGGGAAAATTCCGAATTAGAAGAGGAAAGTCCGCGTCACCAGAGAAATTGAGATTTTTTTTTTTTTTTTTTTATATATATCTATTTAATGCATCTATCTCCCTTATACATATATATATATATATATAACTATGTCTTATTTGGTCTTTTTTTAATCTATGAATCAATTCTAATACGATGGAATTGAAAACAATATTACCCTTCTAACACACAAATAATAAAATGAAAAAGAGTAAATAAAAATTTCTCCTTTGTCTTTCAGAAACAAGTCTGTCTGTCTCGTATATGTTAGTATTTTATCGCTCGCTCGCCCCTAGCCACTCTCTCTCTATCTATTTATCTCTCTAATGCATCAACTAACTCCCTTATACATTAACATAACTATGTCTTATTTGGACTTTTTGTAATCTATAAATAATTTCTAATGCGATGGAATTGAAAACAATATTATCCTTCTAGCACACAAATAATAACATGAAAAAGAGTCAATAAAAATGTCTCCTTTGTCTTTTCAGAACCAATTAAGTCCGTCTCATAATAGTTCGTGTTTATCGCTCACTCCCCCTCTGTAACTCTCTCTTTCTATCTATCTATCTCTCTAATGCATCTACGTAACTCCCTTATACATTAACATAACTATGTCTTATTTGGACTTTTTGTAATCTTTGAATCATTTCTAATGCAATGGAATTGAAAACAATATTATCCTTCTAGCACACAAATAATAACATGAAAAAGAGTCAATATAAAAGTCTCCTTTGTCTTTTCAGAACCAATTAAGTCCGTCTCATAATAGTTCGTGTTTATCGCTCACTCCCCCTCTGTAACTCTCTTTCTATCTATCTATCTCTCTAATGCATCTACGTAACTCCCTTATACATTAACATAACTATGTCTTATTTGGACTTCTTGTAATCTTTGAATAATTTCTAATGCAATGGAATTGAAAAATATAATATCGGACATTTTTCGAATACTTATATAAAGTCCGACAACGTCAGAGACTGTCGGAACGATGACGGAAATGTCCGAACTACCGAAGTGCATGTCCGAGAGGCCGTAGCCAGTCCGACTAGTACGGGTTTCCGACTTCTAGGGTTCCGAGATGGCGAGGGTTTACTGTACCTTTATAATCAACCCATAATAGGCGCGTATGGATAAGTATTAATGCTATTTATGGTAAAATTAATATTTTAGTGATGGAAACAGCTCAAATACGTCAGCACAGGCGGACGTTTCTAATTACCCCCATGCGCACTTCTTAGGTTAATTGAGTTTAGAAGTAAAGTTTGTTGGTGAGAAAATATTAATTTTTGTCTGTGTTATTGTTCATGATTTTATCCACTTTTGGTTGGTATTTGGGGCAAAAAAAAATCAAAATTAGGCAATTTTTTTTGTTCGAGGTGTCTACCATAAGCTATTTTCCCATAAGGTATGTTTTTAGGAATAGGATTTACACCATACCCGAAAGAGGAGTTACGGAGCTCCGATCTTACTTTCAACCATCTAGACAATTTTACCAACACACCCATAAACTTCGTTTGATGCGTAAATAGCCTCGCGAAAATATACCCTGGGCGGGAGTTGGAACCCGGGACCCTTGGGCTACGAGGCAGACACTCTACGACTTAGACCAATAGAGAGATCTCACTTGGCCTGGTCGGCTCAAGTATATTTCCGCATCTTGTTCAGTTTAGGATAACCTATTTTTATTGACTTTACATATTGTTCCTAATACGCGGAATACTAATACGCGCCATCATGTGTATATAAGCTAACCACATTAAAACTTTTACAGATTGTACGTACAACACCTGGGCCGGTATTTGTAAAATAATTTAAAAATTTCCCTAAAAGTAATTTTAACTAAAAGAAAATCATTAAAAGTTATTCATAAAACATTTAAAAGCAGCTTTTAGTGGAAGCGTTAAGAAGGCTGCCACAACCGCTAGTTCGCTACATCTAGCAAGATTACAATCGATGAATAACGTTTAATAGGTAAGTATAGGCTTCTAATTGCATATACTAATTACTATAAAACATTAGGGTAATTATGCAATATTTTGTTATTGTGAAATCTATTATATATTGCTAAATTGAAAGGGTAATATATTTACCATACGAAAACAATTGCATACTCCGGTGTGGCAGCATCTGAGATAGTTGCCAAATTCGCGAGTTTTCACAATTCGTAAAGTGGGGTAATTTCGGAAATTTTTCGAGTTTGTTTTTTACAATTTCTCATGACTATAAACACATTGTAGAGATTTAACTAGGTCAAGTGATGTGTAGTGATAATGCGCCGTGTGCCGTAATCCAGGAAGCCTCTTAAAATTATCCCCCATAATATCCTTATCCTATCCGAAATCACCCCAGTTTACGGTAATTTGCGAAAAAATAGGGTGCAAATAGGCTACTTGTTCTCGGATGTTATGAAATAGGCCTATCTTGTGACAATCCAATATTATATCTTAGTCCTTCTACACTCCTTTAATTTGGTCTATTTGTTAGTGTTCTTCCAACAAGTACAGTATAGGCATTTGTCAACGAGGACGCTGGAACTGTCGAGGTTGTGGGCGGAGGACGAGGAGGATTTACCCATCTAAAAATAGAGAGACCGACCGCGGAAAAAAATGTAGTCGGACATATTATATACATTATGAATGGAAATGTTTAAAGTAGGTTGATAGATAAGGTGGTAGGTTACTTTCTAATATAGCTTATTCGTTGGAGAACACACAGTGGATCACCTTTGAGTAGTATGATGTGCGGGGTGGTATATGGAATTTATGGATAGAATCAAGAGTTACCTAACATACTGCACTTGATAATATATCTAACCTACAATCATACCACCATGAGTTACTCATTCAGTTACATTTTGACCGTTGCCAAATAACGTAGGGTACTAGGCTTACACACTTTCATCTCTTGGTTAAGAGCTTGGTTCTTCTGTCTCCTTCATGGTTTAAATGGTGTACTTCGATTAACTCGCTATAGGCCTATTAATCCAATTAATCTTTCTAACATGAACATTCCTTGGCAGGGGGTGGCGGATTTGTTATTCAATCATCTTCATCGTCCTCTAAAAGTAACTTTTAAGCGCTAACAGTCTCAAGGGGAGCTTTTAGTTTTCGCTGGGTTTAAAAGCTACTTTTAGCCGCTAACATTTTTTTTGCCCAACTTTTAAGTTTTAAAACTTGGCGCCATCTTTAAAAGCTACTTTTAGGCCTAAAAGTGCTTTATAAATACCGGCCCAGATGATCAGCGTAGGGGTTCAGATACTTTTTTGACCGAGTGTACATACATAAATCCAGAATACGATGAAAATAATAATGGCGGTGAAGGGGTTAAGTGAGGAATTTCTGTTTTGTGTATAGTTTCATATTTTTTTTTGCTAAATATTTTGTTCCACATACTGTATTGACTTTGATTAGTTGTTTTTTGTCTTTTGTCCCAGTTTTGGATGATATTAAAATTGGCTACTGACTAACTTTAGGACTAATTATGCAAGTTGTTACATATATTTTGTTTTCTTTTCAGGTCAAGTGTTCCTATGGTGGGATGGCTGCCTGGTCCCGGCCTCTACTGCTTTAAGAAATGTAAGTACTGTATTGTATATTCATAATCGTTTTGTTTTTGGTTGCTTAGTTCATCATAATGTATGTTCCATCAATTGCATCTATTCAATCAACTTCCAGTTACTTAAGCAGTTGACTTGTGTTGATGCTTTTAATAAAGCAGTGAAGTCGCACTTATTTCTGAAGGCTTATGATACTGCGGATCATAGAGTTACTGTACTGATGACTATAAACCTATATTTTTTGTTTGAAAAATTGAAGTTAATGCGAGCGCTCGTGAATCATCTTTGAGAATTGACGCTCGTACAGTACAGTACCAGCCTATTATTATTATTATTATTATTATTATTATTATTATTATTATTATTATTATCTACAGTTGTTGGCTTTGTTGTACTTTGTCTTGTACGGTGGCGCTAATAAGTCATGTCCCAGCTGTCATTACGTTTGGCTCGCTCTGTGCTGTATTAATGTCTGTCAGATGTTGAATAGGGTGGGTAAGTGTAGGAACATGTTTGTATATATCACTCGATATGAAGATATTGGTGATACCAATTATTGATCAAAATATACTTGGTGCAGAGACATGACTTATTAGCACCACTGTACTTTGTCGGGTACTATTATGCATTTCTATAGTTGGTGTTTACTTGTGAATATTTTGATTGTATTGTTCTTTGCTTGGGTACTTTATATATATTGGTTAGACATTTATGGTTTTATGGCTTGATTTGAGTAGTTTGCTTTGTCATTGGAACTCTCTCCCAGAATCAGTATTTCCCTGTTCTTATGACTATAATTGCTCCGTGTGTCCTGGCATTTTGGTTCGAACGTTCCTTGATTTTGGCCCTGTCACTCTTTCAACTCTGGAGGAAGACACTCGCTACAGGCAGTTTTGGTTTTCGTCTCCCTCACTCATAGAAAAAAACAAATAGGTTTTGCTTGTGTATGGGTATATATTTGATAAGCTCTTGTTTGCTTGAATAGTTTACTTTGATATTTTCTCTACTTTTGAAATGCCTCCTGTTGTTGCTCACTTTTCTTTGCTTGTCATTTTTTTTTTAGTTTTATCAATTGTTTTGTTTGGATATTATGTTAGTTTCCTGAATGTTTAGTGTTATGTTGCATTTGTTGTTTATCTTATATAGTTTGCTTAACCCCTTCATGATTGACACATCTTGACAGTACAGTAACTTGGCTATCATTGTACATTGTTTTTGTCCGTTAACCCTTTGAGTACCAGCGATGTGTGCTAGATTTGTATTGTGGCTATATTTTGACGATTGGTGGTTAAAAAGGGTTGGTAGAGATATTATTGAAGCCTTATTTTTGGCTAGAGGTGCTTCCTAAGCTGAATAAAGTGGTTGAAAAGAGTTGGTTGAGATATATTGAAGCCTTATTTTTTGCTAGAGGTCCTTCCTAAGCTGAATAAAATAGTCTTGCTGTCAGAAGATTATAAAAAGGACCTCTGGTATTGAATGAGTTGATGTTGCTTATTTTAATGCGAGTAGTTGCTTATCTGTTGTTGTTGTTCCCTAAGCTGCCTGGCCGAACAGCCCCGAGTCCCTGAGAAAGGCCATGGCCACGATCGGGCTTTCCCACAGAGCTCTCATTGAGTGTAGATTGTGTTGTTGGCGTAAGTGGTTGTGTGAAATGCAGTCTTCTATGATGTGTTTAATGGTATGGGGTGCTGTGTTACATCCCGGGCAGGCGTCGACAACGGAGTCATCCAGTCTCTTCTGATAGCTCAGGAGAGCTGGATGGTGTCCGCATCTCAGCCTGGCCAGGTGGACTCTGTCCTCGCGAGGAAGGGAGGATTCGGAAGGATGGATTTCGGGAGGTCGTGCAGCTGCGTGTTGTCTGTGAGTGAGTGGATGGATCGGTGAGAGATATGAGTATGGATGTGCTTCTGGAAGTTGGTTCGGGGTGGGCAGGGAGGAAGAGATAATTGTGTGTGATACCGTGTGCTGGGTGTTGTTTTGATATTTCTTGGTGTCTGTGGGTGTGTTGCCATGTAGTTTAGTGGGTGGTCTTGGTTCGTGGAGGCTGCTGCCAGGAATTGAGTGCCTCTCATGTCCAGATGGTCTTTGACTTTGAGGATTTTGGTTTCTTGATGTAGGTGATCTGTGGGTGCAGTAGCTGTGCAGCCTGTAATGATCTTCAGGGCTTTGTTTTGAATAGTCTGTAAGGTCTTATGATGAGTTTCAGCTAGGTTAGAAGCCCAGGCTGGGCTTGCGTATTCCATCACTGATCTTATGTATTGTTTATATACTGTGGTGGTAGTTTCTTTGTTGTGTCCAAATTTTGTGTGAGCAAGTGACCTGAGGGCGTTAAGTCTGGGTGTCAGTTTCTTTTTAATGTTTGGTGTGCTGTTTGAATGCCATATGAGTATCATATGTTACTCCTAGGATTTTGGGTGTGTGTGTATTTGTTAGGTGTTGTGTTGTTTTAGGTGAGTTGAGGGATGTATTCGTGTTCTCCTGTCCAACTTGTGAGCAGGGTTGCGGTGGATTTGGCTGGGGCTAGATTAAGTCTGTTTGTAGTGCACCAGCCATGTAGTGTGTTGAGATAGGGTTGAAGGAGATCTGTTGCTCTTTTTGGGTCATGGTGTGTGCATGTGAGTGTTATGTCATCTGCATAGGAGGCTAAGTTTATTTGGGGCGTATTGGGTGTAGTTATATCGTGCATGTACAGATTGAAGAGTTCGGGTGATAGGACGGATCCTTGTGGGACTCCGTTTGGAAAGTTTCTGATTTTAGATGACTGACGGCAAAAGATACGTGTGCACATCTGCCTGCTAGGAAGTTGGCCAGCCACCTTTTTGTGTTGTGCATGTTTGTGTTGTAGATTTTGTTTGTTAGGTTGTGGCGGGGGATGGCATCGAAGGCTTTACTAATGTTGAGTGTGGCTAATAGTGATCTGTGTGGTGGTCTAGCTGAGTTGATGCCGTCGAAAGCTCTTTGTGTAAGGTCTGTGAGAAGAGTGTTTGTGGAGTGCAGTGGCCTAAAGCTATGTTGTGTTGGAGCTAGGGGTAGGTCAGGTGTAATTAGTTGTAATACTAGGCGTTCCATGACTTTGGAGGGGGAGCAAAGGAGTGTGATGGGGCGGTGCGAGGAGGGTAGCGTGGGGTCTTTGTTGGGTTTGGGGAATGATGATGATACCATGCTTCCAAATGTCTGGTATTGTGTTGTGTGAATAGCTGTAGTTTGATATGTTAGTGAGTGCTTGTATGCCTTGTGGTCCCAGGTGTCTGAGGTGTATGTTGCTTATGTTGTCTAGACCACAGGTGGGTGAGTGCTTGAGATTGTTGATGATATGCTTTGTCTGGTGATTGGTGTATAGTCAGGGTCTGTGGGGAATTGTCTCTTACGTCGGATGACACGTCGGTCGTCTTTGTGAGGTTTTAGGTGGCTGACATGTGAAAAGTGATTGATGAGAGTGTTTGCTTGTTGTTTACAAGAAGGAGTAGAGTCTGTTGTTGTGATTGCAGCATGTGATTGTGTTGTGTTGCTGTTGGAAAGTGTGATGCTGTTTAGTGTTTTGTAGTTTTTGGGGTTTGTTTTGTGATCAAGTGTTTGTAGGAAGTTATTCCAATTTAGTTTTTGTTGTTCTTGTATTTTGTTGTTAGTTTGGGTGTTGAGTGCTTGAATTTGTTGTGTGATGTCCTGTGTGTGGGGTGCTGGGGAGTGTTTCGGTATGTCGCGTTGTCTGATGATGTTTTGAATTTCTGGTGTGAAGTTGGGGTTGTGTCTTTTTCTGTTACCTCTTGGAATGTGTTTCTTGTCAGCATTTTGGATAGTTTTATTGAGTATGTGTACAGCATTGTTGATGTGTGTACTGTTTAGAGTTGTGAAGTGTTGTTCTGTCTCATTTGTGAATGCTTCCCAGTTAGCTCTTTTATAATTGGTGTATGTGGCTAGCTGGGGTGAGTCTGGTTTTGGTGGTGATAATGATCGGGAGGTGGTCAGAGCCTAAGGTTCTGACCACCCTCCAGGATGTTGTGGGGGCGAGTTCTGGGGAGCAAAAGGTGATGTCTGGAGATGATGGGTTATAGAGGGCTTGGTGAGGAATATGGGTATGTTGATGGATGTCGTTAAGGATGATGAGGTTATCGGTTTGGTTTTGTAGTACCAGCCCTCTGTCGGGGTTGTTGACAAACTGAATAAAATAGTCTTGCTGTCAGAAGATTATAAAAAGGACCTCTGGTATTGAATGAGTTGATGTTGCTTATTTGAATGCGAGTAGTTGCTTATCTGTTATGTGCAGTGATTTTGATTTGTTCTTTATATTGTCTAGTCTCAGTTTGTTTATTTTGCAAGTTTAGGTCTATTGGTTTGAATATTAGCTGGACTTAAATTCTCATTAAAAAAAAAAATTAGGTTGGTCATTATTGTTTGTGCATTTAGTTGTCTTGAGCATCCAGTCATTAGATACCTGTTGATGCTTGATTTCCCTTTAATTTTGTTGCTCAATCATAGCTTCCACAATGTTGAGAAGTTCTTTTAGTTTTGATTATGGTAATATTTGTCTGATGAATGATAGGCTATATAATTTATTTGTTTCCACATAGCAATTGTGACTAGTTATTTTGGCTTTGTCCCAGTTTTGGTTTGAAATTTATTGATGAAACATTGCTTAGCAATATAGGTATGGCATATTTACTTAGGTCCTTACTATGTTGTATTTCTTAGTACCAATAATTGACGACTTCTCTTATTTGTATAATTAACTATCGGTATATACTCAGGCACATTCCCTTTTATTTAGTTATTAATATTTACTCAGTTTAATGAGAGACTCCATATTATTGGTACATGTACACTCTGATGCCAGTCTCTAAGCCACTCAGAAATTTATATTCTTGTTAAGTCCATGATTATTAATATCAGTTGTCCATTGTATCCATGAAGTTTATTAAGTTATTTCCATAGCAATTTTGATTAGTTCCTGTCTATATCTTGTGTAGTCCAAGTTTTAGTTAGTTTATTTTGAAAGTTTTACATTATAATTTGGCAAAGCCAAATGTTACAGGTTTATTGAGAAACAAGTATACCAGGTCAATTTTATTAGACGGAAATAACAATAAGTTCATCATTCATAAAACATAGTCAGGTAAAAAATATACAGTACCCAAAGAAATTACAGTAAAACCTTTTAGTAACTTCAGTTTCCAAAGTTATTTTGCACTTATCATCTTTGGGAGTTTTAAATGTTAATTTATAAAAATCATTGTCACGATATTACAAAGTATTGAAAGTGATCATATGTTATCTATTTAAAACGGCAGACTATAGTTGTTGATAATCCCAAAGCCTAATGTTTGTAAGTGATTGAACTAGTTGAGTTTAATACTATAAGTACATTAAGTGAAATATAAGTAAAGTCCATTGAAAGGTGCTTGAAGACTTAAGTAATTCTATCACAAATAGCCAGCGGTCATGTAACATTTGGAAATCCATCCAGGATTGGCCCAGCAACTGTGCATTTCAAACCTAACCTCACATACCCAAAGTAATTCTATCACAAATAGCCAGCGGTCATGTAACATTTGGAAATCCATCCAGGATTGGCCCAGCAACTGTGCATTTCAAACCTAACCTCACATACCCAGTCTTCTCATTGGCTCAAGTAACCCTTTCAGTAGTCACTACTTATTCTGGCTAACCTCAAAAGATTTTAGTCAGCTTAGGAAAGAAGTCCTTTCTAAGCTGATTAAAATCATCTGAGGCTAGCCAGATAGTGGCAGTACCGAAAGGGTTAATGGAGCCAATAACAAGCATGGGCTATGGAGGTTAAGTTTGAAATGCACTAAGAACACACAACTCAGAAAAAACAGTACACAACCAAAGATTGCCAGAGAAACATTACTTGCCATCTTAAGAGACCAGACAAATAAAGAGGGCTCTGAACTTTATCATTATGCTTCTAAAACATTCAACCACATTACTTAAAAGAACTTTGGTTTAGCACTTTCATTAATGATGGTTGAACATATCCAGAGTTCATAATGATCCTTTTGGTTGTAAACTGTTCATTCTAGGTTGCTAAACTTTATATCATGAGTGTGCAGTATATAAATATGGTAAACTATCACAGAACAGCCAAAGAAACTTTTAATGATTTATAAAAAGTCCATAAACAAATCTTAGTAAATGGGAACAAATTTATTACTTTTATTATGCATGTTATTTATGAAAATAATATTACTTTCTTTGCATGTTAAGTGATATTTTCACTTACCATGCAAACAAAGTATGTATTTTCATAAATGGCATATGCATCATAAAATAATATATTTTTACCAATTTAAATCTATGGTATTTTGGCAGATTTTTTTCAGTCAGTAATAGAAAAACCACATTTAAATATGCAAACCCAAGATATAAAGTTTTAAACCTACATAAATGCAGCCAAACCATTGCTTACATGATACAGTACACTCTTGAGCAAAAATAAGTACACCAATGGAATCATGAACCTTTAACCCTCTCATAAAAGAATAAGTCATGCTGGCGAAGGAGAAATTTTATGCACTTCAGGAAAACCTCTAGGAATAATACAGTATAAAACTTCATTAGACCCAGATCCTTCCAAAGCTTAATAAAATCATCCAATAGCCAGAATTAACAAGTCATGCTGGCTAAGAGAAATTCTACTGCACTTAAGGAATAATTAAGAGCATAAATGCCAAAGCAACATAAAATAATCAAATATCCAGAATTAACTTACTCATATTTATCAAGGGGGCTCATAATCATTTTCAGTAATTATAGCAGTAAATATATAAAGGCCAAAATTCTAATCCAATTCAAATATGATGCACTTTGGGAATATTGGCTAGCATTCAATTATATTCACCTTAGGAAGTACCAGATCAATCTCAAGGGTTAATAAATTACTATTACCCCTCTCATTGCTCAACAGTCTTCCTAAGCTGCATATAACCAAAATTAACTTAGTGATTCATATTCATCAATGGGTTAACTAAAAAGGCTAAAGTAAATAAACTGCATTACCACACCTATTTCCTGGTCAACTCTTCCAAAGTCATAGAACTCACATAAAGTGATTACTCATTATTAATCTTAGTGGCAAAGATATCTGGCTTAATTATAATAGAACAGTCTTTTATAATTGCCCAATATTCTTTACCATTAACATCAATAAACAGTAATCAAGCATGGGATTTTCATAATTTGGGAAGAGTCACCCAGGGAATAAGATAGGAAAGTTTCATCCCATTTCTTCTTGCCTTTTAGAGTTTCACGAAGGTTGGCCTATGATATATTAAAATACAGAACCAGATTTGTAAGCAGTCAATTTTCTTTGCAATATCAATATAAATACCATCACAAAAATCAAGGGACATTAATATATATCAAAATGCACAAGTACATTTCCATAAATATTTAATCTCGAGTTACATTTCAGTGGGCATTTTCTATGAATATAACTAGTTACAACACTGCATACAAATATTATGCTGTACCCTAAATTACTTTTTCTCCAATAGATTCCATAGCATGTACTTATTTATGGCTAAAGAGAATCTCAACAGAATAAATTTTAGAATGTGCACACTTTTAGTGATGTCAAGTAGACAGTCCTTGACAAAAATCTACTAAAGTATATAGAGTAAAATAATTTCTACTTCATATATTTTCATTTTTGTATATAGAAAAGATTATTTTAAGTATCAATTTGATTAAGGCCCCAATAATCAGGACACCCACCCTACCCCAGCTCTTGAGCAAAGAGTGTATGGTGTTAAAACTGGATAATTTTGAAAGCATATATAATTTTCCTCTTAAATATACCATGACTTATATTTTCAGAGGGAATTACATTGACTTCATAAATCAATACTTAATTAGTCTTAAAACATACAGTATACAAAAATTGCACATTCTAAAACATCATTCCATTAAAGATTTCATTACTGTATTATGCAGTTGTAGAAAAATATGCATAACTTCTATATCCAGTATTAATAAAGACAACTTTGAGTCAACAGAACAATGAAAACTTAAATATTGCAACATTTCTAGTACTTCTATTTTTGTATTTTTTTTTTAGGAAAATTGCAATTGGGCCTGAGTAGATGGATAGAATTTTTCCTGCGGTCTCAAGTTGGCCAACCCCACCTATGGGATATGTGCCTTGAGTATATACAAATTCCCAAATTAATTACTTTAATTGCAAAGTATTTTGACAAACACCGAGTTTTAATTTCCATTTGGGCTCTGTCTCAAGTCTGCCAACCCCAGCTATGGGGTATGTGCCTGAGTATATACATAAATACTCAATTTCATTATTTAAATTTTCAGTCTTTGGACAAATGCTCAAATATTCCAAAAATTATATTTATTTAAATTTTAAACTCCCTGTGCGGGCTCAGTCTCAAGTTGGCAAACCCAAACTATGGGGTGTATACATTTAATTACTTTAATTTCCAAGTCTATTTTGCAAGCAATATTTTGTTATGAATTTCTTTCTATTGAAGTCTCAAGTCGTCAATATTAAAACTCAATCAGAATAATTATGAATCATCTACAACTGCATCTCAAAAAGTAAACTTTAATCATCTATACAAACAGAACTTGCACCTTAAACTTTCAGTATACAATTACTTCCTTTATTCTGGCTAATAGATTATTTATTCAGCTTAGGTAGGGGCTGTGAGAGTCAGAAGCTTCATCTAGTCATTGCCCTTTACACTCTCACAAGTCTTTCTTAAACTGCTCAAATTTGTCAAATAGCCAGAATATGGAAAAATATATTGCATTCCAAAAGGATTAATACACCATGGGTTAGTGACATGTTTAGCTCAGTGTTAAACAGACAAATAAATACATAAATCATAAATATAACAAATACGCCCTTTACAAATTTAGTAATAATTTTATAAAAACTATGTATGAACTAAACCTATACCAATCCTACTAATCATTCAATAAAACTATGAACTAACTAAAAGCCTATTAATTATACCTAATGTAGTAGTAATTCTATAAAACTATGAACTAACTAAAAGCCTATTAATTATACCTAATGTACTAGTAATTCTATAAAACTATGAACTAAAACCCTATTGATTATACCTATAACTAAAATCTAACTTTCATACTGTACTATAGACCAAGGCATCACTATCTCCATCAGTCTTCCCTAGTACCATAAAAGATAATCCTTATTACCATATATAGGTATAGTACTGTATTAATAACTACTCTTCTTATAAGCTATAACCAAGTTTCAGCCATAAGCAAAAATAACAAATGTGACCTTCAGATTCCAAGTATTTTAAAGATATATATACCGTAAAATTTATAACTATTTTTCAATCCTCCCTCCTAAATACAGCTATATATCCCATATATGTACAGTATTCCCAATGACCAATTAGAGTGTACAGAAATCTACAATAATCCGACTAAATTTACTTTCACATAACTGGTACTGTACTAGAGTAATAGAAGCTAATATTTTTAGCATTTGGGAAGAGTCAGCCAGGGTATCTTATTTTATAGGCAAATTCCTCACAGCATCAGTCATATTTTCAGCCCAAATTATAGATTACACTAGTCTTAGACTTCACTGAACTTTATATAAATGACAGTTACTTTCTTCAGGCTAACATTTGTTATTGAATTCTTAGTCTTCCAGCCTATTAAACTACTTTTCAAAATTTATAGAGACCATTAATCCACTTTACTCAGCTTATCAAATCAAAACATTGACTGCAAACTTATTTCAGTTATTTGCCTATTATTATTAGTTATTCTGTCTTATTATATTATCAGTTATTATTAGTTATTCAGTCTCGCAAACTACAATTGAGTTTCACTTACGCCAAAATTGCTCTAGCTTTATACTATTTCAAACTATTGCTAATTGCTATTTTGACAAGTATATACTTGGTCTTTATATAGTCATTAGTGTTTTAGTTTCTTTTGAAAGTTTTACTTTCAAATTTCTAACTAAGCTGCCAGACTAATTAAAAAAACATTAAAGACTACAGTATATAGAACCAATCATTATCAGATCTTTTACCAAACTTATTCCTAGCATATTTTACTATTTATAACTTGTCACTACTACAACTACTGTAGGTACTTCTATTTTCAGCCTAACCCTATCCATTGAACAATACAGCATATCAAAATGTATAATGGGCTTAGATGGTACATATACAATTCACATCTCATATTTTTCTTATTTACCAATGGAGCAAAAAATATCAAAACTTACAATAGTGCATTAAAATCAGCGTCGGTAAAATAAATGAGGTTAAAGCTTGGATACTGCACATAAATTCCTTTCCTTAACTTAGGAGAGTTAACGAAAGCAACTAATCAGTAACCAAAGCTCTCCCATTCACCTTTACCTTGCCAAGTTCGATTTGTATAAATTTACTCTGTTAACAATGTTTACAGAACCCTTACAAACTTAAAATATTTCCAAAACACCAGGATGGAAATTCTTTTAAGTTAATAAACACCTTCAGGATTAGGAAGCATTCAGTTGATTCGATCATTAAATGCTTTTATTCACCTTAGAAGGATCTATGGATTCATATTTTTTCACCAAACCAACTTTACTTCTAAACTCAATGAAAAATACATGAGACACTCCAAGGACTCTAACCAAGGATATTATTAAAGTAAATTTAATTAAAAATACTGTACATGTGGCACTCCAAGGACTCGAACCTAGGAGACCCAGAAATTCTGCAAATTTATGCATTACGCTATAAAGACCGTTAAAGAATTATGCACAAGACTAAGATATATTGGGTAGATTTGAGTTGCCAAATACCTTCCTAAAACAGAAATTATATAAAGATCGAATAAACTTTATGCGCATCTTAATACCGAGGGAGCCAAGACTCTCCAAACATTGCTTCCGAAGGAATATAAATGATACCAGTGGAACAATTAATACCCCGAAGCTAAGCCTACATCAACAAACTCTCGCTCTCTCCGTTCATCCCTATATCCCGGGCACCTCGGGGGCAGGACCTGACTTTCGGAATCACTACTTATTGACAACCTTGCTGCGTACTAGCAGGAGACTGTTATGAATGACCGTACTAGTTTTCAGGCTGCAGTCGTGGGCCCGGAATATACTAAAAAAACAAATAAAATAAGTTCTACAGCTAAAAACAAATTTAAAGTTACCCTTCCTAGCATAATCCCACCCCCTATCTTCCAGAATATACTAACAAAACAATAAAAATAAAAGTAATAAATCTAATAAGTACCACCCCATTTAAATAAAAGTTATAAATCTAATAAGTAACACTCCATTCTTATCAATTACAAACTCAAATTTACTTTAATAAACTGATGAAAGCATATGGTCCTCCCGGGATTCGAACCCGGGACACCACAACCAGAATTTAATAAACTAATGGCATCATATGATCCTCCCGGGATTCGAACCCGGGACACCACACCCAGAACATAAGCACCTTAAGCCATTACACCAACAACTTTACTTCTAAACTCAATGAAATCAACAAATACATGTGGCACTCCAAGGACTCGAACCTAGGATAGTCACACCAAAATTATACTTTAATTTTGAAGTTAGTCCACCCACCCAAAACTATTCTCCCCCGCCTGAGAGATATGCTCCGCGGTTCCAATATTCAATATGTGAACTTACTGCATTCAATCCCCATTTCAGGGTAGCAGTACTGTACAAGGGGCAGATCCCTTCTGGCACTCCTCCATTCACATTCTGGATTAGTAGATAGGTTACAGGATTCAATTTTTGGCAAGATTCGGATATCATCTAAAATAACTTTAATTTTACTTTCATCACAGCTACCCTTACAGTTTTATTAAGCTTAGGAAACACCAGTACGAATCAAATACGCTTTGATGCCATAGACCCTTCATAAACTGAATAAAATTGAATGAAAACTACAATAAAGCAGAAATTACAGTCTGGATTTAAATTTAGTGAACACTTTTCTATACATTTCTGATAACCATTCACTGAAGTCCCCGATCATTAGGGCACCCACCCTAACCCAGCTATACGTCAGCAGGGAGTACATGGTGGTCAAAACTGCATCAAATATAATACTTAGCCATTTGGATTAGTGGTCTTTTCTTTTTACTGCGTTCCTTTAAGTTGTTGGTTTATTTTGCAACTTTTACATTATAATTTAAGTTAATGATACTTCAACTTTCTTACATTTGCCCCATTCGTGTGGCATTTTTATAACTTTTTATGTAATTTAGAAGAAATCGGCCTTTGGCCGAGCCATTTTTCTACTGAAAAAGGTACCAATTTATTTTGAGTGTCTAGTATTTATTTAAACCTTTGAGGTCAAAGGAATTTTTTATTAATTTATATTTTTTCACCAAAACTTTACTTCTAAACTCAATGAAATCAACAAATACACGACTCTAACCTAGGATACTCACACCAATATTCCGGCCATTTATGCATTATGCTATCAAGACAATTAACATGAAAGGTCCTAGTTTAAGTATTACGCTATCAAATCATGCCAAAATATTACAATCCTTCGTAACCGTACCTATTCTTCCATCACTATCACACATCGTTAATAAAGTATCCTACTTGTTCCACCGGGATATAATTTTAAAGTTTACCCTGTAAGCATAGCATTTGGCTACATTCATGTTTATAGAGGATATATCACATTAGGCTGGATTTAGAGGTTGTAATAGAAATGGGGGAGGGGGAGGGGGGATTCAGGGCGCTACAGGACAGACCGTCACTTTCAACATCAATACTAATATTCGCCGCGCTCCCTTCAAAGTCCGGTACTAACGGCTCATACTTTCTCGAATATTACTGATGTACAGGCTGTCTGCATAATCCCAGAATATACTAAAAATAAATTACTGTACGCTAAGTCAATACTCATATCCGCCGCGGTCCCTTCAAGGTACTAATGGCGGATACTTTCTCGAACATGTACAGACAGTGTTTGTAGGCACAGCATATACTAAAATATTATAGTATGGACAATTTTCTATCAAAATATGTACGAAGGGTACTTTTTAAGCTTGATTGAAGTCTAGAGCAAACCAAAACATTTCTATCGAAACATTTGTTTTTTTGTAAGGTTGGATTGAAAGTCTACAGAGCAAACCAAGACATTTTTCTATCGAAAAATGCACAAAGAGTGCTTTATTTTAAGCTTGATTGAGGTCTAGAGCAAACAAAGCAATACAAAATAAATAAGCAATTAAATACGCCGCTCTATAGATAATATTTCTTATATTTTATTTTAAGTCCTGGGAGTCTTTTTCTAGACTCGGTGGTCTGGTTAAACAAACTTAATTAATTTTAGCAAGCGTTTTCTCCACAGCGATTTTGAAGTTATTTTGACTTTATATCGACTGTCAAAGTTTTGGTTCGTTTAGTTTGCAAGTTTTAAATTTTAATAAGCAAATAAATAAGCCGTTCTATAGATATTAATAATAAATACAATGGGGAAGGTGACCGAGTATATAGATAAAGATTAAAGTACTGTGGGACCAGTTATTACTTTTAACTGTTAATTTGCTAATGCGATGGCGAAGATTTAGGGAACCGATTGTAAAAGAAATATTCTAATTCAGTGCACGCTCATTTTATTTAATTATTTTATAGCTTTAAGTTTAATTTCCGATAAATTTTAATGAGTTACCACATACAGTATAATATACTGATTAGCAATAAGAAATAGTTCTGTTCTAATTACCTCTCCAAAATTAGTTTTCTGGCCACAGCTAACTCAAAGACAACTGCAGAGGTTCAATATCATTACATTAAGCGTATTTACCTAAATGTTCGCTATTGCATTAGCAAAATAACGGTTTAAAGTAATATCTGGTCCCACAGTACTCAACCCTTTCACGCATTTATGACTCAGAGGTTGTCAGATTATCAATAAGAAATAGTTCTGTTCTAATTACCTCCAAAATTAGTTTTCTGGCCACAGCTAACTCAAAGACAACTGCAGAGGTTGAAGTAACTAAACTAAAGGTTTCTTAATACCCCTGATGGTAGCAAAGGCTTTAAAGTATCCCCAATAGGCTCAAAATAGTGTCAATAGTCGGAGAGGGTTAATATAACTTTAAAATTTAAAATAATAGAAACCCCACCTTATAATATGGTGGGGTTTCTATTATTTTAAATTTTAAAGTTATATTAACCCTCTCCGACTATTGACACTATTTTGAGCCTATTGGGGATACTTTAAAGCCTTTGCTACCATCAGGGGTATTAAGAAACCTTTAGTTTAGTTACTTCAACCTCTGCAGTTGTCTTTGAGTTAGCTGTGGCCAGAAAACTAATTTTGGAGGTAATTAGAACAGAACTATTTCTTATTGATAATCTGACAACCTCTGAGTCATAAATGCGTGAAAGGGTTGAGTACTGTGGGACCAGATATTACTTTAAACCGTTATTTTGCTAATGCAATAGCGAACATTTAGGTAACCAATTTTAAAAGCAATATATTCTAATTCAGTGCACGCTCATTTTATTTAATTATTTTTTAGCTTTGTAGTTTTAAAAGTTAATTCCGATAAATATTAATGTGTCGAATTTTACTTTGCCAGAAACACGTCCAATTCTATACAAAACTATCCAGCAATTTTAATATTACTTTAGTGAACATTTACTCTTAATTTCATAGATTAATTTAGTTTTCATTTTCCATTTTATATTTAGCGTGATTTCTATAGCGATTTCTATTAATAATTTTTACTTTAATTTCCAGTTTTAGTTTGATTATTTTTAAAGTTTTTAAATTAATTATCTATATATTTATCTATACAGAATTATTACTTAGTTTACTAAGGGGGAGGAGGGGAGGGAGGAGCGGATCATTCTTAACCAACATCCACTAATTTCAACAAGGGACGTTAATTTACAACCAACAAATCCAACATAACATAAATATATCCTATCTAACTTCACGAACCTTATTGAACAGAAGCGATGTGTGTGGAGAGTTGAAGATAGACTATTGGAGATCCTAGCGACGTTAATCTTCAGACGTTTAGCTTGAAATAATCTTGAGACGTTGGGAAGCTCTTGGTCGGCTGTACGATCCTTGTGCTGTAAAGCGTAGAGAAAGGTTAGTGGATTCCATGCTATACAGATGTGGATATACATGCATCAAATTTTAAGACCGAATGCTCCACACATACATGCAGTTTCAGGCTCTTGTCCTAATGGCGGTGTTCCAGGCAACCCTGTTAAGGGCTGCTCCACTTTTCAATTTATTGGATTTGAGATCGGCACGTATAGTCTGATCACAACTTTGTTTTAAAAAAATAATTTCCGATCAATTTAAATGCATGTTTTTCACTTATTTTGTTTAGGGCGTTTCGATAATTATTAATTTTAAAGCGTTAAAATTAACAGATAGCTCAAAAGTTACCTTTCAAATTAAAGAAAAAACAATCCTACCCAAAGCTTTTACCTGTACTCTAAAATAATGATTTTCATTAAAAGGGACTTAATTCTTTACCATCAACATCTATAGCTCCAAAACAATAAGTCAAATTATACCGGTAGCTATAATAATAACCTATTATGTTCTCTCCACCAACCAACTCTACTCCTAAAATCGGTGATGGGCTGCTCTATCAGAGTGAGAACTGAGCGATCTCTGCCATACCCATAGCTTACTCTGACCGTTCCTTTTACTTATATATTTTCTAGATCTCAAGTGACTGCGTCTCTTCCGTGGATTGACCTCCCAATCTACCAAAATTGGAAGCCAAAGAGTCACATTTTTCCTTTGCCCCTCAACTTTCTCTTCATAATTGCTGAGGGGCACAGGGCCCTGGGTGGGGCTTTGGTTTCCTGGGCGTTTCCGCACCCTCCTCGGCTCCCAGCCATTGAGTGGCTTCGGTCACCCAGGCTTTATTGTGGTCGGCAGGGAGGGTTCTGTGGGGGCGCTCGGTTATGGCCTTGGCCTTGGCCTTGCTCGGGGCCGTTCGGCCAGGCAGCTTGGGGAACAACTAAAATCGATTAATTAAATTAACAGACACATACCGGATTCCAAACAACTATGCAGAAAATATTGAACATTAACATCTATAATTATAGGCTACTATTTGGAAACTATCAGCCAGGGAATGGGTACAAATTTAAAGCTCATTTGCTCTAGCCCTTTTTGAATTACAGACAATACAACTCTCAAAACTAAAATAATTATAGGATAGATAGAAGGGGAATGGTACAGTAACTAGATAGAAAACAATTTCTAGCATACCTATAATAAATAGGGTACCGGTATACATTACTATTATTAGAAGACTAAATACTATCTACTGAACTAGTAAAAAAAAAAATCCCAACTTTAAAATTTACTCTTTTCTCCCTCATGAATAGCCCCATTACTTTGGCAATTTTAAGACCTTCTACCCCATAGTCAATATTACGACTCATTGTGCCATTTAGCCAGCTTCCCTGTCGGCCAATAGGGACTTTTAGGGGGAACCGGCCATATATACAGTCGGTTCCCCGTATCCGCGCCTTACTGGTACCGACTGCGGTCCGCGGATACGTGGAGTGTATTTAACATAGGTTTCAATGGGAAATAGGCTTAGCTCGTACCTGACCCGGCCATCTTGGACCCTCAAACCATTATTTTGACCTACATATTATTTGAGGAGAATACTTATTAATACATATACCAGTTGCTCTCTGACCCCTGACCTGTGCGGACGTCCCCAGTGACCGCTAGTGAACCTGTTTACCCTTAGTGAGGTCCTAGTGAACTTTCATAGTGATGGCTGTTGTTGAGGAGTCTGCTGTCTCCTCCCATACTCTCCAGCTTTGTCTTGCTTTGCAAGAGAGACTGGAGAGTGTGGAGCAGGAGATTCAGTGTCTCAAAGATGAAAATTTGGCCTTGAGACTAGCTATGGCGGAGAAGAAGTGTGAGGCTACCGGAAGTGTTCCCAGGGATCGTGAAGCCCCTTGGAAAGTGGTGTCAACTAGTGCAACGGCCTGCAAGCTGAAAAGGCAGCCAGTCAAGACCCACAACAACTTCAGCACCTTGGCTGATGAGAGTGATGGCGATGAAGTGGCGATCATCGAGGCAGTGAGAGGGGAGGGGGGGAAGTCTGCTGCTGTTGCTGCAACAACTGCTGCTGCTACACGCCGACAAAAGGAAAAAGCTAAGTCTGTTTTCATTGTCGGTGATTCATTGGTTAGATACCTTGGCAGGGCAACAAACACTCAGGTTGGTAAAGTTGTCTGCGTGCCTGGTGCCGGAGTCGGGAGGGTGGCTGAGAAGATAGATGCTGTCATGGAAGTGAGTGGGGAGGACCCCATCATCTTCCTCAACGCAGGGAGCAACGACATATGGAGATGCAGGACTGAGGAGTTGCTCTCCAAGTATCAGGAAATGTTGGAGAGGATCAAGGAAAAAGGTGGAGTTCCTGTGGTAAACAGTATCCTGCCTAGAAGAGGGGTAAGGAAGGAATGGTCCTCCAGGGCTATTGGTGTAAATAGCCGGCTGGAGAAGTATTGTAAGGCAAATACTATTCCATTCCTGGATAACTGGTCCCTCTTTTATGGTAAGGATGAACTGTATGCCCAGGATGGAGTACATCTCTCTCGACTAGGAGTTTCGACCTTGGCCAGCTCACTCGACAAGATTGTTGCGGGGTTTCGTTAAAAAAACCTGGGTGTGTAAGTAAAATACTGTCTCCATATGGAGCAGGTACTTCATGTGACAAACCAGTGAGTAAAATAGAAATAATCAGTCAAGATAGTGCGGATATAGTGATGTGTAATAGTAGTATCGATAACACTACACATGTAACTGATAGTAAAGATGAGAATACTGATAGAGTAGAATTTCCGTCTAGAGCTAGTAGTTCAACAGGAAATAATAAGTTAGCTAAACACAATAGAAAATTAGTTGCAAATAAAAGTAATAGGTTGAGGGTATATTATACAAATTGTAGGAGTTTATGTAACAAAATGAACGAACTTAGAGCACTCGTTAGCACAGAAAATATAGACATAATAGCGCTAACTGAAACTTGGATTAATACAGAATCTAGGCATTTTTTAGCAGAATTTGATATTCCAGGATACAGTTTGTTTAAATATGACCGAACAAGTAGGAGGGGCGGGGGTATAGCAGTGTTTGTCAGGAGTACATTAAAAAGCTGTATTAAATCAGGTATTAGACTAAATAATGATAATGAAAGTGTTTGGGTAGAGGTTAACGAAGGTAGTGAGACCATAGTTATTGGAGTTATATATAGACCGCCTAATATGAGTAGAAATGGCGGAAAATCGTTATGGGAGGAAATTAAAATAGCATCAAGGTTTAGCAATGTGTGCATTATGGGGGATTTTAATTTTCCGAACATTGATTGGCAGCACCAAATAGGCGACTCCGATTCAGTAGAGTTTATAGAGGTAGTACAAGATAGTTTTTTATTTCAATTCATAGATACGCCGACTAGAGGTATTAATATTCTTGATTTAGTTTTCAGTAACAATGAACATATGATAAATAATGTAGAGATTGGTGACCACCTAGGAAATAGCGATCATAAATCTATTTATTTTAATATACAATGGACAGGGAATGCTAAAGAGAATACGACACTTATCCCAGATTTCAGAAAAGCCGATTATGGTGGGCTAAGAAGAGACTTAAGGGTGGACCCTATTGTTAAGCGATTAAGTCAGGATATGCCAGAGTTAAACTTGCCACCTACATATAACCAGTTTATTGCTTCACTCCACAATGCTCAAAATAAATATATCCCTAAAAGAAGATTTAGATCGACGCAGAACCAACCAAAATGGATGACTAATAAGCTAATAGATCTTATAGGAAAAAAGAAAGGAATATATCGAAAAATAAAGAAAGGTGAAAATCATTTACATATATACTATCAGACTCTATCAAGACAGGTCAAAAAGGAAATCAGGAAAGCAAAAAGAAATTATGAAATAAGGATAGCCAGCGACTCAAAAAATAACCCTAAAGCTTTTTACCAACTATATAAATCTAAATGGATGGAGTGTGTGGGGAAATGTTGAGGTATGGTGGTGAGATAGTGATAGAATGGGTATGGAAAATGTGCAAACTAGCATGGGAGAAGGGGAGTGCACCCGATGACTGGAAGACTGGCATAATAGTCCCCCTATATAAGGGCAAAGGGGAAAGAGGAGTGTGTGGTAACCACCGAGGAATATGTCTTCTAAGCGTAGTAGGGAAGGTATACAGTAGGGTAGTGATTGAGAGAGTGAGAGTGAGAACGGAGAAATGGATAGGCGACGAGCAGGGAGGTTTTAGGAAGGGAAGAGGATGTGTAGATCAGATTTTTACCCTGAATTGTGTTGTGGAGAAGTATCTGGAGAAGAAACAAAAGGTGTATGTTGCCTTTATGGACTTGGAGAAGGCCTATGACAGAGTGGATAGAGAAGGTTTGTGGAAAGTACTTAGAATATACGGAGTAGAGGGCAAGTTGCTGAAAGCAGTGAAGAGCATGTATGAGGGTGCAAAGGCGGCAGTACGTGTGGAGAGTGAGCAGAGCGAGTTCTTTGACCTGAATGTTGGTTTGAAACAGGGGTGTGTGATGTCCCCGTGGTTGTTTACTGTATATATGGATGGAGTCATGAAAGAAATACTATCAAGAGCAGTGAATGTTGGTGTATCGCTGAAAAGGGAGGGAATTGAGTGGAAGCTACCTATACTGCTGTTTGCGGATGCTACAGTTCTGATGAGTGATAATGAATGGGAGTTGCAGGGTCTGGTAAATGAGTTTGGAACAGTGTGCGAAAAACGGAATTTGAAGGTAAATACGGGAAGAGCAAGGTTATGGTCTTCGAAAGGGGTGAAGTCACAGAGTGTGAGGTGAAGCTGAACGGTCAGGCTATGGAGATCGTCAACTCTTTTAAGTATCTGGGCAGTGTGTTGAGTAAAGATGGGACTATGGATGAAGAGGTGCGGGAGAGGGTACAACAGGGGAAGAGGGTTGTAGGAACGCTAAAAGCAGTAGTAACAAGAAATAGGGTGGTCAGTATGGAAGTGAAGAAGTCCTTGCATGACAGTGTGGTAATCCCGACACTGACTTACGGAAGCGAAGCATGGACGTTGGTTGAGAGACTCAGACCAAGAGTGAGAGCAGTGGAAATGAATTACTTAAGGAGTGCGTGCGGAGTTACATGGAGGGATAGACAGACTAATGAGGAAGTAAGAAGGAGGTGTGGTGTGGGGGTAGATGTGCTGGAAAGTGTGAAAAGGAACAACTTGAGATGGTTCGGCCATATGGAACGTATGGAAAGCGAGAGAATGACTAAGAGGGTGTACGAGAGCGAGGTGGAGGGACAGAGGGGGAGAGGTAGACCGAATATGAGGTGGAAGGATGGAGTGAGGAACTACATGAACGAAGGCGGTGCTGGTTGGGGGGAGGGGCGTCGACTGACTGGGGACAGAGGTGCATGGGGGCGGTTCGTTCGTGGCCACCCCTTCGGGGATCACGGCGTCAGGCAATAGATAGATAGATAGATAAATCTAAAGTTAGAAATGTAATAGGCCCCCTTAAAACTTCGATAGGAGAAATGACAGAAAATGATTTAGAAATGTGCAGTACATTAAATAGTCAGTTTCTTTCCGTTTTCACTAATGAAAATTTGGCACAGATTCCAGAAGTCAATATGGTATATAGTGATAGTATAGAAAATATGTTAAGTACAGTTAGTATAAGTAGAAATGATGTGCTTAAGGAAATTGACAGACTGAAACCTCAAAAATCGCCTGGTCCTGACGAGGTATATGCTAGAGTATTAAAAGAATGCAGAGATGAGTTAAGTAGTCCATTAGCATTTATATTTAACAAGTCATTAGAAACAGGTTTAGTTCCAGAAGCTTGGAAGCTTGCAAATGTAGTTCCGATCTTCAAAAAAGGTGATAAATCGATAGCATCCAATTACCGTCCCATTAGTCTCACATCAATCATAGGAAAGTTGCTAGAGTCTATTATTGCTAGGAAAATTAGAAGCCACTTAGTAAAATTTAACTTAATAAATTCTTCTCAGCATGGATTCACTCAGGGACGTTCGTGCCTTACTAATTTACTTAGCTTTTTCTCAGAGGTATATGAAGCAGTAGATAGTGACAAGTCATATGATATTATATATTTAGATTTCAGTAAAGCTTTCGACAGAGTCCCTCATGAGAGATTGATGAGAAAGGTTGAGGCACATGGAATAGGAGGGTCGTTGTTGGGATGGATTAGGTCATGGCTAATTGGTAGGAAACAGAGAGTTAGCATAAATGGTACCAAGTCAGAGTGGGGAGCAGTCAAAAGTGGTGTCCCACAGGGATCGGTATTAGGTCCCCTGTTGTTTCTTATATACATAAATGACCTAGATTTAGGTATAACTAGTAGGATAAGTAAATTCGCAGACGATACTAAAATGGGGAGATCAATTGATTCAGATAGCGATATAGAGTGCCTCCAAAGGGATCTAGATACCTTACATGAATGGTCAGTAAATTGGCAGATGAAGTTTAACATTGACAAATGCAAGGTATTAAAGATAGGGAAGATGCAAACAAATGTTAAATATAAACTAGCTAATTTAGAATTAGAAAATTCAGACTGCGAGAAAGATCTAGGTGTGTTTGTTAGCAATGATTTGAAGCCTAGAAAACAGTGTATAAGCGTTCGTAATAAGGCAAACAGGATTCTCGGGTTCATCTCTAGGAGTGTGAGTAACAGAACTGCTGATGTTATCTTAAAACTTTACTTGTCATTAGTGAGACCCCATATGGATTATGCTGTCCAATTTTGGTGTCCTTATTACAGAATGGACATAGATTCATTGGAGAGAATTCAGCGTAGAATGACAAAAATGATCCATAATATTAGAAATTTTCCGTATTAAGAAAGGTTGAAGAAATTAGGTTTACATTCGTTAGAGAGACGCAGAGTTAGAGGGGATATGATAGAGGTGTTCAAGTGGGTTAGTGGGATTAACAAAGGGGACATGACAAATGTACTAAAGCTCAGTGATAGCGAAAGAACTCGTACCAATGGTTTCAAATTAGATAAATTTCGTTTCAGAAAAGATATAGGCAAATATTGGTTTGGTAACAGAGTTGTAGATGGGTGGAATAGGCTACCAAGTGATATAGTGGGATCAAGAACGATAGGGAGCTTTAAGAAAAAATTGGATAAGCATATGGACGAGAAGGGTTGGGTGTGAAGGGGGATCAGCCGGGTTGGGCCAATCAGCGCTCTGCAGACCCCGGTAATCCTGCTTTAATCTCTAACCGGTTTGGTAAGATGATCCTCAGGGTATTAGAGTGTTGAGCCTATAATTGGGCTTTGTAATTGGGGTTGTGTGGGACAGGGATCTGCCTTGCTTAGGCCAATCGGCTTTCTGCAGACTCCCATTTTCTTATGTTCTTATGTTCTTATATTATGAAGAGATAACTTTCCACACAAACTTTATTTGAAATCAGTCATTAGGCCTAGGCTAGCCTTACGCATCGGCATAATTTGCCTGCTTTTGTCCGACAGCGTCGGTACGCTTGCTCTCTGTTTTGATGGTCCCGGGCATTTATTTCCATCATGATTACCATCAGGCCCACTGTCCTTATCACTAAATGCTCCGTGGCCCTAATAAATGCGGGAGATCAGAGGTTCGTGCAGAAAAAAACTTTTAAACAAGTGGTTTTCAACTTTTCCAACACTGGTCTGTGAACTGCTGCCTCAGCTGGGACGCTGTGTTGACTTCACGCAAGAATGCAAGATTGCCGACTAAAGCAACAATCGGGATGCGCACCGACCCACCCGATTCAAATCTGTGAATAGCTGGTATTTTGCAGTTTTCTTGCGCAGATGACATGTAATGGGATATTTAGGGGTGTCCGTGGATAAGCGGCATCGCGAATGTATGGAGCGCGGATACGGGGAACTGACTGTACATAGATTTTTTTTTTTTTAGTTAGTCTTGGGTGTAATTTCAAGGTCTAGGGAGCAAACTATATACAGTATATATTTTCTTAACCCTCTCCGACATACGACGCGATTTTGAGCCTATTAGGGATACTTTAAAGCCTTTATTACCATCAGGGTATTTAGAAACCTTTAGTTTAGTTACTTCAACCTCTGCAGTTGTCCGAGTTAGCTGTGGGCAGAAAATTAATTTTGGAGAGGTAATTATAAGAGTGAGAGAACTCTATTTCTTATTGCTAATCTGGCAACCTCTGCGTCATGAGTCTCAAGGGGTTAATCAACATTTAAAACTACGATTAAGCCAAATATTAATCAAACTTTAATACTTTTACTTTCACTGAAACTTTCTATTTTACATTAAACTAAACTCAATTTACAATACAGTTTGTACAGTTGCCCAAATAACTTCTGGTCCTATGTGATCTATAACATTGAAATTGTATGTGCACATTAAGATTTATTATGCAGTACAGTAGTTAACTCTGAAGATTACTCTACTCTTTATTCATATTTTTTCACCAACCAACTTGTGGCACTCAAAGGATTCCAACCTAGGATACTCTCACCAAAATTCTGCGTATTTATGCTATAAAGATGAATAGTAAACTGATAATTTCTTTAATAATTCACTCCAACACCAAACACCTCTCAAAGAAATTAATGAAACCAAGCATGTGATCCACCAGGATTCGAACCTAGGTTACCACAGATTTTAAACACTATCCATTACACCATCAAGACTCAAAAACATCACAAGGAATAACTTTGATGAACAACTGTACAAAGACTGCTAAACTTAAAATAAACAAAATACTAACCGTATAGTAGTATTGTAGGGAAGTAGTGGTAGTTTACTCCATTGAAGCTAATAGTAGTCCACTGCAGAGAATATTAGTCCAGTCTTGTAGTAGTACCAGTCCATTGAAGAGAATAGTAGTCTTGCCTAGTAGTAGTAGTACCGGGTAGTCCATAGAATATCATCTTCAATCTAGGTACGATCCTCCTAGGTCTTCTTGCGCTGTAATACAAGTAGAAAAAATATATTAGTTATATATGGATTCAGTGCCATTTCCTAGCCTAAGATTTTATACTCCAATTTGTTGCTCATTTAGTAATGTACGGTCGCGTTAATAAGTCATGCCACAGCTGCCATTAACTTTAGCTTGCTCTGTACTGTATTAATGGGTCAGATGTTAAATAGGGTGGGTAAGTGTAGGAACATTTGTATATTTCACTCTACATGACAAAATGAAGCTTAGATATTGCCGATACCACTTGTTGATCAAAACATACCTGGTGCCGAGACATCACTTACTAGCGCGACTGTACTACGTGGTGGATTGAGTTTTTATTTATAAATTTTGCGCAAGCGTCTTTCACATCACGATTTAGTGAAGTGCTTTTGTCTATCCAAATAGGGTGTAAATTACTACTCAATGCACTTATTTTACAATCTTATACAAGATCATAACGAGGAACATAACTTATGTGGGCAACTGTATAAGGATCATCTAAGTTAACCCTCTCAGACATAACTCAATTTTGAGCCTATTGGGGATACTTTAAAGCCTTTGTTACTATCAGGGGTATTTAGAAACCTTTAGTTACTTCAACCTCTGCAGTTGTCTTTGAGTTAGCTGTGGCCAGAAAACTAAATTTAGAGTTTATTATAAGAGTGAGAGAACTTTCTTATTGCTAATCTGGCAACCTCTGAGTCATATATGTGTGCAAGGGTTAAAATACCAAACTCATCAAAATACTAACCAATTAGTTGTCCTGTAGAGCGGTACATCAGGGGGTCCACATAAGAGTCCAAATACCATGCATGTCCTACGCTGTATCCAAAACAAAGAGGCTCCTTCCGTAACTCCACCACCATTCCAGACGATCCATACAAAACAGGTCAGGCCCCAACGCTCTGCCTCTTGTTAATTGAAGATACGATTAACAAGGTCACCGTACTCTGCAAGAAGAGTAACAAAAATAATTAAGTTACTTCCAAGGATTATGGCATTTAGATTTATATTTTAGAATTTAAAACTTTCAAAATAAACAAATCAAAACTTATACGAACACAGCAAAAAGACAAAACAACAAATCAAAATCGCTGTGGAAAAAACGCTTAAAATATTTTATAAATAAGAGGAATAAGTCTTTTGTGCACAGTTTTGCAGATAGATTACTTTTTTTTTATCAATTTGGTCTACTTTTAAAGTACTGTACTGCTTAACATTATGGAATTTCGTATGCCAAGCTTTTACTGTGTATTATATTTGCCTATTCAGGCATTTTGACCCACATTTCTTTACCACAAACTTCCAAAACTCAATAATTGGTTAGGCTAAACTTAAAACAAACACTTCAACATACTAACCGAATATTAGTCCTGTAGTGGTTCAACGGAAACGTTAGTCGCCATCACCGACGCTCCATCATCAGGCCAGAACTGCGTCCACCACACACCAGGCCACAACTGCATCCACCACACAACACTGCATCGTCCACCACACTACACCAGGCCACAACTCTGCGTCCACCACACCACAACACCTGCATCCACCACCAGGCCAAAACTCAGCATCCACCACACAATATTTTTTTTCTTTCTAGACTTCCTTATCCCTAATTAGAATTTAAAACTTTCAAAATAAAGAAAGAAACCAAAACTTTGACAAACTCAGTAAAATTACAAAACTTTATCAAAATAGATGTTGAAACTATAATATTTAGCTCCATTAGTTTAGAGATTTAAAAGTATCTGCCCCAGAACTACGGCGACTTTGAGACCTTTTGTGCAATAGCGACTGCAATTTAGGAGGAACCTGCCCTAATATGGGGCATTTTTCTAATGAAAATTGCACAAGTTCACCTCTAAGGGAGTCTTTGGAGAATTTTTAAAGCTTTATGGAGAGTTAGCAAAGAAAAATAAACATTTATATACACAGAAATATCAAAGTTTTTTTCAACTGAATGTGGAAAATTACAAATTGACAACTTACAACTTGAGGGTGCACCACTTGAGGGCAGAGTCAGACGTAGGGCAGATTCAGACACAGGGGCAGAGTCCATCAACACAAGTCTCGGCCAACACACCACCGGAGAAGAGCCGACCGACAGGATCATTACATTGAGGCGATTCATTCGTGGCCACCACCTCAGGGAATCTGGCAATAGATAGATGTGGCGCACTTAAGCTGTTCACCACACATACACTTTTCAATAAAAATAGAAACAAATTATATAAAAAATGTGGAATGGGCCGGAGTAAATAGAACAAACATTAAATATTATTCAGACAGACTTAAAAAATAATACGATACTCTTATATGTCCGGGTTTTAAGCGACCAGAATAGGTTGTTGTTGTTGTTCCCTAAGCTGCCTGGCCGAAGAGCCCCGAGTCCCTGAGAAAGGCCATGGCCACGATCGGGCTTTCCCACAGAGCTCTCATTGAGTGTAGATTGTGTTGTTGGCGTAAGTGGTTGTGTGAAATGCAGTCTTCTATGATGTGTTTAATGGTATGGGGTGCTGTGTTACATCCCGGGCAGGCGTCGACAACGGAGTCATCCAGTCTCTTCTGATAGCTCAGGAGAGCTGGATGGTGTCCGCATCTCAGCCTGGCCAGGTGGACTCTGTCCTCGCGAGGAAGGGAGGATTCGGAAGGATGGATTTCGGGAGGTCGTGCATGCAGCTGCGTGTTGTCTGTGAGTGAGTGGATGGATCGGTGAGAGATATGAGTATGGATGTGCTTTTGGAAGCTGGTTCGGGGTGGGCAGGGAGGGAGAGAGGACAATAATTGTGTGTGATACCGTGTGCTGGGTGTTGTTTTGATATTTCTTGGTCTCTGTGGGTGTGTTGCCATGTAGTTTAGTGGGTGGTCTTTGGTTCGTAGAGGCTGCTGCCAGGAATTGAGTGCCTCTCATGTCCAGATGGTCTTTGACTTTGAGGATTTTGGTTTCTTGATGTATGTGATCTGTGGGTGAAGTAGCTGTGCAACCTGTAAGGTCCTGATGTGGCGGCGTCTACGCCATGGGGCCACCTCCCGAGGCTGCCAACCCTCCACGGCCGAAGACAAAATCAACGACCAGTGGAGGAAAAACGGATGCCGGCCGCGGGGAGAAGTTTCGGGAGCCAAACCGTCACAACCATCCCCTGCCCCCTCCCTGGGGGCACGGGTCCTTGGAGCGGCTTCGGTCGCGCCGGGAATTTCCACCAAAATAGGTTAGTTGCATTGTATACCACCTGTACCTTCCATCAAGTTTTATGCGGCAGATGCATAATAAGCAATATATACATAAAAAAAGGTTGGTTAAGGTTTAGAGTTTTATCCTACATACTACAGATACATGGTAAGCGATACTACATGTTAGGCCAAGGTTAGTCTTTTCACACATGTACTGGATGCTAAAGATTACGTACCAGCTAATAAGGAAGAGTTAGTTTAGTATCCCATGTACGGTACCGGTACATGGGATACATACTAGCTGGTAGGTAAGGGTTAGTTTTGTATCCAACACACTGTACTAAAGTTCATTCCATCAGACTAAATTGTTTTAAAAGTTTAATTTCCGATAAATTTAAATGCATTTTTCCAAATTTTGTTTAGGGTGTTTTAGTTTCAATATTTTGTTTAATCTTTAGTTATTGATTTGAACAGCAACTTTTGAGTTTGTTTTAAAGTTTCATATTTTAATTACAATCTTGACCCTTTCATGCACATATGACTCAGAGGTTGCCAGATTAGCAATAAGAAATAGTGCTCACATTCTTAGAATTACCTCTCCAAAATTAGTTTTCTGCCCACAGCTAATTCAAAACAACTGCAGAGGTTGAAGTAACCAAACTAAAAGTTTCTAAATACCCCTGATGGTAACAAAGGCTTTAAAGTATCCCCAATAGGCTCAAAATAGTCTTATGTCGGAGAGGGTTAAATACTTTGCTATTATGAAGATTTGTTCAATTAAATCATGAAAACTATGCAAGATCATATTTATCCATTAATTAAGCCTACAGTATCAAAATTATCTACTAAAGTATTATATTTGCCGTCAGCTGAAAAGAAACTATAGGTCTAAGTTTGTTAGGTTAATGCCTTACATAATACATACTATACTACTAATCTTAATACGCATTTACATTCTCAATCTTTGACGGGTAGTAAACAATGCAACTAATCGATTAAGATAGATAAAACACTGCTCAAAATTCAGACCTAAAAGATATATTTACCAATGAAAAAAGTAAAAATTATAGGCCTACATACAAATCAAAAATAAAATTATGGGAAAAGGGGGGAATGGGGTAAATACCAATAATAATTAAAGTTTGTAGACCCTCATATACTGTACACAAACTAGCATAAAAAAAAAAATCTATATAGGCCTAGGCCTATACAAAAAAATAGGAAAAGTGGGGATTGGGCCTCAGCATAAAGATATAGATAGCATAAATATTTTTACCAATGACACAAAAATATGAATAGTTTGTAGGCTTTTTCTTTACATACACAAACTAGCATAAATATATTACTGTACCAATGACAAAAATAAAATTTAAATAAAAATTAATAAAAATAAAGTTTGTAGGCTTTTTCATTATATACACAATTAAACTAGCATTAAATATAACTCACCCGGTGGAAGTGTGAAGATTGTCCACTTTCATCAGCTTCTGAAGGATCTCTCACAAGATTGTACCGGTACCGGGTTGTCAGACACATCCATGGTGTAGCATCGTCTCTCCTTCACTGCTGGGAGTAGGTAGTGGTAAAATTATGACAAATCTATAATATATTTTGTAATAATTTCACTACACCACCAAACACCTCTAATGAAATTAATGAAAGCATATGCGAAATAATACTAATAAATAATTAATAGAACAGTAATAAACTACTAGCAATTTCCGACTATAAAGTAATAAAGAAGTTGGAGCTGTAGACACCAAAGTTTAGTAAACAAAATTGTCAAAATACGGTTGTGGTGAAAAAATATATAAGTAACACCCCGTTCTTAACTTATCAATTACAAACCCCAATGTACTTTTAACTAATGAAAGCATATGGTCCTCCCCTGATTAGAACCCGGGACACTACACCCAGAACAAAACTAATAACCCAGATCAAAATAAGTCAATTTAGCCATAGGCCTAATCTCTTTTAGACTTAATTTCAATCTAGTCCCAATTACTTATTACTTAATCATACTTTATATGCAATGACAAATAAAAAAAATATTAATACAAATAATATTAATATATTTATAATAAATTTTCAGGTTTCATATGAAGTGCCAATGCTCGGTTTTCCCTATTCGGGCTCTGTCTCTAGTCTGCCGCCCCCAGAAACAAATTTAAAAATGGTAAATGGGCCTCAGTAAATATATTAATTTAGTAATTTTATATAGCTAGGATAATTGCATTAGAGTGTTGCCATTGGATACAGGATGGGTTGAGGGGGGCAGCGCCCCCCACGACTTTTTGAATTTATGTTTGGGGTACGGTCGCGCTATCAAGTAATGTCCCAGCTGTCATTAAGTCTGGCTTTCTGTGCTGTATTAATGTCAGTCAGTTGAATAGGGTGCTGAAAGTTGGAAAAAGTTTGTATATTTCACTCAAGGCTATATGAAGAAATTAAGCTTACATATTGCGGATACCAATTATTGATCAAAACATACTTTGTGCCGAGAAATCACTTATTAGCGCGACTGTACACTAACGACTATAAAGACAGTGGCGCGGGCCTAGGCTAGACTGAATTTGGTCAATATACAGGAGGCGCTACAATATTGGTAAAAAATTAAGCTCAATAGCATGTGATTAAGCGATTTTTCTCCAAATTGTTGATGTAGGTGTCATTCCCGGGAAACTAACATAATACATATTATATGGATATTTACATTTTAAGGGTTTGTTTACACTTCTTCTTTTTCGTCTTCATCTGGGAGACTTCTTTTGCGTGACTGTCAGTCAACAACTGAGACATCTGGTGGCGAATGCAATGAACTATACTGGTGGCGTCGTGGCCAAAGTAATCACCCTACCTAATTCATGCCAAGAGTAAGAACATAAGAAAATGGGAGTCTGCAGAAAGCCGATTGGCCTAAGCAAGGCAGATCCCTGTATACTCGAGTTCACTGACACGTGATGTCTATCGACCAATCAGGTGATGACATGATTTGGAAAACAGGTGGTCCAGGATATAAGCTGTCAGTTTGACTCTGGCCAGCTTGTGTAGAGGGTGTGAGCCGATCAAAGCTTTTTCCACCGTCTTTAAAAACACTGAGGCTGCTTAAGACCTTTTCGCCTTCCAATAAGTGTAAACTGTCCAAAGTGCAATAACCAGTGTTCCAAATACAGCTGGTTTTGAAATGCACATACACTTGTTTTACATGGAAAAATTCGAAACAAAAATCCACTAGCTGTTGACCAAGATGAGTGGTGATCGAGCCTCCAGCAGGCAGCCCAGTACCTCCTCTGTTCATTAAGGTTAGTTGGTTGGTTGGGACATCATAAAGGAGCCGAACCACAGCTAGCTCGGGAATCTTAATGGGTCATCGCAAAGTAACAAAGTAAAAGATTTTTTCGCATAGGATTAAACTGGCATGCAAGGGCTAGTTAGTTATACTGATGTTTTGGACCGACAGTTAGCCCAACGATCTTTTTACGCCTAATAGGTCCGGTAGAGCATAGGCTATACATCATTGCTATATATATGTCATTAAGAGCTGAAATGTATTATAAGGGAGAACAAAAATAAAATAAAATACATAGGCCTACTGTAAAACAATAAGTTTTTCAGCCAGTACCCAACCAGCGGGGGTGTGGGGGCAGCCACCAATAATACTAAGTTAGGTTAGGTAAGGTTGGTTAGGTTAGCTAATGTTAACCACATTCTTACTAGGTTAGGTTAGGTAAGGTTGTTAGGTTAGGCTAATGTTAACCCCATTTTTACTAGGTTAGGTTAGGTAAGGTTGTTAGGTTAGGCTAATGTTAACCCCATTCTTACTTCGTTAGGTTAGGCTAATGTTAACCCCATTCTTACTTCGGTAGGTTAGGCTAATGTTAACCTTATGAAAACCCAAACAAAGATTTTATTAGGGTTACTGTGTAATTTTAACATGAACATTAGTAAAATCCGAGCCAAGTTTCGTCAAAACTTGGCTCGTGTTTTCTAAATGTCGGGTTATATGGTTATGGAAATTTACAAAACCCGAGCCAACATGTTAATAAGGTTACCGTGTTATTTTCATTTTTAAATTAGTTAAATCCGAGCCAAGTTTCGTCAAAAACTTGACTCGGGTTTTCAAAAAGTCGGGTTTTATGGGTCTGGAAATTGACAAAACCGAGCCAATAATTTACCAAGGTTACTGTGTTTTTTTAATTTTTACATTTGTTAAATCCGAGCCAAGTTTCGTCAAAACTTGGCTCGGGTTTTCAAAAAGTCAGGTTTTATGGGTCTGGAAATTGACAAAACCCGAGCCAATATTTTACCAAGGTTACTGTTTTTTTTCTCATTTGTTAAATCTGAGCCAAGTTTCGTCACAACTTGGCTCGGGTTTTCAAAAAATCGGGTTTTATGGGTCTGGAAATTTAACAAACCCGAGCCAAATTTGGGTTACAAATGTGTATTATCGTGTTCTATACGCTTTTAACCCCTCAATTTCCCTGATTTTCATAGCCCTCCCCACTATCGGGGGGCGTGTCTTTAGATTGATGGATAATGGGTAAATGCTTAATTCCCATTCAATTTCATCACTAGATTCGACTAAAACACCAAAAAAAAAATCAAAATTAAAAAAAAAAAAAAAAACTGAAAAACACGTTGTCTCCTGTATATTAACCCTGAATTTTAGTGCGAAACATCTCCCGAAATTTGACGGCCCCTAAGCTAGGCTAAATTGGGAAAGTTGGCAATTTGTTTTTTCTAGCCTTATTTAAGCTATAATATTTTGCTAAAGTATTTTTTTCACATAGCGATTTTGATACGGTAAGTAGGCTACTTCTAGTTTGTTTATTATGCAAGTTTTATATAGGCCTAGGCCTACAATAGGCCAAGCCATTCGCGACGGTCTACGCATAGGCTATCCAACACTTAAGTAGGCTATATTAACTTTGTATAACAAAACTTGTAAATATTGATTGCTCTGGAGGCCGGGTAACATCTATCGATCTATTGCCGGACGCCTCATTCCCCTTACGAGGGTGGCCATACACAGAATGCCCCTAAGTGGACCTATTCCCTGTGAGAGGGACAACCCGAGCCAGTTTAGTGAAGGACTTACAGGATTGACCACTCAATTTAGGATCCGTCCAACTCCCAAGGCCCTCTGTGTATCTTGTTAGCACTATTTTTCTACAGTGGTGTTCGGCTATACACTTCGGCCGGGTAACACTGGACATAGGCTAAAATACATAAGAACATAAGAAAATGGGAGTCTGCAGAAAGCCGATTGGCCTAAGCAAGACAGATCCCTGTCCCACACAACCCCAATTATAGGCTCAACACACTAATACCCTGAGGATCATCTTACCAAAACGGTTAGAGATTAACGCAGGATTACGGGGGTCTGCAGAGCGCTGATTTACATAGGCTAGGCTAGCCTAGGCTATAAAACAATGAAATTAAATGCAATAAATAAAAAAATAAATTAAATTAACTAGCCTAGGCCTAGCCAATAAAGATACCGGTTTGGCCCAAAAAAAAAAAAAAAAAAAAAAAAAAACACAGGCTAGGCCTAGCCTATTAGAGAAGCTTCTTATCGTATGGCCTTTTTGTTATGTTACTTAACGGGCTCTATAATAGTCTATATAGGCCTATCATTTAATGGCCACCAGTGAATATATATAGACTTCGCTGGTTAGTGAAGCATATTGATGAATGAAAAGACAGGTGAATGTTCTGGATAGGTGTTCGGGGCTAAGGTAGACATGTTTTACCGTCTCAAATGTTAATTCACAGGCTTTTTATAATAGTTATATATTTTAATAGCTACCAGTGAATATAGATACACTTAACTAGTTAATGGAGCATGTTGATAAAAGACAGGTGCTAGGATGGTAAAGATATGGCACAACAGGTGGAGGTGATGGCGGCGGCCATTGTTAGCCTATGGAGAAACTATTTTACCGTTTCGCCTTTTATGTAAATTCACAGGTTCTCAGGACAGTTACATATAAATTAATGGCCACCAGTGAATATGTATACACTTAGCTAGTTAATGGAGCATGTTGATTAATGACAGGTGCTATAATGATCAAGATGGAGACTGATAAATTAATGTGGAAGTACATACAGGTGGAGGAGGTGATGGCGGCTGGGCTGGCGTTGGAACTTTGGAAGAGTGAGGCCCTTTATAGGGAAGATTCTTCGAACCTCGCCTCGGTAAACAAATGAACCTTCGACATGCGCAATGATTCTTGATCCAGATTACATTAATTAACATGTCAAATAGTACTTTATACCTATTCAAAAACTAATTACCTTTTAGAAATTCGGATAGTTACAGTAATCAAATTACATTAAATTACAATAAGACTTCAGACTTCAGGTGATTAAACAATTATTTAAGCCAGCACACCGTAAATCGAAACGGTCAGGAATAGCCGTTTTCCGAAAAAAATAAACAGTATAACTTAACCATGTAAAGAATGCGCACATACGTTAAAATAGGCCTTCAGAGGCTATTATTATTTAGGATTATTAAGCCAGCACACCGTAAGTAAAGAGTAGTCAGAAATAGAGGCCCCTTTAAAGATTAAAAATTCCCGAGTAGGCCTATAAAATAATTAAATAACTATACAAATCGCACACATACGTTAAAATCGGATATTATTTTGGATTATTAAATCAACATAGTTAAAACATTGCAAGTTAATTTAAAATAGGACTTCAGAGTGTCAAGACTTACGATCGTATAGTGGATATTGGTATATTTCTATATATTTACCCAGACACATTCCCTTTTTGTTTTCTTAAGACAGTAAAGCGAGTTTCATTATTAGCCAGGACCCAGATTCACTAACGGTCGTACGATCCGAAAACTCCCTTACCGTTCCCTTACGTCTCAACGCTGGTATTCACGAAGCGTCGTAGCGGCCATCTTTGATCGTAGGAAGCCCCTAAAATCCCCTTTCACAAAGGGTGGTCCAGACCACCCTTACATGAATTTGACCCGGATATAGGTACACAAATATCGATAACACAACCCGCGACCATAACAAATTCGTCTGCAGTATAGCTCTTTATGACACACTTAGTATTATGGGTGGGGGCTGCTGCCCCCACACCCCCGCTGTTTGATATCAACATACGTGCTTACACGACGTACGCGCTGTACCACAACTCATTCCGTTAACTCTGTGGGTGAAATAGGGGAGCTATCCCCCCGCTAAAGGTGGCTTTCTAGGGCCTTTCCTAGCTGATGCTAAGAGGATTGGGTTCTAGTCAAGTGGTGATGGGTTGGTCTATCAGAGTGAGAACTGAGCGATCTCTGCCATACCCATAGCTTACTCTGACTGCTCCTTTTACTTATATATTTTCTAGATCTCAAGTGACGGCGTCTCTTCCGTGGATTGACCTCCCAATCTACCAAGATTGGAAGCCAAAGCGTCACATTTTTCCTTTGCCCCTCAACTGTCTCTTCATAGTTGCTGAGGGGCACAGGGCCCTGGGTAGGGCTTTGGTTTCCCGGGTGTTTCCGCACCCTCCTCAGCTCCCCGCCATGGAGTGGCTTCGGTCACCCAGGCTTTATTGTGGTCGGCAGGGAGGGTTCTGTGAGGGCGCTCGGTTATGGCCTTGGCCTTGTTATACTTGTTGGACTAGTATAACTAGTTACTTATTACTTATTGAATAGGTAAAATCTATCGAATACGTAAAAACAGTAATTTTCGTTTTATTATTTTCCAGTGTTAGGTGACTATAGAGAGTGTTTCCCAGGCAAAAAATGTATAGTGAAATGCTATCAAGTCACGATAGGACTTCTCTCATTTTGAATCGGTAATATCTATCTGTTTTTACGTATTGGATTTGTAGCTTGAATACGTAAAATGTAACTAAAACTATTTACTTATTACTTATTGATATGAAGAGCCAACTTTTATTCTAGCTGTTTTTATGTATTGGATCTGTATCTTGAATACGTAAAATGTAACAAACTATTTACTTATTCTAGCTGAATTTATGTATAGGATTTCTATTTCGAATACGTAAACACTAGTTACTTATTACTTATGCTTGCTGTGTTTACGTATTTGGTTTGTATCTTAAACTAGGTCAGAAAATTATGTTTGTTCATCACTCTGCGAACAAAAATCCGATTTTTAGTTTTTACGTATTGGAGTATCCTGAACCGGTAAAATCTAGCTGTTTTTACGTATTGGATCTGTATCATGAATACGTAAAATGCAATACAACTAGTTACTTATTACTTATTGATATGAAGTGCCAACAAAGAACCAGTAAAAAGTAAATAAGTAACTAACTTCAGTGCGCTCCCTAGGTAGGACACCTGGACACGCCTTCTTTGAAGTTCTTTCTTGGGTCGAAGGGCTGGACCCCTTCTCACCCTGCTGCTTTGTCTGGTCTAGTAGGCGCGGCTAGGCCCTTTAAAACAGGTTGTCAGAGAGACATTAGACAAAGGCAACAATAACCGTTGTCAAAAGGTATACGCACAGTAATCTTGTTAGGGCTAGTAGCAAAACTGCATTTGCAGTCCACAATAAAGGTAGATCTTTACAGTACACCTTTACGTTTTAGGATTATTTACGTTGGTTACCGATCATATAGAAAACTTAACTGAGAACGACAGAAAATGGATGTGAGGGTAGGCTTATTTAAATAAATGTTAAAACTTAAAATCTTGTTTTGTACTTGCTTTATGAATAAAATTATAATCTCTCCCCCCCCCAAAAAAAAAAAAACACACAAAAAACAAAAAAACAAAAACATCATTCTCACTCAACAATAAGCTTCTTCAGAGTAGTGGGGCTTGTAATGATTAACGATAATTTAACTTTTTTTCTATCATTTTGTTCTACGTTCTCTCTCCTAAGTGAGTAAAACTAATACTACAAAATACCGAAGGGCGACGCGTTCATCGGTGCCACTTGCTGGTGTTGAACTCTACAATAGATACAATACAGAGACTAACCTACATGTACAGTAGTACATTTTTAGTCTGTTTACACGAAGCAAGTGCAGTAAAGTTCTGTGTTTCTATCCTAAAATTAGTGTTTTCTTGCTTCACGTTAACAGCGAAGTCTGTTGTTTAGTGTTGTGCAATACTATATATCTTGGTGCAATATAGCTTCATCATAAACAGTTTGCGTAAAGCAGATTCATCGCTCACTTTCGTTCACCCGTCAATGTAAGGTGAACAGCTGTTATTAGTCTTACCGGCGACAGTAAACAATGAACAATCTTAATGGTTAATGGAACAATGGTTAATTTTTTGGTAGATTTTTTCATTTATATATTATTTTTCTAGTTACCTCCCTAGACCTCCATCAAACTTAAAAACAAAATCCGTTAGATCCCCCTTCTATATTAATTTGTAAATTTTTCGGTAAAAAATTCGGAAGGTTCTTCCAAAATTGCAGGCTAACTAACATTCGCCAGGAAAAAAAATCGATACCTAAATAGCACGAAAGGTCTTAATATTGACAAAGAAATGGGGATGAAGGTCTTAAAATCGCAAAACTAATGGGGTAAACATCTTAAATTCATAAAACTAATGGTGATTAAACATGAGGGAGAAGGGGATCTAGAAAAACAACCCATCTCCCCTTTTAACCCATTCAGTACCAGTGACATCCGTTTTATTATATTCTGGCAACTATTAGACGATTTTATAGTTTTAAAAGGGTCACTAGCAAATATCAGGCTTCAAACTATCTCACTTTACTCTTTATACTAACCTACCACAGATCCTTCTTAAACTGCACAAAGTCGTTTAATATAGATAGAATATAACTACAAAGACGTCGCCGGTACAGAAGGGTTTATAAAGAGTCTCGGAAGTCGTAAAGAAATAATCCTCTCCTATATTTAGCAATTACTGTCAAGTTTAAGGCGGTGTCACACGAGCGATTCATTCCATAAGAATGAAAACCTATCATAATCTACATTTAATCTAGTTGTCGATTCCAATGGGAAAGAACCTCAAAATAGAACGAACATAGACTTGCTCATCGAAAATTGCCGGAGAATGCGCTCGTGTAACACTGCACCTATTTAGTGGGGTATGTGCCTGAGTACATACATACATACATACATACATACATACATACATACTATTGGGTCACTGCTGCGTTTGTAATAATAACATGTTGATGAGAAGGGAGAGAGAGGAAACATTGCTTGGTGCTGGCTGTGATTACTCAAGGGGAGATGGGCGTATTTATTTGCTCATTCATGTATCTGTTTATTATTATTATTATGTGTTTTAAGTTTCCTCCCTAGACCTCCATCAAACTTAAACCAAAAAACACCCCCAAGACCCTCCTACAAGATAAATTTGTAAATTTGTCGATAGAAAAATATCCCGTTCCTCATAAATTACAGGCTCGCTATCTCTCGCTAGGGGGAAACAAAAAAATCTACACCAAAATTACACAAAAAGTTTAATATTGACAAAGAAATTGGGCGAAAGGTCTTAAAATCACCAAACTAATGAGCCGAACGTCATAAAATCTGAAAACCAATGGGGCTAAACATGAGGAAGAACGGGATCAGAAAAACGACCCATCTCCCCGTAAAGGTATTATGGCGTAATTTTTTCTTACTTGTGATAAGGAAGCAAGCACATTTAATGATTAACTCTGTCAGAATACGATGACGCCATTCTCATTTTAATTTTGTTAGCATTTCTCTAACACCCCAGCTTCTACCCTCTCAACACTTTTCGGAAAGTAGATACGATGTGCCGTTGTAAAGGCTTATCTCTCAATACCTTCACCATCACAATATACAGACAAATAACACAAGCAACAAAGCCACTTCAACAGCTTCATCTAATCTCTAACACCCCTTCTACCCTCTCAACACTTCGGAAAGTAGATACAAAGTGCCGTTGTAAAGGTTTATCCCTAAATACCTTCACCATCACAATATACAAACAAATAACACAAGCAACAAAACCACTTCAACAGCTTCCTCTGTCTCTAACACCCCTTTTACCCTCTCAACACTCTCTGGAAAGTAGATACGATGCGCCGTTGTAAAGGTTTTTCCCTCAATACCTTCACCTGACCTGACCTAATTAGGCGATTTTATTTAGATTAATAATTTGATTAAGAGCTTGTGGTAAGTTGAATGTTACTTGGGATAGTTATAACCCCATTGTTTCCTAGATGTAGTTACTAAATGAAGTAAAATCGTGTTAGCCAGGATTGAATACAAAATAATAAAATTACGTTACCCCATACCTGTGCTGAAGGGGAGATGGGTTGCTTTTCTGGTCCCCTTTCTCCCTCATGCTAAGTTACCCCCTTTGTTTTGATATTATGATACGTTCGGCTCATTAGTTTGGCGATGTTAACACCTTTCGCCCCATTTTGTTGTCATTTCTAGACCTTTCGTGCCAGTTAGGTGTCGATATTTTCCTGACGAGTGAAAGGGAGCCTGAAATTTTAGCAAAGGCCGGGACATTTTTCTACCGAAAAATGTACAAATTTATCTTGAAGGGGGGTCTAGGGGGTGTTTGTCTAAGCTTGATGGGGGTCTAACAAGGAAACTAAGAAATATAGGAATACAATAATAAATAGGTGCAACAAAACGGCCCATCTCCCCTTAAAGGCCTACAGGAACTACAGTATATACAGTATAGAGGTGTGCAAGACATTGGCAATAAGGATGGCCTAGATCAGCATACTGGTGGTAATGGACGTATATACCAGAAATCGTCATCTCTAACCTTAGAGATGAGAAAATGGGCGTTAAATTTCCACACCTAATCCCTACCGACTCTTCCCAAATGGCAGAATAATCAGCTCAATTATTCTACTTGTATTTGTGTTATAGAGGTTAGTGGTCAACATTTTTGGCCTACTAATCATGAATAAACTATAGTAAAAGGAGAAATGTAGATGGTAGTGCTAGGAATCCATGAGTGAGGAAAGCAGAGTCGACCACGATAAATGCAACACCATAGCTAAAAATACGAGAGAAAAGTTTGCTGGGGTTGCAACAGAGGCAACATAAGGATTGTACCTGGCAATTGCATGTGTTTATTTGCTCATTTATATACAGTATATATATATATATATATATATTTTTTTTTTTTTATTTCTCTCCCTAGACCTTCGTCAAGTTTAAATAATACACCCCCATGACCCCCCCCCCCCCCCCTTTAAGATGAATGTGTAAATTTTTTCGGTATAAAAATTTGCCGGCCAAAGGCCGGTTCCGCTTAAATTACAGGCTCGCTTTCGCTCGCCAGGAACAAAATCGACACCTAAATGACACAAAAAGTCTTAATATTGACCACTAAATGGGGTGAAAGGTCTTAAAATCACCAAACTAATAGATGAAACTAAGAGTGAAGAAAGCAGAATTGACCACAATAAAAGAACGACAGCTAAAATACGAGAGAGAAAAGTTAGCTGGGGTTGCAACAGAGGCAACAGAAGGATTGTAACTGGCAATTGCATGTGTTGACTGTCTTACTGGGTCTTGCCTTATGGGGGGGGGGGGGGGGGGATGGTCCGTTTTGCTGGCCCCTCTTCTCCCTCATGTTTAGACCCATTAGTTTTCAGATTCTAAGACGTTCGGCCCATTAGTTTGGCGATTTTAAGACCTTGCACCTGTTTTCTTTATCAATATTGAGACATTTCGTGTAATTTAGGTGTCGTTTTTTTACTGGCGAGCGATAGCGAGCCTGTAATTAAGGAGGGACCGGCCTTTGGCCGAGAAATTTTTCTACCAACAAATTTACAATAGCCTATCATACATCTTAATCTCAATCTCTCTTATACACCTACATAATTTTACCATTATATAAACATTAAAAACAGCTCCCTCTTACACCTTTTTCATAGTTATGTAGAACCTTTACTGTATTATTTCATCTAATGATAATGTCGGGCAGGTTGGGAGAGAGGTATCCTGATCAGGATTCGAGCCCACTCACTCCAGGTATATTTGGGAGAGTTAGCCAATCCGCTTATGGCCGAGTGTTTACGGTGCCCAACTCTCCCAAATATACCTGGAGTGAGTGGGTTCGAATCCTGGTCAGGATACCTGTATGTCTCATCTTGAATATTCCTCACCAAGATTGATTTACTCTCAAATATCGCCTCTTTCACTGTTCTCTCGGTTCTCTTCTCGGTTTACACGTCTATTTTTCCCATTACAATTACTATCATTGCTACAGTAGTTCACCCTTCTAATTACTATCATTGCTACAGTAGTTCACCCTTCTAATTACTATCATTGCTACAGTAGTTCACCCTTCTAATTACTATCATTGCTACAGTAGTTCACCCTTCTAATTACTATCATTGCTACAGTAGTTCACCCTTCTAATTACTATCATTGCTACAGTAGTTCACCCTTCTAATTACTATCATTGCTACAGTAGTTCACCCTTCTAATTACTATCATTGCTACAGTAGTTCACCCCTTCTAATTACTATCATTGCTACAGTAGTTCACCCTTCTAATTACTATCATTGCTACAGTAGTTCACCCTTCTAATTACTATCATTGCTACAGTAGTTCACCCTTCTAATTACTATCATTGCTACAGTAGTTCACCCTTCTAATTACTATCATTGCTACAGTAGTTCACCCTTCTAATTACTATCATTGCTACAGTAGTTCACCCTTCTAATTACTATCATTGCTACAGTAGTTCACCCTTCTAATTACTATCATTGCTACAGTAGTTCACCCTTCTAATTACTATCATTGCTACAGTAGTTCACCCTTCTAATTACTATCATTGCTACAGTAGTTCACCCTTTAATTACTATCATTGCTACAGTAGTTCACCCTTCTAATTACTATCATTGCTACAGTAGTTCACCCTTCTAATTACTATCATTGCTACAGTAGTTCACCCTTCTAATTACTATCATTGCTACAGTAGTTCACCCTTCTAATTACTATCATTGCTACAGTAGTTCACCCTTCTAATTACTATCATTGCTACAGTAGTTCACCCTTCTAATTACTATCATTGCTACAGTAGTTCACCCTTTAATTACTATCATTGCTACAGTAGTTCACCCTTCTAATTACTATCATTGCTACAGTAGTTCACCCTTCTAATTACTATCATTGCTACAGTAGTTCACCCTTCAATTACTATCATTGCTACAGTAGTTCACCCTTCTAATTACTATCATTGCTACAGTAGTTCACCCTTCTAATTACTATCATTGCTTCAGTAGTTCACCCTTCTAATTACTATCATTGCTACAGTAGTTCACCCTTCTAATTACTATCATTGCTACAGTAGTTCACCCTTCTAATTACTATCATTGCTACAGTAGTTCACCCTTCTAATTACTATCATTGCTACAGTAGTTCACCCTTCTAATTACTATCATTGCTACAGTAGTTCACCCTTCTAATTACTTGTCTCTTTTTCTTTTTTATAATTCTCTCACTCAATTCTCACTTTTTTCTCCTTCCTTCTTGACTTCCATGCATTCTGCGCTTAAGATATGGACTATTTCAAAATCTTCTTATCTTACTATCGACGTTGTAGCACATTTCTGACATTGTGTTATATATATATATATATATATACCGGTATATATTTAATTACACAATTCTGCAGATTTCATACATTTGCATAACTGGTGCATGACTTATGATGGGGAAACTTCAATGGGCTGTATCTCACTCATCACTCTACCACACCTTTATGCCGGTATCACACGAGAGCTTTTATAGTCAACATTCGATGATAAAAAAAAATCTGGTAACATTTCTGGATTATGTTGCACTGATATCGGAAACTAGACTGACGATAGATGAATATAGGTGGCAACACTATTGTAAATGTTGACTTCATAAGCTGCCAGACCAGTGTTAAGGATCAATGTTGAGGGAAAACGCGCTCGTGTGATACCGGATTAATTTGTCACCACCTGAGTCACCACTAACACACCTCGCTTGATTATCACCACCATCAGGCATCACACTTCTGTTCATCACCACCAATCAACCTACTGTTTTTATATTGCCCCCTTCTCCCTCGTGTTTAGCCTTATTGCTTTTGAAATGTTAAGATGTTATCCCATTAATTTGGCAATTTTAAGACTTTACGCCCCATTTCTTTGTCAATATTAGGACCTTTCGTGCCATTTAGGTGTCTATTTTTTTTCTGGTGAGCGATAACGGGCCTGTAATTTAAAAGTAACCGGCCTTGGGCCGGGAAATTTTTCTACCGAAAAATTTACAAATTTATCTTGAAGAGGGGTCTAGGGGGTGTTTTTTACAGCTTGATGGACATTTAGGGAAGACTCTAGAAAGTAATAAAACAAATAAAACAATAATCCAATAAATACGCCCATCTCCCCTTAAGGTCATCACTTCCTCCCTTATTATCACCACCGTCAGGCATCACACTTTTCCAAATGAACATATTTTTCAACTCTTCATCACACTTCTCATCATTAACACCACCGTCAGGCATCGTACTTTTCCAAATTAACATATTTTTCAACTTTTCATCACACTTCTCATCATTAACACCATCATCAGCCATCACACTTTTCCTAATGAACTTATTTCTAAACTTTGTATCACATTCTCATCACTAACACCTCACTTCTTATCACCACCATCAGACATCACTCTTTTCATTATCAACTCTTTACTGTACATGCTTGGTGGTGGTTTTGTGTTTTCATTATCAACTCTTTACTGTACATACTTGGTGGTGGTTTTGTGTTTTCATTATCAACTCTTTACTGTACATGCTTGGTGGTGGTTTTGTGTTTTCATTATCAACTCTTTACTGTACATGCTAGGTGGTGGTTTTGTGTTTTCATTATCAACTCTTTACTGTACATGCTTGGTGGTGGTTTTGTGTTTTCATTATCAACTCTTTACTGTACATGCTTGGTGGTGGTTTTGTGTTTTTTTAATATCGCAATTATATCTTGCTAAATCGTTATTTCCACATAGTGATATTGATTATAGGTAGCGCCAACGAACTTGACAATAATCTTGATCCCTTAACTTCAAGCTGACATTTCTATCACTTGGGAAGGGCCCACCAGGAAATAGGTGGGAATATTTACAGACAGTTTGCTCTAGGCCCTTTTGAGTTATGAGAAGTTAAGGGGTCAAGCATATTGTCAAGTTTGTTGGTGCTACCTACTGTACAATATATAGTTCTGTTGTCTATATATTGTCAAGTTTGTTGGTGCTACCTACTGTACAATATATAGTTCTGTTGTCTATATATTGTCAAGTTTGTTGGTGCTACCTACTGTACAATATATAGTTCTTTTGTCTATATATTGTCAAGTTTGTTGGTGCTACCTACTGTACAATATATAGTTCTGTTGTCTATATATTGTCAAGTTTGTTGGTGCTACCTACTGTACAATATATAGTTCTTTTGCCTATATATTGTGTCGTTCTTGTTTTGGTTTGTTTATTTTGCAAGTTTTACACTATAATTTCACCAAGAAGACCACCCTTGGATTAGATACAGTAACAGCAATAACACCTTAGCCGAACATAATAACAACATTTGCCCCGATTACATAATACACCTCTCACCTTGCTTCTCTTCAACATACTGCTCTTTAAGCCGGTATCACACGAGAGCTGTTATAGCCAACATTCGATAATCACCATTTTTCTAGCAACATTTCTGAAGTATTTTGTATCGGCATCTCAAAGTAGACTAATGATGATAGATGAATTTAGGTGACATCAATATTTTCAATGTTGACATCATAAGCTGCCAAACCAGTGTTGAGTACAAATGTTGAGGGAGTACAAAGGAGTACAAAGGAAATCAAGCAACAACAGATCTAGTGACCCTTCTAGGCTGCTTGTCCTCCAAAACACTGAGGATCAAGTATCCAAACAGTGGTTTAGAGTGGGTAAGGGAACGTTGGAAAAGGAACTACTGCCCTGCCACTAACGTGACAGGACTAGGAAGTAGGGGACATATGGGTTAGTAACTGAGGGGAGGATAAAGTTATTCATTTACAAACGCAGTCAGTCGCGGGATTGATGCGAGATATTTGTCTAGGCGGAATTTAAATGAATCAACGGTGCTGCAGTCTATAACGTCTCGGGGAAGCCCATTCCACAAGTTGACAACTCGATTGAAGAAGAAATTCTTAGATTCGTGCGAGTTAAAAGATTTACCAATAATTTTGCAACCGTTTCCCCGCGTGTAATTAGATTGGTCGATAGTGAAGTACTTACTACAGTTCATATTGTCGATGCCTTTGATGATTTTGAACACTTGAATTAAGTCGCCTCTTAATCTGCGCTGGGTTAAAGGAAATAGATTTAATTCTCTAAGACGCTCTTCGTATGGTTTGTTCTTTAGGCTAGGTATCATTTTGGTAACTCTACGTTGAACTCGTTCTAGCTTGTTTATATCTTTTTGGTAATAAGGGCACCAGGATTGAACGCAGTATTCCAGAAGAGGGCGGACTAAGGAATTGTAAAGGGTTAGGATAACTTCTTTGGATTTATGCTCAAATGACCTGCCTATAAAGCCAATTATTTTGTTTGCCTTCTTAACAACTTCTGAACATTGTTGACTCGGTTTTAGGTTACTCGATATTGTTACTCCCAGATCAGTTTCTCTGCTTACATTCTTAAGCTGAGTGCCATTCATCGAATAGTTTGCTTTCTCATTTAGGTATCCGACATGTAGTACTTTACATTTATCCGCATTGAAACTCATTTGCCAAATTTGGGCCCAACATGACAATTTATCTAGATTGTGTTGCATATCGTCAACTTGTTCTTTTGAGAGTACGCTATTTGCAATTTTTGTATCGTCAGCAAATTTTGAGATTGTGCAGGTGAGACCCTCATCTATGTCGTTGATGTAAATTAGAAAGAGAATTGGTCCTAGTACCGATCCCTGGGGTACCCCGCTACTTACATTGGTCCATTTAGATGCCTTACCGTTTATGACTACCCTTTGCTTTCTGTTGCTGAGCCAATTTTCTATCCATTTCAACACACCGTTAAAACGCGGAAAAAGCGTTCGTGTGATACCGGCTAACTTCCACCTCCGCCATACGTCAATTAAAAAAAAAAAAATCAAGCTTAAAATGCCTCTCCAGACTCCCTTTAAGCTAAAAACAAAGCCTCTCCAGAACCCCTTCAAAGTAAAACAAAAAATAATAATAAATAATAATAATAATAATAATAATGACTAAGAAATTAATATAATAATAAAAAAACCTTCGCCAAGCTAAATTTGCCGGTTTCTTTAAAATTGGTGGCTATCGTTCACAAGGAAAGAAAATAAATCGACACCTGGATGGGGTGAAACGTCTTATACTCACCAAACTGATGGGGCGAAACAATGGGGTGTCCAACAATTTCAATATTGCTCCCAAGGAAAAAAAGAACATCTGAATGAGTCAAAACACCTTACAGCTGATAGGGCGAAAGAGGTGGGTGCTCAAAAAGACCACCCTCGATTCAGATACTCAACAATAGCTCGCGAATAACACCTTAGTAGAGCATACTAACAAACAGTGGCTCCGAACACTGGAAAGGAAAGGAGGGAGGGGGGAAAATGGTGGTGGTGGGTGGGATTAGACGTAAATAAGCAGCTTGAGGCAGTTAAAAGACGGGGACGAGAAACAAGCGATTTGACGCAAGCGGAGGGGGGGGGGGGGGGGGAGCAATTCATCTTTCGTTCTTGCGTCTGCTGTCTATCCTCTCATTTTATACTTTAGCGTTCCCTTTCTAAGCACCGATATTATTTTTCACCTTGACTTTTGTGCTGAATATTTCCCTTTCAGAAGAGTGTTCCATGGGGTTCAGATCTGCATCACACCTCATTCGATGAATTGACATCATTGTACACAATCTTACAAAGGAAATCAAGCAACAATACTCATTCTGATCCCCGCAAAGATGCTTGGAAATAAGGTTTGATTAGTTGGTGTGGAAAAGAGAGGATAACTGTGTGTGTGTGCGCGCGCTTGTGTGTGTGTGTGTGTGTGTTACTCACTTACTTGTTTGTCAAGGGGAATCCACGCAATGCGAGCTAAGCTCATTATTATCGCACCTCCTTAACTGGGAATGTATTGCGTGAAATGCATGTTACGTGTTTATGTATCGTTGGAATGTCTGTGGATGTGTGTGTAGTCTGTATTTTAGCCAATTAGCGACATCTGGAAACGAAGGCTTAGGGTTAATCTGTACGGTACCATCTCACTACGGTACCAGTCTCACCCGAAGGCTTAGGTTGACCAGTAGCTTAGGTTGACCAGTACGATACCCATCTCACCTTGTAACCGATCACCAACCCCAGATGGGACGTCACAACTTCGTCCACTTATACCAGGTTCCTATTTATACTGCTAGGTGAACAGAGGCTACACCGTTAGGAGACTTGCCCAAATGTCTCTTCCCCGCCCGGGTCACGAACCCGGGACCTTTTGGTTGTGAGCCAGACGCGCTATCAGTTACGCCACGGGGAGGTGTGTGAGTGTGAGTGTGTGTGTGTGAGTGTGTGTGTGCTTAGAGAAAAGGGAAAAGGCGAAAGTAGAGATTGGTTTTATGAGGTAATCCTAGTGTATCCAAGAGACAATCGAGTCTAAGGGTTTTGCAATGAAGACAGTCACCAATATTTGCATAAAGTTATTTGTTTAGATATCTCCCACTAACAACATTGGAATAGGTAATAATCTCCAGAATGACAAATCAAGAAATGTGTTGATACGTAGTTCCTAACCATCCAGGCAGCTCTACAATATACTGTACCACAGTCTACATATTGTATACTATATAATTATGGACTGTGCTCTATGCTATTCTACTTCACCTCTACTTCTCCATCTCGTTCTGTTTCAATATTCTGGGACACTAATTCGGTCATTTTCTAAATCTCCAAACTGCTTAACCCTATTAGGTCCCTTCTTTCGATTAATTAGTTTGAAGATTTTAAGACATTTCACCCCATTACTTTGGTGATAATAAAACGCTTCAGTCCATTTAGTTGTCGATTTTTTTTTCTGGGAGTGCGATAGCTAACATCTAAATAACAATAAATCGACCTTCGGCTAGAACGTTTTCTACCGACTTCTATATTGCAACCAAAAGGGCTCGTGCTGCGCCAAAAGAAAATGAGTGTTCCTAGTTGTTATTCCATTCATGAGTCATTCTGTTTATTCTCCACTCAACCTCTCTCTCTCTCTCTCTCTCTCTCTCTCTCTCTCTCTTCTACAGTATATAATTATGAACACGCCCCCTTGACTTTTGTTACTGCCACCGAAAGGGCTGGTGTGGCGCCAGAAGAAAGTGAGTGTTCCTAGATGCTATTCCATTCATGAGTTATTCTGTTTATTCTCCACTCAACCTCTCACACAATCCTTTCTCTCTCTCTCTCTTCTATATATGAACACTCTCCCTTGACTTATGTTACTGCCACCGAAAAGGCTTGTGCGGCGCCAGCAGAAAGTGAGTGTTCCTAGTTGTTATTCCATTCATGAGAGTTATTCTGTTTACGCTTCCATCATCTCTCACCTCCCCCTCCCCCTCCCCCCCCCCTCTCTCTCTCTCTCTTTCTCTCTCTCGGCGCCAGAAGAAAGTGAGTGGTCCTACAGTAGATGTTATTCCATTCATGAGAGTCATTCTGTTTACTCTGCACTCAACCTCTCACACCTCATGTTTACGTGTGCGTGTACTTTAGTGTGGGTGTGGGTGTGGGTGTATTCGTGTACATGTGATTGTGCTCGAGTTCTTTCAGGATTGTTTTGTTTTTTGAACTGTCTTGATAGTGTAATGGTTAGTGCGCGGAATTTCCATGTGTGAGTATCCTAGATTCGAATCCTTGGAGTACCACATATATTTCATTAGTTTCATTGATTTCATAATTCCAATTAAATACCATTCTCAATATAAATTGTGTCTATTATATGTGTACAAATATGCTGTACTTATTGAGGCATGTGTTATATATTCTATGTACATTATTTGCTTTTAATTATACAGTGTATGTGTTAATTTCTCTATTTTTTTTAGTATGTATATAAGTTTTCCCGTATTAGAACCTGTGATGGCCAGTGAAAGTAATATTTTAGTTTCATGCTTGGCTGCTCTAATAGTTACTGATGTATGATGATCAATTGGCCTCGATTAGATATAGATATATACTATATATATCACCTATAACTATAATAATTTTTGGTGATGGGCTGGTCTATCAGAATGAGAGTTGAGCGTTCTCTGCCATACCCATAGATTACTCTGACTGTTCCTTTTACTTATATATTTTCTAGATCTCAAGTGACGGCGTCTTTTCCGTGGATTGACCTCCCTACTGCCAACCCTGGCGGATTGGGAGCCAAAGCGTCACATTTTTCCTTTGCCCCTCAACTTTCCCTTTATAATTGCTGAGGGGCACAGGGCCTTGGGTGGGGCATTTGTTTCCCGGGCGTTTCCGCACCCTCCTCAGCTCCCCGCCTTTCAGTGGCTTCGGTCACCTGGGCATTATTAGTGGTAAGCTGGGAGGGTTCTGTGGGGGCGCTCGGTTATGGCCTTGGCCTTGCTCGGGACCTTGGGGCTGCTCGGCCAGACAGCCTGAGGAACAGCAACAACAACAACTATAATATTTATCAGAAATAATAATAACCAACCATTACCGAAAACATGTACTTTGTATTACTAGTTGTATCAATTAAATTCAAGTTAGGAATGTTCTGGTTTTGGGCAGCTCACATACAGTCGGGTATAATTACATAGATCATTTAAAGTAAAATGTTATAGCTTCTATGCAGCCACTGTTTATCTTATACACATATAGAATTTTCACTTTACAGTATAGTCATAGTTATTATATATGGCTATACATTTTCCAAGCTATTGTGGAATGTCCTGAATCCTCTTATTGTTTACCTGATATGTGTATTTCGGAGGTTTGCTTAAGGGGAGGTTTTTAGTTTGGTCTCTAGATATCCATCAAGCTTAAGATTAAACCCCCTTGACCCCCTTTCAAGATAAATGTGTACATTTTTCGGTAGACAAATTTCCCGGCTGAAAGCCGGTTCCTCTTAAATTACAGACTCGCTATCGCTCGCCAGGATAAAATCGACACCTAAATGGCACGAAAGGTCTTAAAATTGACAGAAATGGGTTGAAAGTTCTTAAAATCGTCAAAATAATGGGGCGAACGTCTTAACATTAGGAAAACAATGGGGCTAAACATGAGGGAGAAAGGAGTCAAGAAAAAAATCCCTCAAGTGGATATCTCCCCTTAATCAGTTTGAAGGCTAAATATGTACCTGAATTTGTGACCGAGATTGTACAGCCACAATCAATATTTCACCGACAGTCTTATACATAGTTTGTGTAAAATATATAGAGATGGGCAAGAACTCTTTTGGCTTTGGGGGAGACCCTCGTTACAGACAGCCTGCCTTTTGTCTCCTTATTACACATAGACAAAAAAATGCTATGACGTATAACAAACAATATTAATGACGGACTATTAGAAACACATGTATATAATAACTTCAAATTGTTCGTCATAATGGTTTTATGCGAACGATTAGCTTTGCCTGTACACACCCCACTATTACGTCCCTTGACAGACACAACTCAGCCTACCAGTACATCTCCCGTGATGGATAACTTTGCAGTGTAATACCTCATCAAGCCCCACCATTACTGAACCATCACACACCGTTTATCATCACTCACTATCAACAGCCTACACCTAACTTTAACATATTGTACAGTTGTCCACATAAGTTATGTTCCTCGTCGTGATCTAATGTATGAAGGTATAACAGCGTGAATGAATTGCGAGTGGGGCTTCTTATAATTGCGAGTGGGGCTTCTTATAATTATCAGTGGACTAATCAGATGAGTTAACTACTGCATAATAAACTACACTCGTAATTCAACCATGCACATTGTATTTCCATGTAAAACATCACAGAGATGAACAGTAGTTATGTGAGCCACTGTACATGGGCACTTTAAATTTATATTTGATAAATTTGGAATTATATTTAGCGTAGCAATGAATTCGGTTATCCAAGGGTCTGGCACACCTGGGTACCTGAACTTTGCGTCACCCTAACTGAATAAATAACATAAAAAGTAGTTCAAAACGGCCACACACCTAAACGGCCATATTACTAAACGGCCTAGGCTAGTTAAGGTTAGATTAGGCTAGTCTTGGTTAGGTTAAGTTAAGCTAGGTTAGGTTAGATTAGATTAAGTTAAGGTTAGGTAAGCTTAAAAGTTTTGTAAGGTTAAGTTAGGCTTAGTTAAATATTTAACTAGTTTACGAGACTGCAGACGTTCTGGTTGTGGTCGTTTCGGAGTGTGACCGTTTTGAAATGAAACCATGGCATATTTTCCTACTAAACTCTCCTAAGAAGCTTCATAGCCAAGACATTTAACCCATCCGGTACCGATGATGTCCTTTTCGTCATGTTCTGGCAATCATTAGACGATTTTATTTAGCTTAGGAAGGATCTCTGGTACATAAAAGGATTTATATCTGAATTGTTAGAGGTCCTTCCTAAGCTTAATATAACCATCAAATATATGACAAAATATAATGATAAGGACGTCACCGGTATTGAAAGGGTTAACACTCAATATGTTTCGCATGTAAACCGTTTGATGTCCTCACAGTCTCTTATCTGTGTGTAAGCCATAATCCATCTTGAGTGCATACGACTTTTGTCAATAACGACTACCTGCTTGCCACTGTACAATTCACGAAATCGATAGATAATTTCTAGTTTATGTAAAATAGTGTTGTCAGCAGATCTGACGTAATATGCTCAACTTGAGTTTGAGTCAAGAGTTATACCGAGGATTGTGTTTCACACCCAAAGCAAGGCGTTTATGTAACTACTTATTATAAATTTCTTATATATTATAACTATTTATGATAACTGTATTTCAATGGCTGAAATTATGTCTGTAGGAGGGAAGTTTAATTCGATTCTCCCCTACAATGGATATTTTCTCCAGAACTGACCATCTTCCCATCTCTTTCCGCCTCCCTTTCACCATTTCGTTCCCATCAGACGCTCCTTGGTAAACAGAGATTGGCCAACACTCGCTATGTACAATCAAAATGAATGGCTTGCCGAAAACCTTGGTACTATCATCATCTACAATACGATTACCACCTCCACCACTATACTAACATTACCACCTCCACCACTATACTAACATTACCACCTCCACCACTATACTAACATTACCACCTCCACCACTATACTAACATTCCAATACAACAACAGTACTACCACCATGACCACCACTATCACTAACATCAACACAGCCCTCTACCACCCCTACCTGCCAATACTACCACTATCAATACAACAACAGTACTACCACCATGACCACCACTATCACTAACATCAACACAGCCCTCTACCACCCCTACCTGCCAATACTACCACTATCAATACAACAACAGTACTACCACCATGACCACCACTATCACTAACATCAACACAGCCCTCTACCACCCCTACCTGCCAATACTACCACTATCAATACAACAACAGTACTACCACCATGACCACCACTATCACTAACATCAACACAGCCCTCTACCACCCCTACCTGCCAATACTACCACTATCAATACAACAACAGTACTACCACCATGACCACCACTATCACTAACATCAACACAGCCCTCTACCACCCCTACCTGCCAATACTACCACTATCAATACAACAACAGTACTACCACCATGACCACCACTATCACTAACATCAACACAGCCCTCTACCACCCCTACCTGCCAATACTACCACTATCAATACAACAACAGTACTACCACCATGACCACCACTATCACTAACATCAACACAGCCCTCTACCACCCCTACCTGCCAATACTACCACTATCAATACAACAACAGTACTACCACCATGACCACCACTATCACTAACATCAACACAGCCCTCTACCACCCCTACCTGCCAATACTACCACTATCAACAAAAACACTATACTTAAACAACCATCTACTACCAGTACAACAACAAGAACAACATTAACACCACCACTACCATCACAGCCTCCACTAGACTTTGTACCCTGTTATATACTGTCTAGACCACAGCTTCACACGACTCCCAAGCCTCTATCATATTAGCTTTCTTTATTACACACACACACACACCACGCACACATACACACACACATACACTCACACACACACACACACACACACACACACACACACACACACACACACCTGTACAATATCACAATTTGCTGACGATACAAAAATTGCAAATAGCGTACTCTCAAAAGAACAAGTTGACGATATGCAACACAATCTAGATAAGTTGTCATGTTGGGCCCAAATTTGGCAAATGAGTTCCAATGCGGATAAATGTAAAGTACTACATATCGGATACCAAAATGAGACAGCAAACTATTTGATGAATGGCACTCAGCTTAAGAATGTAAACAGAGAAACCGATCTGGGAGTAACAATATCGAGTAACCTAAAACCGAGTCAACAATGTTCAGAAGTTGTTAAGAAGGCAAACAAAATAATTGGCTTTATAGGCAGGTCATTTGAGCATAAATCCAAAGACGTTATCCTAATCCTTTACAATTCCTTAGTCCGCCCTCTTCTGGAATACTGCGTTCAATCCTGGTGCCCTTATTACCAAAAAGATATAGACAAGCTAGAACGAGTTCAACGTAGAGTTACCAAAATGATACTTAGCCTAAAGAACAAACCATACGAGGAGCGTCTTAGAGAATTAAATATATTTCCTTTAACCCAGCGCAGATTAAGAGGCGACTTAATTCAAGTGTTCAAAATCATCAAAGGCATCGACAATATGAACTGTAGTAAGTACTTCACTATCGACCAATCTAATTACACGCGGGGAAACGGGTGCAAAATTATTGGTAAATCTTTTAACTCACACGAAGCTAAGAATTTCTTCTTCAATCGAGTTGGCAACTTATGGAATGGGCTTCCCCGAGATGTTATAGACTGCAGCACCGTTGATTCATTTAAACTTCGCCTAGACAAATATATCGCATCAAACCCGCGACTGGCTGCGTTTGTAAATTAATAACTTTGTTTTATCCTTCCCTCAGTTACTAACCCATCTGTCCCCTACTAACTTCCTAATCCTGCCACGGACATTAGTTCCAGGGCAGTAGTTCCCTTTCCAATGTTCCCTTACCCACTCTAAACCACTGTTTGGACACTTGATCCTCAGTGTTTTGGAGGACAAGCAGCCTAGAAGTCACTAGACCTGTTGTTGCTTGATTTCCTTTGTACATACAGCGCGCGCGCGCGCACACACACACACACACACTAAACAAATGTAGATCTTTACGTCGTGATAATTATAGATCGAAATGCCCTCCGCGAAGAATTCCCCATTCCCGCTATAAATATAAGAGATAAGTTGCCTGGCCCAAGGTCCATATATATATATATATATATATATATATATATATATATATATATATACATATATATATATATATATATATATATATATATATATAGATATATATATATATATAGATATATATATATTATATATATATATATATATATATATATATATAAAATGGGACCCACAGCCTTAGGATTGAGAGCCAGGCATTCTACCAACCATGCTATGACTAAAAAAAAGAAAGACAAAATAACACACAGAAACCATACCCAGCCGTTTGAGTTGTGGCCATTTAAGATCGAGGCCGTTTTGTCCCGTTTACCCCACTGATGATGGTACTGTTTGCCAAATAAGTGATGTCGCGGCACCAAGTATATTTCGATCAATAATTATGGGTATCAGCACTATCGAAACTTTAATTCATCGTTTCGAGTAAGATATACAGTACAGTACAAACATGTTCCTATCTTTACACATCCTATTCAACATCTGACAGACATTAATACAGCACACATCGAGCAAAACGTAATGCCAGCGGAGACACGACTTATTTGGCCAAACATATTCTATGTCTGAAAGTGGACCAGGAAATATTATGTTCCAGAAAATCAACAAACATAACAAATAAATGTCACCCACACAATTATAAAGCATGGTAACAATTATCTGAGTCATCCAGCGACGTGGACGGTAGATTATATCCAATTTGTCGCAAGTCACTCATCTTCTAACTGGCAATTGTGGTTAGGTCCGTGGTGTGGATTTTTTTTTTTTTTTTTTTGTCTATATAAAAGTAGATAATAAACAACAGAGTACTTTTTATATAGTATTCACTTCCTTATCTTTCGATTATTTTCTATAGCAGGCATGTGTATTATAAACATCACATGACAATTTGTTTTTCGTTTGTTTGAATGTGCAGTCGCCCACGAAAGTTTTCTCCAAAAGATATGTATGAGTTTAGGTAATAACTTTTGGTCAACATTTTATAGTTAAAATCATTTTTGATACATCTATTGCCAGATTAAATAAATTACAGTAAACGAACACTAAAATAAACTATCGGGTTCCCCCTTTGTGTAGCTGTGGGGCACGTGTGATGCAAGGAGCACTGTGAGGCAACACCAGGAAAGCTTTATAACTGAAGTGTCAAGAGTATACGGCAGGCTTGTCCGGAGGGAGACTGATTAATTACTTTTTGCCGCTACACATGGGTTGTTTGGTGATAGATAGATAGATAGACAGAGAGAGAGAGAGAGAGAGAGAGAGAGAGAGAGAGAGAGAGAGAGAGAGAGAGAGAGAGAGAGAGAGAGAGAGAGAGAGAGAGAGAGAGAGAGAGAGAGAGAGAGAGAGAGAGAGAGAGAGAGAGAGAGAGAGAGTGAGAGAGAGCGTACATATTGCCAAATATCAAAGATTTAATAGGCACTTCTTACTAAGTTACTACCATATCCCTTGCACATTATGCTACGCGAAAACGACTCTCAGTGGACTCTCCGAGTAACTAAGATTATTTACTTTATGCTGATAGGATAATCCGAACGGTATTATTTAGGAGGGTAGGGAGGAATGCAATAGGTCGAGCACAGAGTAACTCAAAGGAGAGCAAGCAAAAACAGATACATTGCTATGGTTTGTCTGTGTGTGTAGAAGTGGTAGAAGGTTTAAAAAGGAATAACAGGTTGAACACAAAGTAACTCAAAGGAGAGCAAGCAAAAACAGCTACATTGCTACGGTTTGTCTGTGTGTGTAGGAGTGGTAGGAGGTTTAGAAAGGGATATAATAGGTCGAGCACAAAGTAAGACCGGTATCACACGAGAGCTTTTATAGTCAATATTCGATGATCAACATTTTTATGGCAACATTTTTGGAATATTTTGCACTGGTATCAGAAACAAAACTGATGATAGATGAACTTAAGTGACAGATATAGTTTAAAAGTTTACCTCATAAGCTGCCAGACCAATGTTGAGTATAAAAGTTGAGGGAAAAAGCGCTCGTGTGATACCGGCTTAACTCAAAGGAAAGCAAGCAATAACAGATACATTGCTGCGGTTTGTGTATGTGTGCAGAAGTGGTAAGGGGTTTAGAAAGGGCTGATAGTTGTCACATCACACTTACTCCATCTATCACAGACCCTCCCACCGTGCTCTTGTGGTTGGTAGTACGAGCAGCTGATAGTGAGAGGACCAATAGATAGTTCTGTCTGTCCGGCCCAGGGTTCAGTTCCTATAGTCGGTATATTTGCAGCTGATGGCAAATTGAATCCTTTAGCAGTGAATTTCCCGACACTTAATGGAAAAAATATGAAACCAATATATATCTACGTCATATTAATGCCAAGTTTTCTTAATCAACAACAAAAATTGCTACTAAATGTGTGTAATAGCTGTGTAATGAAGATGGGGACATGGCAATTTACACTTAGCTGCATTAAAACAGACTATAGTAGGGAAAGAGACCTTGTTCCGTGTACTGTGTGTGTGTGTGTGTGTGTGTGTGTGTGTGTGTGTGTGTGTGTGTGTGTGTGTGTGTGTGTGTGTGTGTGTTTACTTCTATGTGTATGAAGGCGTTAAAAGGCAAAGCTGCCTGTCACATTTTCTCTCTCTCTCCCTAAGCTGAAAGAGTAATAGAGCCAAAGGTACGTTAGAGTCAAAATGTTTGGACACACGGAGCTTGAAGCAGTTTAAGTCAGAGGATTAGGGAAAGCCAAATTGAGGGAGAGCGTTCCAGCGCTTAGTGAAAGTGAAAGGCTGAGCCATTTGGTAAAGTAACACAATTATACACAAAAGACAATAGCGAGTGAATTAGGGTCCATGTTTCAGAGTCGGGAATATGCAGAAGGAATTTTGTTGAGATAGTTATTGTTCAGTGAGAGTGAGTCAGTCAGTAGCCAACCCTTACTCCCACAAGGGGTAGAGAGGATCAGAAAGAAAGGAAAAAAACTAGCGACAGGAGAAGAACACATATAACAGTTCGCCCACAATAAAAAGCACACAAGCATTCAGAAACACCAATCACTCATCACCCCCGAAATCAATGGCTTCATCTCAGATGTTATACTTCAGTGAGACTGACAAAAGAAAAAAATAAGTGGTCTGGGCCTTGAATAATTGCGTACCGATTTTAAGGAGAGATTTGTTAAAATTGTTATTATTATTATTATTATTATTATTATTATTATTATTATTTTAGTTTCCTCCCTAGACCTCCATAACAAAAAGATTACGCATTCGAGACAATTGACCCCCCCCCTCCCCAAAAAAAAAGGCCGAAAGATCTTAACATCACCAAAATAATAGGGCAATCGTTTTAGAATGTCAAAACTAATGGTGGGGCTAAATATGAGGGAAAAGGGGTCCGGAAACCCCCCCATACCCCTCGTACGATCACGATCACCCCCATAAACTTGCCAACGAACGAATGGGAATGTGTGTGTTTGTTTTCTTTTTCTTTTTGTATTTACACCTCAGTACGAACTCCAGTGATCATGGAAAAGTGTTCAGTGACTAGGTGTGTGTGTGTGTGTGTGTGTGTGTGTGTGTGTGTGTGTGTGTGTGTGTGTGTGTGTGTGTTGGACAGCAGCTCATTATTATTGAAGTTTCATGTGCGATGATTATTATTGTCAATGACTGTAATACTGTATATTAAGGGGAGATGGGTCATTTTTCTAGACTCCCTTCTCCCTCATGTTAATCCCATTAGTTTTCAGATTTTAAGATGTTTGTTCCATTAGTTTGTCGATTGTCAGACCTTTCGCCCCATTTACTTGTCAATATTAAGACCTTTCGTGCTATCGATTGTGTTGTTGTTGTTGTTCCCTAAGCTGCCTGGCCGAACAGCCCCGAGTCCCTGAGGAAGGCCATGGCCACGATCGGGCTTTCCCACAGAGCTCTCATTGAGTGTAGATTGTGTTGTTGGCGTAAGTGGTTGTGTGAAATGCAGTCTTCTATGATGTGTTTAATGGTATGAGGTGCTGTGTTACATCCCGGGCAGGCGTCGACAACGGAGTCATCCAGTCTCTTCTGATAGCTCAGGAGAGCTGGATGGTGTCCGCATCTCAGCCTGGCCAGGTGGACTCTGTCCTCGCGAGGGAGGGAGGATTCGGAAGGATGGATTTCGGGAGGTCGTGCATGCAGCTGCGTGTTGTCTGTGAGTGAGTGGATGGATCGGTGAGAGATATGAGTATGGATGTGCTTCTGGAAGTTGGTTCGGGGTGGGCAGGGAGGGAGAGAGGACAATAATTGTGTGTGATACCGTGTGCTGGGTGTTGTTTTGATATTTCTTGGTGTCTGTGGGTGTGTTGCCATGTAGTTTAGTGGGTGGTCTTGGTTCGTGGAGGCTGCTGCCAGGAATTGAGTGCCTCTCATGTCCAGATGGTCTTTGACTTTGAGGATTTTGGTTTCTTGATGTAGGTGATCTGTGGGTGAAGTAGCTGTGCAGCCTGTAATGATCTTCAGGGTTTTGTTTTGAATAGTCTGTAAGGTCTTATGATGTGTTTCAGCTAGGTTAGAAGCCCAGGCTGGGCTTGCATATTCCATCACTGATCTTATGTATTGTTTATATAAATATTATATGTTCTGGCGAACGATAGTGAGCCTGTAATTTTGGAAGAACAGGCCTTCGGCAGGGATATTTTTCTACCGAAAAATGTACAAATTAATTTAGAAGAGGGATCAAATGGATGTTTTTTTTTAAAAGTTTGATGGAGGTCTAGGGAGGAAACTAAAAATATAATAAATATATGAAATACCCGACCAAAAAATCAACCCTACCCCCCTTAAAACTTTGTAATATGTGTGAAAAATATTGAGCAAGTCCATCACTTAGTGAGAAAATGTTAGTGAGAAAATGAACATTGGCTATGATTTGAAACTTATAATTTTCGCAAGATGAAGCAGTAATGGAAGGGCTTACGGATGAGTTGAAAAAAAAAGTAATGAACAAATTGTGGCTCATTACCTTAGAACGCTGTAATGTTATTCAGACAACAGGAAAACAAAAAATCCACTACTACCACTATTTTCTGCACCACCTCCTGTACTTTGACCCTATCCAACCCATACTATAGCTTGATAAAATATACGTTGAAAAGTAGACAGAATGAAAATAAACACCATGTGAGGAAGAGTAATTTATTAACAACGTTTCGCATATACTGTAGCTTCATCAGGCCAATGAAGAAGCTATATGCGAAATGTTGTCAATAAAGTGCTCTTCCTCACATGGTGTTTATTTTCATACTATAGCTGCCCCGATCCTTCATCCCTTTCAAAGTCTGGACAAAGATTGGAAGCGTTAGAGAGGCTTGATGGTAATGAAGAAAGGCGAGATATGGGAAGTGTTTTGGGGGACTTTTAAGTGACTGGGAAAAATGAGAGGGAGAGGGAAGTAGTGAAGGGTGTATGGGGCTGGGTGTGGGAGTGTTCTTTGGAAGGACGGACAATCCGGTAAGAATGTGTGGCTTTGATTCGAACATTCTATGGGAGGTCTGGGTGAGGCTGGGAAGTAAGAACACGGCATTTGGGGAAGTGGATTATAATGTGGGAGGTGGTGGTGGTGGTGGTGTAGGAGAGAGGAATGACAGGTGGTGGAGTTGGTGGTGGTGGTGGTGTAGGAGAGAAGAATGGCAGGTGGTGGCGGTGGTGGTATAGGTGAGAGGAATGACGTGTTTATTTGTTCTATGTGAGTGAGGGAGACAAAAGGCAGAACTGCCTGTATCGAGTGCCTCCTCCGGAGTTGAAAGAGTGACAGGGCCAATGTCAAGGGACGTTCGAGCCAAAATTCCTGGACACACGGAGTTTGAAGCAATTTAAGTCATAGGAAGAGGTGGTGGAATACGTTGTGGGAGCTGGTGGTGGTGGTGTAGGTGGGAGGAATGGCAGGTGGTGGTGGTGGTGTAGGTGGGAGGAATGGCAAGTGGTGGTGGTGTAGGTGGGAGGAATGGCAGTTGGTGGTGTAGGAGAGAGGAATGGCAGGTGGTGGTAATGTAGGTGGTGGTGGTGGTGGTGGTGTAGGTGGGAGGAATGACAGGTGGATCACAATGTAGAGTCTGTCATAATACATTGTTCTCTCAGCACCGGCCGCCATGACGCTGCCTTCCTCAATTACTGTCCACCTAACATTTGGTCTTGTTTATCTGGATGTGATGTTTGTTATGCTGAATATATTTTGTTTGTGATAATTGTTATGTTTGATTAATTATGTGTGTCTGGTTGTGATATTTGTTATGCTTTAGTAGCTTTGTTTTTTGTTTATTTGGTTGTGATAGTTCTTATGCTTATTTCATTTTGTTTTAGGGTTGTGATATTTGTTATGCTTTATCAATTATGTTGTCTCCATGGTTGCGATGTGTGTTATGCTTTATTACTCCTGTTTGTTTGGTTGTGATGTTCGTTACGGTTCATGAGTTCTGTTTGAGATGTATGTGATAACTAACCCTTTCCGTATACGAAGACGCTTCTATCCTCTTATTATGGTGGCTGACTTTAGAGGATTTTTTCAGTTTTGGAAAGCCCTAGAGGAATCACAGGCTTGAACATTAACTATTATAACTCACAAACGACTGGAGTAATCGAGCTAATATTTCTACCATTTGGGTAGAGTCAGCCAAGGAATAGATGTGGAAATTTGCAGCCAATTTGCTCTAGCCCTTTTTGAGTTACAGAGGATAGAGGTCATGATTTCTCGCCTACTTACAGCGAATAGACTATAGCTAACATATAATGAAGAAACGCGTCATCATATCTTGAAGGGGTTAATTCAGTTTGTCTGATGGTGATGCTTAACCCCTTCAGTACGATGACGTATTTGTTGTTCTTATTCTGGTTACCAATAGACAATTTTCCTTAGCTTTTAATCTACCTCTAGGACTCAAATGGGTAAATACGACCGCAATAAACCCTCTGAATACCATATGTCCTCAAACTATAAACTACAAATGGCTGTAAAAGGGAAATAGGCGTCATCGTGCTGAAGGGGTTAATAGGCGATGTTTGTTTATGTGTGATGCTTGCTTAGAGGGTGTTTGTGTGGCTGCGAATCCTGTGATGTGTGTGTGAATGAAGGAAATAATGAAAGTTCTTATTGGGTGGATGTGAGTGGAATTATGAATGAGATGTTCTACAGTACGTGTTTGTTTTCTTTTTGTCTATGTGGATGAGGGAGGCAAAAGGCAAAGCTACCTGTAAGGAGTGCCTCCCCCAGAGTTGAAAGAGTGACAGGGCCAAAATCAAGGAATGTCCGAGCTAAAATGTCTGGACACACGGACTTTTAGGCAATTTAAGTCACAGGATGAGGGAAGTGAAGGGAGGATTTGGCAGTATTAAAAGGGATCGCAACGAAGTGTATGTAGGCATGAAAGGAAATAGAATTGTGGATGTGAGATTGAAATAACATATCCCCAGTTACCTTACTTGAAGGGGATGGTTCACTTTGTTTTTAATTTATTTATTATTTTTATAGTTTCCTTCCTAGATCTTCATCAAACATAAACAAATAAATAAATACATACAATAAAACAAGAAACCCCTTCGAGATATATTTGTACATTTTCCATTTTACAGGCTCGCTATCGCTCACCAGGAAGAAATCGACACCTAAATGACACGCAGTCTTAATATTGACAAAGAAAAGTGGGGAAAGGTTTTAAAATCATCAAACTAATGGGCTGAACGTCTTAAATATGAAAAGTAAATGGGATAAGCATGAGCGAGAAGGGTGTCCAGAAAAACCGACCCTCTCCCCATAATTACCGAACAACTAACATTTGGCGTGTCAAGTCTTTCTGGGAGGTTTGTCTTGAAGGATAATTAATCTTTACAATCAGATGACCCAAATGTTTGCTGTTTCCATACTCTATTTCTTTTCAGCTGACGATAAATTGAATCCCTTAGCAGCTAATTCCTCGATAATAAATGGAAAAATAAGAAACTACTATATCTATGCATCATATTAAGACCAAGTTTATATAATTAGCACCATATTTCACTACAAAATATTTAAAATAACTGAGAAACCTTGATGGGAACTTTGCAATTTACCGTCAGTTGAAAACAAACAGACTATAGTTACTCTCATATGTCAGATATCAGTCGTGGTAATGTGCTGTACTTATAACTGTCTTGATGGTGTAATGGTTAGGGTGTTTAAGATCTGTATGTGGTAACCCAGGTTCGAATCCCGGGAGGATCACATGCTTTCATTAATTTCATTGCTGGGAGGTGTTTGGTGTTGGGAGCGAAATAATTAAAATATATGATTTGATTCAATCGATGTAAAACACTGAAGATTATTTTTGGGTTAGTAAAAATGGAAGGAAACAAATACAAAATCTTCATGCACCTCACAATACTCCCCGCTCATGACACTTTTGCAACATCTGGCTTTAACAGTTGGCAGTTGAAGGATGGTAGAAAGCTATTCTTAGACAGGGACATCAAAGGAAGTAGCCAATCGAAGGGAAAACAGAGGCAAGTTCATCTGAGTATTTGAAATACCAAGTACTTCTAAGGACACACCATTTATTAACATGTTTGAAGCGACGAAATCAGTAAAGTTTTGGCTTTTGGTTGTTTTTTATTTTGCAAGTTTTACTATTCCATTCAAGTACTTCTAAATATGCCTTTAAATTTGATAAACAGTTTTCTTACTACCTACCCACACCCATTCTGTAAGAATGGATTTTCAATTAGAAACTCCCGAGTTCAATGTAGTAGAGATAATAGTGTGTCGGTAAATAATGAATATGTTATTATATGTGAATACACAACAATATGTATGTTTATTTTTCACTACATGTCGTGGAATATTTGTTTATAGTATACTTTATGTATCCTATAACTCCTTCTGTATTCTTAGTTTTATTCTTGGTATATTTAGACGATTTTATTAAGGGGAGGCAGACCGTTTTTCTGGACCCCCTTCTCCCTAATGTTTAGCCCCACTAGTTTTGAGATTATAAGACGTTCGGCCCATTAGTTTGGCGATTTTAACACCTTTCGCCCCATTTCGTTGTCAATTTTAAGACCTTTCGTGCCATTTAGGTGTCGATTATTTCCTGGCGAGCGAAAGCGAGCCTGAAATTTTAAGAGGAATGTACAAATTTATCTTGAAGGGGGGTCTAGGGGGTGTTTTTGTAAGCTTGATGGAGGTCTAGCGAGAAAACTAAGGAATATATGAATTAATAGATCAAAAAAACAAAAACAAAAAACAAAAAACGGTCTGTCTCCCCTTAAGTTAAAAAAGGGTTTCAAGCAAGTAACAGGCGTCGAACGATCTCACTTAACCCTTTTTACTATCGCAGATCCTTCTTAAACTACAAATTCGTCTAAGTATAACTAGAATAGAACTAAAAAGACGTCGCCGGTACTGAAGGGGTTAATATAGCTTATACAATTCATAGCCTCGCACTCTCTTCAAGATAACCTAAATTGTATTAATCCGATTTACTCCAACAAGTCATTATTATTATGATCGTTCTTTCTCCCTTTTTTGTTTTTTTCTTTTTTGTATGTGTATGGAGGAGACAAAAGGCAGGATGCAAGTAACGAGTGTCTCCTCTAAAGCCAAAACAGTAACAGAGAGTCAAACTCAATTTACGACTAATCAAACCAGGATAATTGAAGGTCTTATTTTTTGTATTTTGAGGATTATTTCATATGTGTGTAAAGAAAGTTGGGAGAAATTAGAACATAGTTTCGTTTCGTTCTTTTTAAGGTCCTGACAAGACAGAATCTGGTTGTTTCTATAATAAGTTTGTTATTACACATTCGAAAATTAAGAGTTAATATAAAAGAAAGCGTTTCCCTCGTATTTAAATATCCCCATAACAACTAACAGGATCAACAGATTAGTTTGGACGCATCACTAAACAATATTACGCAAGTAAACGACTATTGTTGAATTGGCTCGACAATCCGTGATGATCACACACACACACACACACACACACACACACACACACACACACACACACACACACCAAAACAATCACCTATCATTAATCATATACTGTATAGATGTCACTCTCGATTTAAGATTAATCGTACACAACTCAGCCTATGATAAAGGGACTATGACAATTTGATTAGTTAGCCATGCGATATCAACAGAGAGAGAGAGAGAGAGAGAGAGAGAGAGAGAGAGAGAGAGAGAGAGAGAGAGAGAGAGAGAGAGAGAGAGAGAGAGAGAGAGAGAAAAGAGAAAGGTAGCTAAGAGGTAGTGACTAGAGAAAATTACATAAGGAAAACTTGCAACAAATTACATCATAAAGCAACTGTTTAGCCCACTATTTTTGAGAATATTATATAGAAGTTCGCCCCATCACTTTGGGGATTTTAAGATCTTTCACTCTTATTATTTGCCAATGTTAAGATCTTTCGTGCTAATAAGGTGTCGTTTTTTTTTTCCTGGTTAGTGTAAGTAACCCTACAATTTAGGAGGAATTGGCCTTCGGCCGAGGCATTTTTCAAACAAAAAATGCACAAATTTATGTCGAAGGGAGTCTTGCGGGTATTTGTTTAAGCTTGATTGAGGTCTAGGGGAGAAACTAAACACAAATATATAAATAAGCAAAATTTCCCTATAAGGAAAACTCCCACCCAATGAATTCATGAAGCAACTGTTTTGTACAGTACACTACGACTTCATTTAGTACATTTTTCGGAATAAATGTTTTGCTTAGTTTGCCTAAACCAATATTTTAACATACACCTTCTATTCGTTGCATTAACATTGACTGATACTTTATTATTATATCATGCAATACTTTGATAGACGAATCTGCTATCAATGTTTTGAAGTCATTAAAACATGTTGTCATACCGGTGGATTTTCTCCTTATAAGGAATGAGGTAGCCTGGGAAAAAACGTTGCGCACGACCAAACCAGCGCATCGTTACAAGGCTCTAGTTATTATTACAAACCAGCGCATCGTTATAAGGCTTAAGTTATTATTACAAACCAGCGCATCGTTATAAGGCTTAAGTTATTATTACAAACCAGCGCATCGTTATAAGGCTTAAGTTATTATTATGTTGCCATGTTATATTCTGTGTTTTCTCCCTTTTCCTTAGTTTTCCTTTCTCTCCCAGTCGTTTCCCCCCCCCCCCCTCCCTCTCTCTCTCTCTCTCTCTCTCTCTCTCTCTCTCTCTCTCTCTCTCTCTCTCTCTCTCTCTCTCTCTCTCTCTCCCTCTCCCTCTCGTCTCCAATCCCTATCCCGTCTCTCCATCTAAGGGGGGATGGGCCAGGTTTTTTGGCCCCCCTTTTCCTTCGTTTTTAGAATCATTTGTTTTAAGATTTTAAGACGTTCGGCCCATTAGTTAGTCGACTTTATGCCCCCATTTCTTGTCAATAATATCTTTCGTGCCATTTAGGTGTCGATTTTTTCCTGGCGAGCGATAGCGAGCCTGTAATTGTAAGAGTAATCGTCCTTCGGCCGGGAAATTTTTCTACCGAAAAATTTACACATTTATCTTGAAGGGAGGGGGGGGGGGTCTCAGGAGTGTTTATTACAGCTTGATCGAGGTCTAGGGAGGAAACGAGAACAATATTACAAAAGACAAAACAATAGGCAAATAAATACGCCCATCCCCCCTTAAGGGCGCGTCACAAAGCCCCGGCCTCTTCACAACAATAACATATATGATTTGCATTATGCCATCTGCCGCCGCCAAGTAATCAGCGGAAACCGAAGAGACTTTCCTTTTAGCGACAGCCGGGCGAGAGGACGGACAGAGCCAAGACAGAACCCGAGGCTTAATGGACGACTGGCCTCTCATACATCAGATGGTTCAAGCGTGACTAGGAAGAATGGGTACAAGCGTCAGGAGCAGAGAAAGTGTGATGAGCAGGAAGCTTGGGTAAACACACATAATTTCATATTATCACCAACCCACCAATTAACTTGCAAATATACCTAATTTAGTAAATCAATGAAACTATCAAATACATGTGGTACTCTAAGGATTCGAGCCTAGGATACTGACACAAAAATTTCGCGCACTAACCATTACGCTATCAAGACAGTTTGACGAGATTGAGGTAGAGTCGTGGTTAGGTGAAGAAGATAGTAATATATTAAAAATCGTGGACCCCCTGTGTTTTTATGCAGGTAATTATAACTTACTGGGTTGATCTTTGGATATAACTTGCTTCTCAATAAATAATAATTATAGTTTTGTAGTTGAATTACATAAAACTGTATTAATAAAATCGTTTCCATAATTAGAAATGGGTTAGGTCCACGAATTTGTAAGAGTGGGCTAGAGATTATAGCATCCGAGTGTACAAGCGTCGGGGGCAGAGAAAGTGTGATTAGCAGGAAGCTTGGGTAAACACTGATAGAGTGAAGGTAGAGTTAGGGGGTGGGTGAAGTAGGCACATTTGCCTGCACTTATGCCTTACCCAGGATCATAAGTTTTGGTTAAATCTAGCAGTTCTCGGTTTGATATTGATGTTTGCTATTGCATAATCTAACAGAGCTAGGTTTTTTGGTATTTCCTAGTAGAATACAAATACATATATGCAATCAGAATGCCTACATTTCACTAAATCTGAACAACACTGGTAAAGGCGGAATTGCAGGAAACTGTACCAGTATTGATTGATTGAGAGAGAGAGAGTTTCAGAGTTTACTTATTGAGTAGAAGAAAGATTGAGAAAATTTGCGAATGCTTGGGTTGGAGTGCTGGACAGACTAGGATAGGGACTGTGTTGCAAGTTGCACTCGCCGCAAGGGAGGGGGTAGGCTATGCACTGAGCGATCTTATTACTATTCTAACTAGAATAATCTTATTAACATGTGTGTGTGTGTGTGTGTGTGTGTGTGTGTGTGTGTGTGTGTGTGTGTGTGTGTGTGTGTGCATGTGTGTGCGTGTGTGTGTGTGTGTGTACTCATGCATATCACACCACGAATAATACAACTTTTTGAGAAGCCTTCTTTAAAAGCTGTTATTATCATCAACCAGACGTTTGCCAGAGGTTAAGGTCCATGAAGCAAAGGTTACCAGTAATTCCAAACACAAGTCCGTTCGCCCACAACCTTCCAGCAACTCTCAGCTTGATTTGATAGTTGGCTATCCTTGTGTAATTCAGAATACTTAAGCATACGATTATATTATTAGGTTAATATAAATAAAGTTCTAAGTCACGTTAATCCCGTGAGGATTATGAGGCGTGTTGACAGTTTATGCTGGCTAGTATTAGACGCTATTATTCAGGTTAGGAAGAACGTTTGTGAGCTAGAGACTTGATTGACATGGTTTTTACTCCTCTGATTCTTAGAGATTCATTCTAAATAGCATGAAGTCGTGTAATAGTAGCCAGAATATACTGTAAAAATGCGTCATAATCCTCAAGGGGTTAAGTGAGGTTGAGATAAAGTCTCAGGTTATTTTTTTCCTAAGTTTAGGTACATAATCTTTAAAATTGGGCGAAGAGACTGCGAGTGAAAAGACCGAAACCCAAAATCAAGACGTCCCTTAAATTTACTGAAACAACTGTTCTTAAATCTTGCACAACCCGCTAATAGTAGCTTCTCTGAACACGCGCAAGTGGCAACGAAAAAACAAGAGGTTATGGAAAGCCTTCAAGAACAATAATGTATATTTCGGATGGCTCCATGTCCATTATATTTAAGAGCGCCTTTTGAGATAAAAACAATATTGTATTTAACGCAGAGGAGTGTGTTGTGAACTGTATAATATCAATTTAGTCACATCTATAATATATAGTTGTTTGTATATTTTTTGTCGTTGAGGGTAAGTAGTTCAATTTCAGATATCATTTGATATATTATAAAGTATATCTCACAAATACACATAAGCTACTAAATGTTATATTCTCTCAACCGGACTCGAACCACCGACAGTCAGGACGATTCCCCATGATTAAAAATAGGACACTCGTCCTGACTGTCGGTGGTTTGAGTCCGGCTGGGAGAATATAGTGTTATATTAATACTCCTTCGTGTCTTACATCTAAATTCCTCAGTGTATCGTGCAAGTGCAATATCATAGCAGCAGTAGTGTTCCTGAAGACGTTGCGAGAATACATAAGTACTTCCTGAAGGCGTGGCGAAGATATACTGACGCCAGTAAGTGACGCCAAGAGGAGTACGTGATGGTGTTCACCGCTACAACTTAAGGGGAGGTTTTTAGTTTGTTCGCTAGACCTCCATCAAGCTTAAAATTACACCCCCAATTACAATTTCGCTATAGCTCGTCAGGAAAATATCGACACCTAAATGGCACGAAAGGTCTTAAAATTGACAGAAATGGGGTACATTTCTTAAAATCGACAACCTAATGGGGCGAACGTCTTAAAATAAAAACAAACAATGGGGCTAAAAATGTGGGAGAAAGGGGTCCAGTAAAAAATCCCTCAAGTGCAAACCTCCCCTTAATACACCCCCTTCAAGCTAAATAACCATTTACCCTGACCCCTTCAAGCTATGCAAATAAATATCACTCCTTATACCCTCTTCAAGCTAAATTTGTAAAATTTTCGGTGGAATATTGTCTAAAGTGTCGGCCATTTTTTCCTAAAATGAAGGCTCAGTATCGTTCACCAGGAAAACATTGACATTTGGATGTGGCGAAACGTTTTAAAATCGTCAAATTTATATGGTGAAAACGGGGCAGGAGGGTAAAAATAAAAATAAATTATACATTTCTCAATCTGCCGTGCACTGCTATAACACCAACCATTGTGAAGAAAACGTTGCAAGAATATAAAATATAAGAAAACGTCGCCAGAATATAAAATATGAAAACGTTGCGAGAGTAGAATAAGAAAACGTTGCGAGATTACATAATAAGAACACGTTGCCAGAGTATACAATAAGAAAACGTTGCGAGAACATACAATAAGAAAACGTTGCCAGAGTATACAATAAGAAAACGTTGCCAGAGTATACAATAAGAAAACGTTGCGATAACATACAATAAGAAAACGTTGCCAGAGTATACAATAAGAAAACGTTGCCAGAGTATACAATAAGAAAACGTTGCGATAACATACAATAAGAAAACGTTGCCAGAGTATACAATAAGAAAACGTTGCGATAACATACAATAAGAAAACGTTGCCAGAGTATACAATAAGATACCGTTAAGGGGAGAAGGGTCGTTTTTCTGGTCCCCCTTCTTCCTCACCCCATTAGCTTGTTGACTTTAAAACTGTTCGTCCCATTTTAATATAAATATCAAGACCTTTCGCGCTATTACCCGGCCTTCGGCCGGGAAATCTTTCTATCGAAAAATGTACACATTTGTCTTGAAGGGGGTTCTAGGGAGTGTTTTTTAAAGCTTGAAGGTCTAGTGAGGACATTAAAAATAAACGATTAAATAAATAAATAGACCCAAAAAATAACCACTGTCCCCTTAAGTGACGCCACAACGAGAAGGACGTGATGGTCGTCGGCGTCCAAAAGTCTTCTCAAACTCCTATTATAGTCACCGGAACAGCTAGCAATCACCACTCTCTCATACGCCTCTACCGCACCGACTATACGCAATTCCAATGTGTGTGTGTGTGTGTGTGTGTGTGTGTGTGTGTGTGTGTGTGTGTGTGTGTGTGTGTGTGTGTGTGTGTGTGTGTGTGTGTGTGTGTGTGTGTGTGTGTGTGTGTGTGATAATAATAATCGGTCTATTTCAAGCCGGTATCCAATGAGGCTGACAATAAACACATTCCTTAACCTAACTTTGTGTGTGTGTGCTTTACAACTATACTCTTGCACAATTTCGGAATAATTTTGAACTGTTATCGGTGACTAGATTGAAGACAGATTAGACAGATAGACGTGTGTCTATTAAGGTGTGTGTCTGTCTATTGAGATGTGTGTCTGTTATGGTGTGTGTCTGTTATAACCAACAAAATTCTTGCATCAGTATAATATAATAGCTGCCCAACCATATATGCCGGAATATCGCCTATGTAGAGTATATCCACCCTAACACCCACCTGAGTCATCCTCCGCACATAAAAGTGGTGTTTGTACATTCTATGCATATTACTTTTACTATATATCAGTCATTTTCAAACGAGATGAATGACGCACATTTGATTACATAACATGACGCTTTGCTTGGTGCAAAAGTGTCAACATTGGCAAACACGCATTATTGTGTAGACAATAGTTTCGCATACTGTATAGTGTCTAGTTTATTGTGTAGACAATAGTTTTGCATACTGTATAGTGTCTAGTTTTGCATACTGTATAGTGTCTAGTTTTGCATACTGTATAGTGTCTAGTTTTGCAAGAGAAACTGTTGATGCTTTACTTGACTCCTTGTAGATTATGGCGCATTTTGACAGTTTATTCTGGCTATCATTAGACGATTTCAAACAGCTTCTAATATCGATATACCTGTCTAAAAATAACCACATAATATGAATGAAATGCTAATTGTATCCTGAAAGGGTTAAGATGGCAAGGTGGAAGATAAGGTAAGGTGGAAGGTAAGGTAAGGTGGAAGGTAAGGCAGCAGATAAGGCAGGAAGTAAAATAAGGTAGAAGGTAAGGTAAGGTGGAAGATAAGGCAAGGTGTAAGGTAAGGCAGGGTGGAAAGTAAAGTAAGGCAGCAGGTTAGGCAGATGTGGATGAAGCAATGAGTTATCTTTATTGCTTTATGGTGGTAGTTAAGTAATGGATGATGAGTGTGCACAATTACCTTACCCCTTTACATTCACCTTTACTATAGTCTGTTTATTAGTATAAACACCATGTGAGGAGGAGCACTTTATTGTTAACGATTCGCATAGAGCTGTAACAGACCAATTTATGCGAAACGTTGTAAAAAAAGTGCTCCTCCTGTCTTGATGGTGTAATGGTTAGAGTGTTTAAGATCTGTATGTGGTAACCCAGGTTCGAATCCCGGGAGGATCACATGCTTTCATTAATTTCATTGGGAGGTGGTTTGTGTTGGTAGTGAAATTGATAAATTATGTTTATATTCATTCTGTCAACTTTTCTGGGTAAATTAACATCGGTTCATTTGTAGTAGGCGAAGATCCCCCCCCCCCCACTTTTGTGTTTGCAGAAAATGTGTTGACATTGAAAGACAGAAGTAGAATATACCAAAGTATCACTAGAGACTAGACCTTTCATCCGATGTTCTTTTGCACACAGTACCTAAACAACGTTCGCCTGTTTAAGTAATGAGTCGTTAGTTCTTACTGAACTGTCTCACATTACGATCAGTTGACCACTAATGTAGACTGGTTTCTCTGCTATCAACACTAATAGCTTTTTACGTGGTCCATTACACCCCTCCTCACCACTAACTGCAGGGGCGGTACAAGACAAGAGATTACAGGCTTACGTTTGAGCAAAAACTATATTATTCATTATTTATATTATATAATGTCACGTCACACCCCATACAAAACCACTACTCTGGAAAAATACTCCTGCCAGGCTTTACCCTAACTTCTCACGAATAACCCGTCCATTATAAATACGTCGGCCAAATGCCTCACCAGGACAATGCTTTCCGTTAATAAATTCTCACAATGCAGCATTTAACTATCAGTAAATCTGCTTATCACAACACATGCACCACATTCATAATTCCTATAATACACACACAGAAACACACACATACGTTGTCTGCCTCCACCAGCCAGGCCACCCCATACTCTCTCGTCCTTCTCTCTCTGTCTACACACAACACATTGCTTGGCTGAACTCAAATATACTCTGAGTGGTAAAAATAATTTAAATTATCAAATTGGACCAAACAACATAATACCATCAGCTCGATTACGTGACGGGAGAAACAAGAGGTGCGGTACTTTTTCAGTCAGCCATGCCCACCTCTCCCCTTCCACCACCCGTTGTTGTGCCGCCTATCAACAATGAACCTATGGGTGGTATTCTTAAACAATTCTTTCCCTTCGGAGTGCTGTTAATGGACGAAATAACCTGAACAATTACGCTACCTTTAGAAATGGAAATGCTAATCCATCTAATCTCTCTAAACAACAACTCATTCCCACAGTATTCGTTCAGTATCAGACGCTGGGAAGGGAAAACAAATGTGTTAAGAATACCAATCTAATACTTCCACCCGACCACCCATCACCAGCCCCCTATAACCCACACTACCATTACTATGACCCAACACTCAACCCCGCTCCTCTACAGACTGCTAGACCCCTTCTCTCTCATGTTTAACCCCATTAGCTTTGAGATTTTAAGACGTTCGCCCCATTAGTTTGGCGATTATAAGAACTTTCACCCTAGTTCTTTGTCAATTTTAGAGCCTTTCGAGCAATAGTATTAAGGTGTCAATTTTTTCCTGGCGAGCGAAAGCGAGCCAGTAATTTAGTAGGAACCGGCCTTCGGCCAGGAGGTACGAAGGGAGATCTTGCGGGTATTTTTTGAAAGATTGATGGAGGTCTAGGGAAGAAACTAAAAAAAAAAATATATATATATAATAATAATAATAATAATAATAATAATAATAATAATAATAATAATTATAATAATAATAGAAAAATCAATAAATATAATATACAAATAATAATATGCCCTTAATACTTAATATTTTGGCCACCCATCACCACCCCCGATTATAACACCAATATGACCCAACACTTACCCCCGGGGCTCTGACTTCCGCGATGCACTACCTATTACATCAACAAATATATATATATATATATATATACCTTTTTTCAGCTTGATGCACCTTCACCATCAAACTATTATATGCCCTTTCAGTTACGTGGAACGTATGGGGAGCGAGAGAATGACTATTAGAGTGTGCGAGAGGGAAGTGGAAGGACGGGATTGATAGGTATATGAGTGAGAGTGGTGTTGGGTGGAAGGAGGTGCGCCGGTTGACAAAGGTACAATGAGGCAAATAATTCGTGTCCACCCCTTTAAGGATTAAGGCGTTTGGCAATAGATAGATAGACACTGACGCCATCGTACTGACAGGGTTAACCCCTTCAGTACCGGTGCCGTCATTTTAACTTCACTCTGGTTACTGTAAGACGATTGTATTCAGCTTAAAATGGGCCTCCAGCAATTAACAAGCTTCGAACTATCTCATTTAACAATTTTTAAGACTACAGATCCTTCTAAAACTGCACAAAATTGTTTAAATATAACTGGATTACAATTAAATAAACGTCACCGGTATTGAAAGGGATAACCGCGATACAGCTCTTACATCAACAACGATATACCTGTTTTCAGCTCAATTTTCACGTTATTCGACCATTTTTGCCAAGTCACGGGTACTGTTGACGCTACTCCTTTGATTGTGAAATTACAGGCGCATCCTCGTGTAAGGCAAATTTATGAGATGTGACGAAATACAGTAATCAACAATCTGCCGAATGTGACCGAATAGAACGTCACTTCGTCCTCAAACAAGTCTATGCTTCATACGCAATACCTGAACATTTCCTTAGCATTAAAAACATTTATTAATTCACATTGCCAGTTTTGTTTCCTATACGGAGGCTCAAGAGCACAAAATTGATGTACTATGGATTTTCGGAACTGTGTAAGTATTTATACTTATATATCGAAAACTGTGACTTACAACTTTGACATTGATTGTATACTCGTGTATTTGTATTTGTGAGTTGCCACACACACACACACACACACACACACACACACACACACACACACAACATACTGCATATATATATATATATATATATATATATGTGTGTGTGTGTGTGTGTGTGTGTGTGTGTAGGCATTAGGTGTTGTAAGAGAACGACCATGGAAATGTATAGTACACATCTTTCAACCAATACAGATTAATGGGCCAGAGTTAAGCAATCATCCTCTGTTAGGCCATTTCATAACTCCATAACCAACAATATATTAGATTCGAGGACACACACACAATTACAGACACACACGTATACGTTCCCACACAGTTTGGATCTTGATATATGTTCAGGAGCAATTTATAGCGAGGCCTTCCCGAGGGTTAAGTGCCCCATTAATTACGCCTTCCATTCGTCTATACATTAGGCTACCATAGCACAGTTGGAATGTATTTACATGCTCAGATAAATATGCAGGATTCGAAACAGCATACTAATATGTAGGCTTGTGCATAATTCTTTAACTGTCTTGAAAGCGTAATGCATAAATGCGCGGAATTTCGGTGTGAGTATCCTAGGTTCGAGTCCTTGGAGTGCCACATGGATGCGTTGATTGCATTAATTGAGTTTAGAAGTAAAGTTGGTTGTTGAAAATATATGAATATGTAAGGGAATGACATTTAGCTGTATTTACTCTTAGGATTTTACCAACGTTCGCAGATACACCATAAAAACACCATATCTGCTTTCATATAGACTTTTGTCCATCAATTGTAGGTAGGTCAAAACTCTTGGTCACTAACCTCTATAACTCAAACAAGACAAGAATAAGCTAGCTAATACTTCTACGAGTTGGGAAGAGGCAGCCAGGGAATAGGCGTGGAAATTTACAGACCATTTGCTCTACCCTTTGTGATATACAGAGGTTAGAGGGTCACGATTTTTTGCTTTATTTTGCTATAGATATTGCAACACATCATAAAAGAAACCAAATACGCCAAAAACTGTTCCATAGATCTCGTATTCCGTTCATACAGTATTTCCCTGAATGTAAAATCGGCCTCAGGTCCAGATGTAGCAGCACTGATTTGAATTTTACTATTCTATCTACAGTATGTAGGAGAATAGCAATGACAAATACAGCCGCACTATATAGCTATTCCAAGAAGTTAAGGCTGTATTAATTGCTAGTTAACCTTATGTTAAATTGGTTATAATACCATATTTAAACGTACTTCTAAAGCAACCGGAACTGTGGGTAAATTTGAAGCGGTGCATAACTTATTTATCCAACTGTACGGTGTGTGTGTGTGTATTTGTGTGTGTAATTATGCATGCATGTATGTAAGAGTATGTTGGCGTATGTGTCTTTATATACAAGTGTGGGTGTGTACGTGTATGTGTGAGTGTGTATGTTTGTGTACATGTGTAAGTATATAGAGGGTCGCAACAAACATTGCGAGAGACACAACACCCAAGGCCCCTCAGGGAAAACACCGTAAATAGTACTGTACTGTACACACACAATAATTACCATCCACCTCCCCCTCCCTCGGCCCTAACAACACAACACACACACACACACACACACACACTCTACGGCGGCGCCCTTCTTGCCTCACCTTAAGGGGAGATGTTGTTGTTGTTGTTGTTGTTCCCCAAGCTGCCTGGCCGAACAGCCCCAAGGCCCCGAGCAAGGCCAAGGCCATAACCGAGCGCCCCCACAGAACCCTCCCCGCCGACCACAATAAAGCCTGGGTGACCGAAGCCACTCCATGGCGGGGAGCTTGAGGAGGGTGCGGAAACGCCCGGGAAACCAAAGCCCCACCCAGGGCCCTGTGCCCCTCAGCAATTATGAAGAGAAAGTTGAGGGGCAAGGGAAAAATGTGACGCTTTGGCTTCCAATCTTGGTAGATTGGGAGGTCAATCCACGTTAGAGACGCCGTCACTTGAGATCTAGAAAATATATAAGTAAAAGGAACAGTCAGAGTAAGCTATGGGTATGGCAGAGATTGCTCAGTTCTCACTCTGATAGACCAGCCCATCACCACATGACTAGAACCCAATCCTCTCAGCATCAGCTAGGAAAGGCCCTAGAAAGCCGCCTTTGGCGGGGGGATAGCTCCCCTATTTCAACCCTTTTCGGGGTTGAGCACCCGCCCTTAAGGGGAGATTCTACTTGAAGGATTTTTTTCTGGACCACTTTCTACCTCATCTTTACATTGCTTTTGAGATTTTAAGACGCTCGCCCCATTAGTTTGGCGATTTTAAGAACTTTCGCCTCATTTCTGTCAATTTTAAGACCTTTCGTGCCACTTAGGTGTCTATTTTTTCCTGGCGAGCGATAGCGAGTCTGTAATTTAAAAGGAATCTGCCTGCGGCCGGGAAATTTTTCTACCGAAACATGTAAAAATGTATCTTGAAAGGGGTTGGAGGTCTAGGTGGGGTCGCTACGAGGAACACTTTTACTCTCGGTGACCTTCAGGGCTCCCAAGGTCACTAATAGAGCCTTAATTTCCTTCGCATACGAAGTTGGACGGAGGTTATACCTTGCCTCCGCTTGTCTGTCTGTTTGTTTGTCTGATTGTCTGTAAACTAGATAACTCAAAATGTTATGACCGGATGTTCACTAAATTTGGTGGGCAGATAGAATATGCGCCAAATAAAAATGATTCACTTCAGGAGGCGATCGGTAGAGTGCATACCTCCGTAAGCGTAGGCAGAGATATGCTCTTGCCCGATTGCCCCTCTAGTTTTATTCTCAAATGACTCCTATTTGCTTGTATTCTAGCTACCATCGGACGATATTATTTAGCCTAGGAAGGATCTGTTCGAGTTGGAAGGTTAAAAGAGAACGACTTTAAGTCCTACTTCCTAGATTTCCTTCCTTGACCGAGTAAGATTATCTAGCATTAGCATATATAAAATGGTTATCCCTATATATATATATATATATATATATATATATATATATATATATATATATATATATATATATATATATATATATAATGTTGTTTAGTTGAGTACCTCCTTACTAATAACTTTACTAATATGACTAGTGTTTGAAAAAATATGATTAGTCAGGTTAAACTTGGCTGGGCAATTGTTTTTAGTAACAAATTCTATTATTAGTGAGTAAGCAAATTAAATGAAGAAGCTTCACTAAGCCACCAACAAGCCATTAGCTTTAGAAATCACTAACTTACACCTTACTAGTTTTAAAATGTCCAATGTGAAGTTACTTCACAAACACACATGGGATGAAGATCTTTCAGGTTATTTATTTTAAAAGATGCAAAAACTTCGTGCACTCAGTCAGTCAGCGCTCTAACATTCGGAACACCATTCATTCACACACCTTTATATTATCTTAATAATAAAAATAACATTATAAATTATCATAAGTATAATTATAAATAAACTGGGATTTATAAAACTAATCAGAACTAATGAGAAGTATTAGCCATAACGATCTCCAAACATTGTGTGAATCTGATGTTGTAAAGGAAAGGTACATTACCTAGCGGAAAACTTAATGGGTGTGTACAATGCTGTTAATTATCTGGGAAGCTAAACAATTTTAGCGGGAAATTACATCATCAGGGCAGTTCCATGAGCTTACCACTTGTGCGAGAATGGATGCCGAATGTATGAGTAAGCGAAACATTGTTTTATACAGTTAATTATCTCTATGTATCAGAGTGTTGGAAGGGATACTTGTGTGACCCATTTAAAGAATGTTCTACTTGCAATTCATAATAATTGGTGGTAAAATCTAGGAGAACCATAGTTAACACATACACTTAAATATATAAATACACATAACATTCACACACAGATATATAAGTAATATAAGAACATAAGAACATAAGAAAATGGGAGTCTGCAGAAAGCCGATTGGCCTAAGCAAGGCAGATCCCTGTCCCACACAACCCCAAATCAATTACAAAGCCCAATTATAGGCTCAACATTCTAATACCCTGAGGATCATCCTACCAAAACGGTTAGAGATTAACGCAGGATTATGGGGGTCTGCAGAGCGCTGATTGGCCCAACCCGGCTGATCCCCCTTCACACCCAACCCTTCTCGTCCATATGCTTATCCAATTTTATCTTAAAGCTCCCTACAGTTTTAGATCCCACTATAGCACTTGGTAGTCCATTCCACCCATCTACAACTCTGTTACCAAACCAATATTTGCCTATATCTTTTCTGAAACGAAATTTATCTAATTTGAAACCATTGGTACGAGTTCTTTCGCTATCACTGAGCTTTAGTACATTTGTCATGTCCCCTTTGTTAATCCCACTAACCCCCTTGAACACCTCTATCATATCCCCTCTAACTCTGCGTCTCTCTAACGAATGTAAACCTAATTTCTTCAACCTTTCTTCATACGGAAGATTTCTAATATTATGGATCATTTTTGTCATTCTACGCTGTACTCTCTCCAATGAATCTATGTCCATTCTGTAATAAGGACACCAAAATTGGACAGCATAATCCATATGGGGTCTCACTAATGACAAGTAAAGTTTTAAGATAACATCAGCAGTTCTGTTACTCACACTCCTAGAGATGAACCCGAGAATCCTGTTTGCCTTATTACGAACGCCTATACACTGTTTTCTAGGCTTCAAATCATTGCTAACAAACACACCTAGATCTTTCTCGCAGTCTGAATTTTCTAATTCTAAATTAGCTAGTTTATATTTAACATTTGTTTGCATCTTCCCTATCTTTAATACCTTGCATTTGTCAATGTTAAACTTCATCTGCCAATTTACTGACCATTCATGTAAGGTATCTAGATCCCTTTGGAGGCACTCTATATCGCTATCTGAATCAATTGATCTCCCCATTTTAGTATCGTCTGCGAATTTACTTATCCTACTAGTTATACCTAAATCTAGGTCATTTATGTATATAAGAAACAACAGGGGACCTAATACCGATCCCTGGGGGACACCACTTTTGACTGCTCCCCACTCTGACTTGGTATGGATTTATATGAAAGTATAATTGTCTAAGGCATTGCTGTTTAATAGGATCAGAAAAGCAACTGATAAATGCTACGGATTTGCATCTAATTATTAATAATTTGTAGATTTTGATGATGCAGGACAGTATAGACACACACGAGGCTATAGTTTAATATGTAACGTTATAATTTTGCTGTGTTTGAATATATTGAATAACGTAGAGATGCTTTCAAACTATGATATATAAAACCTAGCATCAAGCAACAAGTTTCTATGCAGGATCGAACTTGAATGGAAGGTTATGATTCATCCCTCAAGGAACAAGAACAGGAATACGTTAAGATCACCAGCAATTACTGTATAGACAGTAAGGGGGTAAAAGGGTGTGTGGGGGGGGGGGGGGGGCTAGATGGGGTAGAGATGGGAGGGAGGGGAGACAAAGAGAGGGGGAAGGAAGGAAGGGGAGAAAAAGACAGAGAGAGAAATTGAGAGAGGAGAGAAAGAAAGAGAGGGGGGAAGGGAGAGAGATGGGAGGGAGGGGGGAGAGAGAGAGAGGGGGGAGGGGGGAGAGAAAGAGAGAAGGGAATGAGGGGAGAGAGAGAGAGAGAGAGAGAGAGAGAGAGAGAGAGAGAGAGAGAGAGAGAGAGAGAGAGAGAGAGAGAGAGAGATAGAAAGAGAGAGGGGAAGGTGCTGGGAGCCGTGCGGTGTGGTGTGGTGTAGTGTGGTGTATGTGACTGCAGCAATATAAGCGATAGCCTGTGTTTTCACTTTTATTCTCACGGTGGTGGTGGAGTTGATTGGTGAAGGCGAGAGACGCTGCTCTGACGCCCCCTCGCTCCAGAAGGCACCGGGAGGGAGACGCCCTTAGCATATTCTACATCAGTTGGATTAGATTCCTTGTTTAGCAAAGCGAAATAGCGCTACTTATGAAACGCTAACGATTAAGCTACGTTTTCTGACATATTAACACTACTTATGAAACGCGGACGATTAAGCTTCATTCTCTAACATAGCCGAGCAGCGCATTAATAGTTTACTCAAAGTCTCCCTAGTAAAAATGGTACATCTCAGATAGTGAACTAACAGTGACTCTTGTGTCCCCCAATATAAAGAACCCTGTGACACTCGGGAGCGGGGGCGTCAACAGCGAAAAGAAGATTGAACATCAAGATGAAGCTCCTACAACCTAAGGTGAGATGGTCAGCTTGTGTCTCAGCTCCGATTATCTTGCTGCCTGAAGAAGTGCATAAATGTTTTGTAATTGGGGGTTAATTTTTTGTTTGGCTTATGGTATTACGTTTACTTACACACTAAAACAGATATCTAGTTGCCATTAAGAAGTATATATTTGCGTCGAGATGATACTTTGATACATTATTTATTACCATTACATACTGGTTGGAATACAGCTACAAATACTATAAAACAAATCGGACAATATATCTTACCTGCAAGATAATCGCTGAATTAATTCCTTCATATAAGGTTCTTTTTTATACCAATAGATAATATAACGGTATCATACCTCACAACCACCTACCTACCAGTCCAATCTAGCAGTGTATAACGGCAATATTATGAGGATAAAATATATTACATTCATCTTGAATATAATCAATAATACGAATCATATAAAATTCCCTTCAATTGCTTAATTTAAAAAAATAATAATTATGTCCACAGATTGTACTAAACACTTGTGTATTAATTATTTATACACAATCACCAACCTCTTAGCTTTCCCTATACAGTCGGTTACAAGAACAAGTGTCATTCAACATATCCCGTGATTATCTTGGAAAATCTAAAGCAAGGCAAAAGATACCAATTTTCTGGCGCATTTCATATACCGGTACCGTGCATATCACCTCTATTCTACAGTTTAATTACCAGTAGACCCTTCTAGGTGAAATATAAACTATCACATAGTTTAAAAAAAAAACAAAAAAAAAACACGATCATTATCTTAATAGTTAAGGTTCTATAATATTAAGCAAATGCGTTTTGGAAAAGCGAAGATGTTTCTTGTGGATATGTCTGTACGCCCATTCATGCCATTAATTGTACAATTTGCCAAATGTATTTCATACGTAAAACAATCTTAGAATTGTCACTCGATTACTGGCACATGTAAATGTACAAACAATAATTGAAGAAACTCTGAAATATAAATAAGTCCAATGTATTACACTAATCGCTAATACTCTTACTTAATCTAATACATTAATTTCACTCCCAACACCAAACACCTACCAATGAAATTAATAAAAGCATGTGATCCTCCCGGGATGCGAACCTGGAATACCACATACAGATCTTAAACACTAACCATTACACCACCAAGACAATTAAAGGTTAAGTACATGACTACTATTAATATCAATTCATCGAATACTGGATATCAATCTAATATTGCACTCAGACCCAACTGCACACTGTATAGCCTAATTTATAATTTGATAAACACTATAACGAACAATAACGATAAGTTTCTGCATAAATAAATAAACCCCTTCACCGTTCAGTGCTCGAAAAATCTCAAACCTTGAACTTTGAACCTGGCTCCTGTCGCTTGTCATTAGAAAGGGTGCATTGGTGTATCGACTAGTAGCGTGCCTGACAGAGAGAGCTGTGGCAGTTACGGTTGTTATCAATGTGATTAATTATATAGTTACTGCCTCAATAAACGTAGAAATAGGAGTGGTAATGAATTCAGTGCTAGGGAGAGCGAAGACTGCCAGTGATTTTACTGTATGAGACCGTGAAGTAAAATAATGTACGGGATTTTCTAATGGGGGAAAGTAAAGGGATACAAATATGTTCAGTAAATATTAGTGTATAACGAATATAAGTTTTATTGCAGAGGTGTACTACTGTTATACATAGTAAGCAATGTCAACAAGGTCATAAAATGGATATATTATTTTGCGAGACGTTCACTATATAAAAAACTGTTATGGGTGAAAGATTAAAGTACGCGTGTTTTACCGGCGCCATCTCGCGTATATAGCAATGAGCTGATGGTTGGAAAAACACTCGCCCGTTAGGAATAACACGATATAATTTTTACCTCCACCGACGAAGTTGGAGAAGGTTATGTTATTGTCTCCATTTGTATGTTTATCTGTAAACAATTTAAGTTATTAACTGAATTTAACATTTGGTGGGCAGATAGGGTATGCGCCAAGGAAGAAATGATTCGGTAAAGCACATACCTCCACCAGTGTAAGCGGCTCACAAAAATCGATGCTCACGCAATTTGGTAGACAGCATATGCACTAAATTAAAAAAAAAAAAAAAAAAAAAAAATTACGGCCAAAGGCCGGTTTCTCATAAATTGCAGGCTTGCTATCATTCGCCAAGCTAATATCGACACCTGAATAGAGCGAAAAAGCTTATAATCGTCAAACTAACGTGGTGAAGCATCATAGAATCTCCAGAGTAATAGATATAAACAGTCAATCAGTAGCCAGCCCTTACTCCCACCAGGGGTAGGGCTGATCAGCAAGAGACTCGAGAAAGTAAAAAGAGGTGACAGGAGAAAAACACATAACAGTTCGCCCACAAAACGCAAGCATTCAGAAGCACCAATCACTCATCAGCCCCCGAAATCAATGGCTTCACTTCAGATGGATATAAAAAGGGAGGATCCAAAAAGACCCACCCTCCACCAGATAGTGTAAAACCGCAAAATAGTCTATTATATTCGTGTTAATGTGTTGGGGGGTGGGGGTCTGTCTGCACCGGCGTGAGTGTTGGGGAAAGTTGATGGGTAATGCTGCTAATGCATGTGGCTTATGGAGTTAATTATCAGCGTGGGTGGGAGTGTTTGTGGGGTAGGGGAGGGTTACACAGACACATATATATATATATATTTATAAATATATATATATATATATATATATATATAGTATATATATATATATATATATATATAGAGAGAGAGAGAGAGAGAGAGAGAGAGAGAGAGGAGAGAGAGAGAGAGAGAGAGAGAGAGAGAGAGAGAGAGAGAGAGAGAGAGAGAGAGAGAGAGAGAGAGAAAGAGAGAGGTATACAGAGAAAGAGAGAGGTGATGATACGTAGCCTTTGCAGTATTAAACGCTATTTTTACTATTATTTCGGCTATCACTAGACGATGTTATGCAGCTCAACCCCTAAACTACGGACAAAATGTACGCGTTTCGTCATTCGTAACCTATTTATTCTCTCAAAACGAAGGTGAAAGGTAAACAAATATCAAATAAGCAGTTTCTGTTGAAGCTCCTTATACATAATTCAAACAAACAACAACATTCCTCTGCAGCTTTCTTCATCTTCCTGTGACGATGAGATGAGTATGCGATTTTATTTTATTATATTATTTACTTTAACCTTTGTATATATATTTATTTATTAGCTTATATTTTTGTGAGTTGAAAATGAACTTCGAATCGTATTAATTATAGTAGATGTTTGGTGAGGGTGAGTCACGAGAGAGTGTCCCAGACATCCATCCTTGACTGTGGACAGGATATAATTCAATATTATCCCGACAAATGAGGGAATGAACTTAGAATTAATAATCGTAATTAATGTTGTGTAACTATATTATATACGTTTGAAGAAGTACATGAACAGAAACATATAGGACAAAAATAAACGAGAGCATAATAATATTGAACACATGAAACATATCTAACATCAGCAAAGAACCCGAAACAGATGGAAAAGACGAAAACATATACTATAAGAAAGTATGAGTGAGATTAACTAACAGCAAGAACAATCACCACAAACAAACAAACACCCTTAGGCAGAGCAGGAAAACTGTCGGTAATGAGGGAGAGTGGAGATAAATGTATATGTTTGCAGGTTGGTGGATGAACTATAGTCTATTGTTTTCCAGCTGATGGTAAAGGGAATCCCATGTCATCTGATTTCTCGATTCTTGTAGGGAAAATATGGTGTTGCTATGTATCTGTGTGATAATATTGCCAAGTTATCATAATTAGCAGCATATTTTGCTACAAAAAAAACTTGTTAATATCCGAGTAACCTGGATGGCCAGATAGCAATTTACCATCAGTTGGAAAATAACAGACTATAGCTACCCCCAATTTTTTTTTTTCTATGTGAATGAGGGAGACAAAAGGCATAACTGCCTGCAGCGAGTGCCTCCCCCATATTTCAAAGAGTGACAGGGCCGAAATCAAGGAACGTTCGAGCTAAAATGCCTGGACAAAATAGTGCTAAAATGGTACATAGAGGGTCTTGGAGTCAGACGGACTCCAAGTTGAATGGTCAATCCTGTAAATCCTTGAATAAACTGTCACGGGTTGTCCTTCTCATGGGTGACAGGGCCGCTTGGAGGCATTTTGTGTATAGCCATCCTCATAAAGGGGAGTAAGGCATCCGGCAATAGATAGCTATTCACCACCTCACTTATCATCAAGTAAAAACAACAATTATCTCAATTTTTATAATACACGAAATGTGTGTGCAGCTACCCATCCATTTGCATCTGTATCGCACCCAACCGAGATAATGCAATTCTTTATTATATTCAACGGCCTCAGAATTTGTTTTTAACGGTTTCCAGGGATTTGTCGACAAATTAATGTCAATATATTCATACAGTATATTAATTACTGTTGAAATATCTGTGAACAAGTTAACAATATTAATATAAACACCATATAAGGAGGAGCACTTTATTGACAACGTTGTCAATAAAGTGCTCCTCCTCATATGTTTTATTGACAACGTTGTCAATAAAGTGCTCCTCCTCATATGTTTTATTGACAACGTTGTCAATAAAGTGCTCCTCCTCATATGTTTTATTGACAACGTTGGCAATAAAGTGCTCCTCCTCATATGTTTTTCTATATTCATATTAATTATTATCAGAATACGAATGATCAAAATGTAAGATATATTTTCGCAAATAAATTCTTTATTACAATTATTCCGTAGTGTACTATATTAGCTAACACTAGACACACTTATTCAGTCTAAGAAAGATATGTGAACTGTTATGTGCTCTTCTCCTGTCCCCTCTTTTTCCTTTCTCGAGTCTCTTGCTGATCCTCCCTACCCCTTGTGGGAGTAATGGCTGGCTACTGGCTGACTGAGGAAAGATTTCCCACAAGAAAGGAGTGCGTTGTTTATCATATCGCTCAGCATGATTCCTCCACAACAAATGACCCATCAACCATTGGGCAAGTCTAGTAAAGACAAAGAAACCAACTAACCATAACATAAGAACACAGCAGGGATCATAACTTTCACTACATACTGTCTCTGAACACTAGCTCAAACTACGCTTCAGGGGATAAGGTGTTAAAAACTGTGTTGATGGTGTAATGGTTAGAGTGTTTAAGGTTTGTATGTGCTAGCCCAGGTTCGAATCCCGGGAGGATCACATGATTTCATTAATTTCATTGGGAGGTGTTTGGTGTTGGGAGTGAAATAAATACATTAAAATATATTATCATTAAGGTTTTGTAAAGGTTTTGGAATTTTCGAGCGTTATATTATTATTTTGCTCTCTTTACCCATTAAATGAATATATATATATAAACAATGCCTCACCAGACCCTCTTTCATGTTGGTTCTCTATCACTCACCAGGCATACATCAACACTTGAATGGGGCGAAGCGTCTTGTAATCACCTAACTAAAGAAATCAACTAACCGTAACAGAAAAAAAAAAAAAAAAAAAACGTCTCACTGATCATAACTTTCACTGGCCGTGCAATCAATCTTGTCTCATAGGGTTTATACAATTATGGTGTCTTTTGTTGTTACGGTGTCACAGGCACGTGAGTAATAGGTGTGGATGGTCAAAGAGGGGGCAATAAAGAGACAATTACAATGGTCGGTGTTTATGGCAGGGTTAATTAACCCTTTCACGCACAGGACGCGATTCGAGCCTATTCTGGGATACTTTAAAGCCTCTGTGACCATCAGGGGTGTTTAGAAACCTTTAGTTTATTTACTTCAACCTCTGCAGTTGTCTTTGAGTTAGCTGTGGGCAGAAAACTAATTTTGGAGAGGTAATTACAAAATTGAGAGAACTCTATTTCTAATTGCTAATTGTCAAACCCCGTGTCCACACACGCGTGAATGGGTTAAGGGGAGGTTTTTAATGTGTTCCTTATATTTCCATCAAGCTTACGATTACACCCCTTAGACCCCCTTTCAAGATAAATTTGTACATTTTTCGGTAGAAAAATGGCCCGGCCGAAGGCCGGTTCCTCTTAAATTACAGGCTCGCTACCGCTCGCCAGGGAAAAATCGACACCTAATTGGCACGAAAGATCTTAAAATTGACAGAAATGGGGCGAAAGTTCTTAACATCGCCAACATAATGGGGCGAAAGTCTTAAAATCTCAAAAGCAATGGGGCTAAACATGAGGGAGAACGGGATCCAGAAAACAATCCCTCAAGTGGAAATCTCCCCTTAAGCTTGATGGCGGCCGACTCTGTGGAAGGGCTGTCCCGAGAATGGGTTTGTTTACAGTGAAGGGGTCTTCTTGGTCGCGCTGGGGCCTAGATGTAAATATAGATGCAGTTTCAATATTAATCAGGCTAGTAAAACAAAACATAATTTAGTCAACAATATTCCACAGTTCCGCACATTGCATTTATCAAGGAAATTATGCATACAGTAACTAGCTATTTTTGTATCACCTAGTCAAGGTAAAATTGGCTAGGGTGTGTTTTTTTTTTTAAGCTTGATGAAGGTCTAGGGAAGAAACTAGAACAAAATAATATACAAATATACATAAATGAACAAATACATACTTCCATCTCCCCATAGCATATAACAAATACATACGTCCATCTCCCCATAGCATATAAAAAATACATACGTCCATCTCCCCATAGCATATAACAAATACATACGTCCATCTCCCCATAGCATATAACAAATACATACGTCCATCTCCCCATAGCATATAACAAATACATACGTCCATCTCTCCATAGCATATAACAAATACATACGTCCATCTCTCCATAGCATATAACAAATACATACGTCCATCTCCCCATAGCATATAACAAATACATACGTCCATCTCCCCATAGCATATAACAAATACATACGTCCATCTCCCCATAGCATATAACAAATACATACGTCCATCTCTCCATAGCATATAACAAATACATACGTCCATCTCTCCATAGCATATAACAAATACATACGTCCATCTCTCCATAGCATATAACAAATACATACGTCCATCTCTCCATAGCATATAACAAATACATACGTCCATCTCTCCATAGCATATAACAAATACATACGTCCATCTCTCCATAGCATATAACAAATACATACGTCCATCTCTCCATAGCATATAACAAATACATACGTCCATCTCCCCATAGCATATAGCAAATACTTCTAAGTTTAGCTCCCAGAAGGCAGTGGTACCTACAGGCCAGCAAGTTTAAGGGGAGATAGGCAGTTTTTCTGGTCCCCTTTCTTCCTCATGTTTAGCCCCATTAGTTTTCAGATTTTAACACGTTCGCTCCATTAGTTTGACGATGTTAAAACGTCTTCCCATTTCTATACCAATATCAAGACCTTTCGTGCCATTTAGGTGTCATTTATTTTTAAAGCTTGATAAAGGTCTAGGGAGGAAACTTAAAAACATATTAAAAAGATACACAAATGAGCAGATAAATACGCCCATCCCCCCTTTAAAACAAATGAGGGTGTAATTAACTGGTGACCGGCTAGAGTAAGAGTGCCTGGGAACCAACCTGCCTTTTACTGCAAGTATTATAATGTAGCAGGATTATTTTGAAATTCATGTAACATCAAAGTAAATAACAGGCGTGACATACATTTATCCCTTTCGTTACGTATGCTCACACATACATATAACAACAACAACAACACAAAAATAATAATAATAATAATAATAATAATAATAATAATAATAATAACAGGCATGCAAAAACACACTATAAAACTTACGTTGAAGAACCACGTAGACACTCACGAAATACTGTGTGTAGCAAGATTAACACAAACATTGAGTAACTCACTGCATCTCCTTTCACACACACATACATACACACACACACACACACACATAAACACATACACACATATATTAGAGACAGTAAAATCATGTATCATTATATGCGAAAACAAATAAAATCTATGCCAGTTTGCTTGCTAATTTATAAAGCATAAATAAAACTATCTAGGTCTAAACGAACTTGAACTAACATCTCTAGCCGTATCTTTCCTAACCTACCTATTCAAGTCAAACCCAACACACTCTGTACATAGATTGTTTTGGATTTGCACACATAAACTGACACCTTACTCCTCTTTACGAGGGGAGCCATACACAAAATGCCCCAAGCATTTCTACCCTCCATGGGAAGGACAGCTCTTGCCAGTTTATTCAAGGCCTTACAGGACTGACCACTTAGCTTAGGATCCGTCCGACTACGAGGCCCTCTATGTATCTTTCAAGTACTATTCTTTCAACACTGGTGGGTGACTAGTCCATCCACCAACCTGCTTCACATTTAAGTCAGCAATAACATTTGTATAAGGTTTACTACCCTAGACGGGTTACCGACGAAGGCTGACGAGTCCCATTCACCCGAATTTACTTCTACGTAAAATCTGAAACAGGTAAAGATAATCGTACCATCGCACCCACCAATGCTTGATCGCGCACACACAGACATTCACACCCAAACACAGAGAGTTCCGCAACGTTCGCCAACCACAAAAGCACAAGCCATTTACAGCTTACCTACGCGGACTACCTCAACATTAGTCCTCTAGGGATTGTTGTGGTTGCCTCAGAGCATAACAGCAGCGAGGTAGATGTGTGGGTTGACCTATACTTTAGTTCTGATATGGCAATCTTGGGAGGGTAAGAGTTAGCTTACCATAAAGAACAGTTTGTTTCTGGGAACTTGTTTTGTGATTTCCATCCGCATAACACCCACACACACAAAGCCACACCCACACCCCCACACCCACACACACACCCAAAATAACGCGCGCACCCTCCAAAATAGCGAGGTGCATTTTGTAAAATCAAATCACGCAAGGACTGTAACTAATGTGCTTTTGCCCTATTATTATATCGCTTACTCCTTTATGGCAATGTGGCTAGTGATAATTTGTATTAATGTACAGTATCTAGGTTAGCCTAAAATTTATAATTACATCCTAACTTAAGAATTTGCATTTATCAACACACACGCACGCACGCACGCACGCACGCACGCACGCACACGCACACACACACACTCCCTCCCTCTCTCTCAATATCACCAATTATCTCAATTATCTCAATATCACCGTTACAGAGAGAGAAGTATTGAATTGTTTAGATAAACTCAAGGTAAATAAAACGCCTGGACCTGATACAATCTCGCCTAGAGTTCTAAAGGAAGCTAAGGATGAGCTCTCCAAACCACTGACATTACTATTCAATAAATCCTTGCAGTCTGGAACTATGTCCGATCAGTGGAAGCTAGCCAACGTAACACCGATATTCAAAAAAGGCAGCAAATCCCTACCCAGTAACTATCGTCCAATTAGCTTAACCTCAGTTGTATGTAAAATGCTAGAAACGGTCATACGAGACAGACTCGTAAATCACTCAGAGGAAAATAACATACTCAAAGATACTCAACACGGCTTTCGTAAAAAACGTTCCTGTTTAACAAACCTCTTAGACTTCTTCCACGATATCCTCAACCTCTACGATGAGAGTAAAGCTGTAGATATTATATACCTTGATTTTCAAAAGGCCTTTGACAAAGTTCCCCACAAACGTTTACTGCTAAAACTAAAAGCGCATGGAATACAAGACGGTGTGTTGAAATGGATAGAAAATTGGCTCAGCGACAGAAAGCAAAGAGTAGTCATAAATGGTAAGGCATCTAAATGGACCAATGTAAGTAGCGGGGTACCCCAGGGATCGGTACTAGGACCAATTCTCTTTCTAATTTACATCAACGACATAGATGAGGGTCTCACCTGTACAATCTCAAAATTTGCTGACGATACAAAAATTGCAAATAGCGTACTCTCAAAAGAACAAGTTGACGATATGCAACACAATCTAGATAAATTGTCATGTTGGGCCCAAATTTGGCAAATGAGTTTCAATGCGGATAAATGTAAAGTACTGCATATCGGATACCTAAATGAGAAAGCAAACTATTTGATAAATGGCACTCAGCTTAAGAATGTAAACAGAGAAACCGATCTGGGAGTAACAATATCGAGTAACCTAAAACCGAGTCAACAATGTTCAGAAGTTGTTAAGAAGGCAAACAAAATAATTGGCTTTATAGGCAGGTCATTTGAGCATAAATCCAAAGAAGTTATCCTAACCCTTTACAATTCCTTAGTCCGCCCTCTTCTGGAATACTGCGTTCAATCCTGGTGCCCTTATTACCAAAAAGATATAAACAAGCTAGAACGAGTTCAACGTAGAGTTACCAAAATGATACCTAGCCTAAAGAACAAACCATACGAAGAGCGTCTTAGAGAATTAAATCTATTTCCTTTAACCCAGCGCAGATTAAGAGGTGACTTAATTCAAGTGTTCAAAATCATCAAAGGCATCGACAATATGAACTGTAGTAAGTACTTCACTATCGACCAATCTAATTACACGCGGGGAAACGGTTGCAAAATTATTGGTAAATCTTTTAACTCACACGAATCTAAGAATTTCTTCTTCAATCGAGTTGTCAACTTGTGGAATGGGCTTCCCCGAAACGTTATAGACTGCATCACCGTTGATTCATTTAAACTCCGCCTAGACAAATATCTCGCATCAAACCCGCGACTGACTGCGTTTGTAAATGAATAACTTTATTTTATCCCCCCCTCAGTTACTAACCCATCTGTCCCCTACTAACTTCCTAATCCTGCCACGGACATTAGTTCCAGGGAAGTAATTCCCTTTCCAATGTTCCCTTACCCACTCTAAACCACTGTTTGGACACTTGATCCTCAGTGTTTTGGAGGACAAGCAACCTAGAAGGGTCACTAGATCTGTTGTTGCTTGATTTCCTTTGTACTCCTTTGTACTCTTGTTCTATCACATAAACAATTGAAGTAACATATTAACACAAATGCACCTTCATATATGTCAGTCTTCCCATCTAATTAAAGAACAAACAACAACATTTACAGTATATATTTATACATCATTGTGGTATAGACGAAACACATCATGTTTTCCTAACAACTGACGCTTGAGCACACACGCACACACACACACACACACACACACACACACTTAAGTAAACGATATGTTGTTCGTTTATATCCTTTCTAAAATTATGCAGCCGCAAAGTGAACATATTTACAAACACACGGAAGCAGCTGACACAGTATCATATTTTACCGTACTAAAGATATTCACACGATGATCTCAAGTAATAGACCGCAGGCAGTCACCCTAGCGTACACATACAGACATATCCGCACACTCTCACACACCTATACATACACACACACACACACTCCCATACACATGCACGCACACATACACACATTCACACTCCCATAGACATGTACTCACAGTCCCATACACACACGCACTCACAAAGCCATACCCACATTCACACTCCCAAACACACACACTTGCATTCCAATACACAGCTACTTCCATAACACACACACACACACACACACACACACACACACACACAGCCCGTAGCCTAGTAGGTAGAGCTCTCGTCTCACACACGAGGGGTCGGGGGTTCAATCCCCGGCCGAGCGGAGACAAATTGGGCTTGTCTCCTTTCATGTGTTAGCCTCAGTTCACCTAGCTGTAAATAGGTACCTGGAATAAGTGGACGACGTTGTGACGTCCCATCTGGGGTTGGCAAAATGGTACAAGGCGAGATGGGTATCATATGGTTCACCTAAGCTGATGGCTACCTAAGCCTTCGGGCGAGACGGTACCGTCTATAGTGAGAATGGTACCATACAGATCCACCCTAAGCCTTCGTTTCCGATGTCGCCAATTGGCTAAAAATACAGACTACACACACATCCACAGCCATTCCAACGATACATATAACACCTACACATATAGGAGGCGGGAAATAACGAGCATGCTCACTCCCGCAATACAACTAGAGTAAGTACAACTAGAGTAAGTACACACACACACACAGTATTAAGATATGTTGTGGATAGTGGCACACTTCATACTTTTAAATATCGCATTGACAGGTATCTGACCTCAAATCCCCAACTGGCAAAGTTCACATTCGAATGATTCACTATTTTTGTGCCTTTCAGAATTCACAGAGGATATGTCTAGATACCTGTTTGCATATATAGAATAATTCACAGAGGATATGTCTAGATACCTGTTTGCATATATAGAATAATTCACAGAGGATATGTCTAGATACCTGTTTGCATATATAGAATAATTCACAGAGGATATGTCTAGATACCTGTTTGCATATATAGAATAATTCACAGAGGATATGTCTAGATACCTGTTTGCATATATAGAATAATTCACAGAGGATATGTCTAGATACCTGTTTGCATATATAGAATAATTTCCTTTTATTATGAATATAAGATAATTGCAGTTATCGGTCTTTGCTAATTAACTAATGGCTGTGCACGTTAATATCTTTCCTCATTTGCATTAACTTTTCCTTTTACATGTAGCTCAGTTAGTGTGGTTAGAAACAGCTTAGAGGGGATAAGTAGAACTGCTGTTACTTGCCTGTCATTGTACTCCTATATCAACACACTCACACTCCTATATAGGCTAGCTCAAACACCCTTACACACACACACACACACACTGTAGTACACACACACACACACACTGTAGTACACACACACACACACACACATACATAGCCTACATACTGCCATACACACATATACTTCCACAGAAACACATCCACATATTATACAACCCGTACACAGACTTATGCAAGAAGAGTTTAGATAGTATTTTGCACAACCCCACGCACACATATACACATCCATTTACTCTCACACTTCCACATTCCCATATATTGCCCGTACAGAGACACCCCACGCACGCACGCACACACACACACACACACACACCCATACACTTCTATATACACACATCCCCATCCCCACATACAGCACAACCCATACGCACACACCTCATACACACCCACACACACACTGCCATACACATACGCACAACACCCATATACACACACCCATACACAGCACCCAAATTACGCACAGACGCCCGACTTTCTGCGTCACCTTGAAACCAAGACCAATAATATAGGTATATTATTGGTCTTGCTTGAAACCTGCTGAGTCATGAGCCGTTATGATAGTCGTCATGGGGCGCATCTGATGGCGCAGGGGGGAGAGAGAGAGAGAGAGAGAGAGAGAGAGAGAGAGAGAGAGAGAGAGAGAGAGAGAGAGAGAGAGAGAGAGAGAGAGAGAGAGAGAGAGAGAGAGAGAGAGAGAGAGAGAGAGAGAGAGTTTCATAGTCATTGCGGTTTATTCCATGAAGATAATTTAGATGAAAAATGGACAAACTGGCTTGATGGTGTATTGGTTAGAGCGTGTAAGTTCTGTATGTGATATCCTGGGTTCGAATCCTAGGAGAATCACATTCTTTCATCAATTTAATTTGGGGTGTTATTGGTGTTAAGCACGATGTTAAAAATAAACTCAATAGAAACATGAATTGGACTTGAAAGTGCTTTCAATATATTTTGATCAAATTTACTCATTATTGGTATTTTGAAACTAGATCTCCCATAGCTCTCCCAATAAAATGACCTTAGATTTTTGTTAGCACTTGGCACACCAGCCCTCACTGAACCTGTACAAGCATCAGAAAAAATGCAAGAGAGAGAGAGAGAGAGAGAGAGAGAGAGAGAGAGAGAGAGAGAGAGAGAGAGAGAGAGAGAGAGAGAGAGAGAGAGAGAGAGAGAGAGAGAGAGAGAGAGAGAGAGATTCTTCACCGCACCACACCCTGTTCGATTAAGGTATTAAAAACACACTGGGCACGAGCTGAAAATATCTTCATTGAGAGACTTCCAATATTTTTTCTTTTTCTGTATAATACCTTTGAGACTTCCAGGAAGACATTAGTTTTCATTCAAAAACACGTTTAACCCGAAATTCTTTTCTCTACAGGTTCAATCACTCACAATCTTTGTTAATAAATGTTTTCTCGCTCATTAATCTGTTCATCCAAAAGTCGTCGAAATAATCTACTTCGAAGACCTCGAACCAGATGGGTAGACTTTACAGGCGTACCAACACCAACTAACTGATTTTGTGAAACATATACAATTGTTAGAACTGATTATGTGGTATATCAGCTAATATAGTAAATACAGAACGTATTTCTTGATATGTCAGCATCATTTTGACGTCAAGGATGGATCAGCAATGAAGATAAAATCTTAATATTATTAACATCAGCAAAACTAGATATATATATATATATATTGTGTAAAGTAATAACATTCATAAAACCAAGATAGCGACGTTTGCAGCAATAACTTATTACTGTGTGGAATATTTGAGTCAATTGACCAATTTATATAAATCTTGATATATGAGAGTATCGGTTTATTCTTACCGGCATTTTAATACAACTAGTTAATTCAACCATTTTTACCGAGGCAACCAGAAAAAAGTGCCCGATGTTGATGTGTGAAATCATCCTATTCACGTAATCTACATATGCAAAGAAATAGAGGAAAAGTTCTGATTTCAGTAAGCCTTTAACCCTTCGAAGATTATGACGCACTTTAACAGTTTATTCTGGCTAGCATTACCGATTTTATATAGCATAGAAAGGATCTGTGGGAATGATAAAGGTAAAGATTATCTAAATTAACCCTCAAACTGCTATATACCGTTCCTAATCTGAATAAATTGGTCTACTAATTGCCAGAAAACAGCAAAGAAAATGCGTAATCGGATCTTGAAAGGGTTACATATGGTCTGTTATGAAGGCACACTCATGCTAACCCTTTGCAAATCCAATTACGCACTTTTTTTCAGCGTTCTGACTATTACTGTACGATTTTATTCAGATTAGGATGGGTATGTGGAAATCAGAGGGTTAATGGAGATAGTCGTTACCCTTACTATCCCCACAGATCCTTCCTAAGCTGTATAAAATCGTCTAATGATAGCCAGCCTAAACCGTCAAAATGCGTCATAATCTTTAAAGGGTTAATAGACCAGGTGACGATTTTTTACCTTTCTGTATTTCATGAGGAGTCCTTTCATCGCCTTCTGGTTATGATGGACAATATTTTTAAGCTTAGGAAATATATATGGGGACTTAAGGACTAATTGGCCACTTGCGAGTTTTGGTCTATAAGGAAGTTGGAGCCGTGAACATCAATATTTAGCAGAATTATCAGCTAAAATACGGTCGTAGAATATATATATATATATATATATATATATATATATATATATATATATATATTCACCGCTCCAACTTCCTTATAGCCTGAAACTCGCAAGTGGTCAATTGAGATCTAGTTTATCTCCTATATTGCTAGAGGTCATGCCTGAGCAGTGTGCAGTCATCTAGAGTTAGCCAGAATATAATCGAATACAAAACTCGCTGCCATAATACTGAAAGGTTTATTTGTTTCACTATACTAAACAAGCAGACCACACTTATTTCCAATACACCAAAAACATAAAAAACAAATTAAATACAAACTTACAATATATAAAGTAGCGACTATTACTCAACATTCGGGGAGACACTTGTTACAAACAGCTCTGTTTTTTGTCTCCAGCATACACATAGACAAATTAAGTAGTGGCGAGTATTGCTTGCGTTACCACAGACTCTGCCACAGGGATCTGCCTTGCTTAGGCCAATCGGCTTTCTGCAGACTCCCATTTTCTTATGTTCTTATGTTCTAATCGTAAGTGTAGTGCAGAGAGCGTTGAATTAACAGGCTTGGTGGCGTCAACAGACTGGTAAGATATGAGGTAATTTGGTGAGAGAGTGAGGGCCACCCGCAGGGGGGCCGTTCAAATAGAACCACCGCCATAACAGGTAAACACAGGTAAGTATAGTCACGTGTCAGACCCTGTACTGCACTGTTAGACTGGCTAACTGTTTTTCCTTTTTCTCTGTCGCATTCGCCCTCTCACTCACTCACTCACTCTCACTCTCCTTTTCTCTTTGTTTCTTCTTTCATGCTTCTAATTATCTATTTTCATAGAGCTGCATAAACTCAAAGGCAGACAGGGGGCAAGGATCGAGTTAAAGCGATTCTGTATACTTTATCTAGTTTAGCGTGGCAAAACAGATGTTGTGAAAACGTGTAAATTCCTGTACAATTATACCAAAACATAAAATGTAACCCACCTGCCAATAAATAACGAGTACAAAAAATCTTCATTAGCACTTTTATCATGTATTGCTCAAATTGAGAAACGCTCTGATTCACAAGATATGCTAGCAATCGAAGCCACATGAACACACTGCCGGGGCATTTACATTGGAGTGTCGTATGGTAACCCTTTGAAGATTATGACGCATTATGACAGAGCAAAGTAAAAAGACCTTAGAGTTACATATTGCGAATCAAAGTAAAACAAACCCGAAAGAATTCTATAGTTATATCAGAAAGAAAAAAGTAGTTACTTCAACTGTTGGACCGTTAGTCGATGAAAAAGGAGAATACACCAAAGACGAAGTACAAATGAGTAATGCCCTCAATACCTTCTTTGCATCAGTTTTTACAACAGAAGACCTCAGTGATATCCCTACACCATCGCCGATTCAGATTGATAATTCAGATGTTCTAAGCAATATCACCGTTACAGAGAGAGAAGTATTGAATTGTTTAGATAAACTCAAGGTAAATAAAACGCCAGGACCTGATACAATCTCGCCTAGAGTTCTAAAGGAAGCTAAGAATGAGCTCTCCAAACCACTGACATTACTATTCAATAAATCCTTGCAGTCTGGAACTATGCCTGATCAGTGGAAGCTAGCCAACGTAACACCGATATTCAAAAAAGGCAGCAAATCCCTACCCAGTAACTATCGTCCAATTAGCTTAACCTCAGTTGTATGTAAAATGCTAGAAACGGTCATACGAGACAGACTCGTAAATCACTTGGAGGAAAATAACATACTTAAAGATACTCAACACGGCTTTCGTAAAAAACGTTCCTGTTTAACAAACCTCTTAGACTTCTTCCACGATATCCTCAACCTCTACGATGAGAGTAAAGCTGTAGATATTATATACCTTGATTTTCAAAAGGCCTTTGACAAAGTTCCCCACAAACGTTTACTGCTAAAACTAAAAGCGCATGGAATACAAGACGGTGTGTTGAAATGGATAGAAAATTGGCTCAGCAACAGAAAGCAAAGGGTAGTCATAAACGGTAAGGCATCTAAATGGACCAATGTAAGTAGCGGGGTACCCCAGGGATCGGTACTAGGACCAATTCTCTTTCTAATTTACATCAACGACATAGATGAGGGTCTCACCTGCACAATCTCAAAATTTGCTGACGATACAAAAATTGCAAATAGCGTACTCTCAAAAGAACAAGTTGACGATATGCAACACAATCTAGATAAATTGTCATGTTGGGCCCAAATTTGGCAAATGAGTTTCAATGCGGATAAATGTAAAGTACTACATGTCGGATACCTAAATGAGAAAGCAAACTATTCGATGAATGGCACTCAGCTTAAGAATGTAAACAGAGAAACTGATCTGGGAGTAACAATATCGAGTAACCTAAAACCGAGTCAACAATGTTCAGAAGTTGTTAAGAAGGCAAACAAAATAATTGGCTTTATAGGCAGGTCATTTGAGCATAAATCCAAAGAAGTTATCCTAACCCTTTACAATTCCTTAGTCCGCCCTCTTCTGGAATACTGCGTTCAATCCTGGTGCCCTTATTACAAAAAAGATATAAACAAGCTAGAACGAGTTCAACGTAGAGTTACCAAAATGATACCTAGCCTAAAGAACAAACCATACGAAGAGCGTCTTAGAGAATTAAATCTATTTCCTTTAACCCAGCGCAGATTAAGAGGCGACTTAATTCAAGTGTTCAAAATCATCAAAGGCATCGACAATATGAACTGTAGTAAGTACTTCACTATCGACCAATCTAATTACACGCGGGGAAACGGTTGCAAAATTATTGGTAAATCTTTTAACTCGCACGAATCTAAGAATTTCTTCTTCAATCGAGTTGTCAACTTGTGGAATGGGCTTCCCCGAGACGTTATAGACTGCAGCACCGTTGATTCATTTAAATTCCGCCTAGACAAATATCTCGCATCAAACCCGCGACTGACTGCGTTTGTAAATGAATAACTTTATCCTCCCCTCAGTTACTAACCCATATGTCCCCTACTAACTTCCTAGTCCTGCCACGTTAGTGGCAGGGCAGTAGTTCCCTTTCCAATGTTCCCTTACCCACTCTAAACCACTGTTTGGACACTTGATCCTCAGTGTTTTGGAGGACAAGCAACCTAGAAGGGTCACTAGATCTGTTGTTGCTTGATTTCCTTTGTACTCCTTTGTACTCCTTTGTAATCTGGCTATCATTAGGCGATTTTATACAATTTACGAAGGATCTGCGGGAATTAAAAAGGGTAAAGATAATCTCAATCACCCTTTGACTTCGATATACCGGTACCCTTCGTAATCTGAATATACTTGTCTACTTATAGCCAGGAAACAGAAATTAAGTGCGTCATCGCATCTTCTAAGGGTAAAATTATCAGGTAAAGTATATATTATTTCAATTAGTACTACTGTAGCTTCGTTGGTCTTTGAAATGTTATGAAGTATAAGATACAAAACTCAGCAAAAAAAAAAAAAAAAAAAAAAAAAAAAAATGAAATTATGAAATTATGTAATTATCAAATAATACAGTTGTATAGAACATGATACAAAGCAAGGGTATCCAAAAGTTTTATAATTGGGATATATTGACATTATTTTGACCTTTCTATCGTAATATTAGAGGAGTTTATTACTACCAATAAACCCTTCTATGGATTCCGGGACTCTTGTGACACCACCCGTGTGTTCAATGTAGCGAAAGATAGATTCATGCCGGTAATCAATTCCTCTCTAGTCCCTCCGTGTGTGTTATGCAATGGTGATGTAATGATGTACGGTAGGGTGGTGATGGGAGGTGTACACGGTAAACGCCAGTACCTGCGCTCTACTGGATTTCATGGTCTTCTTGATGTACAAATAAACACAAGGACCCCCCCCCCCCCCACCCACACATTAACCTCTCTCTTTGTCCTTAGATATATAAGTAAGTGCATATAGCTTAAATATATAAACAAATAATTGATATATACTGTGTTGATTGATAGATAGAGATAGATAGATAGATAGGTATACAGATACAGGTATACAGATTGGTATATAGATTGATAGATAGATAGATAGGAGTGTTTTAGTGTATGTAAACTGAATATTGTGTTGTTCGTGTTATGATGATTATAATCCCCTGATGTTAGTGAGCCTGCCTCCCTCCCTCCCTCCCTCCCTCACTCCAGCTCCCAGGATGGATTATGGCCACTTTCCACCGTGATTCAGCTCACTAGGAAGACTTGAGGGAAACTTTCACTCACCCTCCCCATAGGCTCGCTTCATTACTCACACGGCTTGGGTTTCCTCATTCACTCACCCTTCACATAATTATAGCTTCATCACTCAATCACTCACACCTCCCCATTATATACAGTAGGCCTACTCGCTTCATCACTCATTTACTCACCCTCCCCATAGACTCGCTTCATCACTCACGGCTTGGGTTTCCTCATTCACTCACCCTTCACATATTATAGCTTCATCACTCATTCACTCACACTTCCCCATATACAGTATATAGGCCTACTTGCTTCATCACTCATTTACTCACCCTCCCCATAGACTCGCTTCATCACTCATTTACTCACACCTCCCCATATACTCGCTGCATCACTTATTTACTCACCCTCCCATAGACTCACTTCATCATTAATTTACTCACCCTCCCCATATGCTCGCTTCATTACTCACTCACTCCTCCCCATGGACACGCTTCATCACTCATGGGTCGGGTTTCCTCATTCACTCACTATCTATTAATTCGTTGTGTTTACTGTATGTTCACTTGGTGTTATTTTTGTATGTGAATGAAGGAGACAAAAGGTAACACTGCCTGTAACAAATGTCTCCCCCCAAAGTTGAAAGTGAGACAGAGCTAAATTCATGGTACGGAGTTTAAAGCAGTTTAAGTCAAAGGTTGAAGGTATGGTGGATAAGGTACCATAACATTGTGTGTAAGAACATTATAACGTAATAATATGGGAATCTTTAGAAGGCCCACATACTGGCTCAACCAGTACTGTATACTTAAGTAACCTTAAATACTTTCCATCATGATCTATCGCCAGCCTAACCTAACCTGATCTTATAGCTTATCTACAAACCCTCTCATTATATATTTGTCGCTGCATAATGTACAGTCGGCCTAATAAGTGATGTTTCGGCACCAAGTATATTTTGTTCTATAATTGGTATCAGCATTATCTAAACAGGATTTTTTAATTTAGAGTGAGATATACACAAATTTTCCTACACTTACCAACCCAATTCAACATCTGACAGACATTAATACAGCACAAAGTGATCCAAACGTAATGACAGCTAAGACATGACTTATTAGCGCTACCGTACAGTTTCATAGATATGAGCACCACAGCCAGTGTAGTTTCGTGTAAATCCCCAACTTTAGTTTCTGTAAAATAGTTGCATAATAAACATAATGGCATAGTCGGTATAGCGTCAGCTGCTGATCAAAGGGTCTGCGGATCGAACTCGCACTGTCAAAATGTTATTGGTAGATGTCAAGCCCGGGCAACTTGACCTAGCAATTAGTGGCAAACGCCTAATGTTCATGGCCACCCCTTCTCGGGAATTACAGAGTCTGGCAAAATAAAGTTATATGGTTTCGTTTGGGTTTGATGCAGATTTTAATGTATGTGTTGCTATTAGTGCTCACCCCTATACGTTAGACTGATGTACCGGTAAATAGTCCATTCATTATAGGTAGGCCTAAAATCGTGACCCCTAAACTCTGTAACTCAAAAAGAGCAAGAGTAAATGGTCTGTACATTTTCACACCTATTCCCTGGTGACCCTTCCTACATGGTAGACATATTAGCTCGATAACTCTAGTCGTTTTTTAGTTGTAGAGGTTTGTGGTTAAATTTTGTGGCCTACCTATAATGAAAAGACTATAGTTTGTCCCGGCATTTTGACTCCAACGTCCCTTGAATTTGGCTCTGTCACTCTTTTGGCTTTTGGAGACACTCGTTACAGGTAACCTGCATTTTGTCTCCTTCATACACATACAAAATAAAGTTCACTGTATTATGTATGCTAAGAAACTTTACCCTTTTGCAGGTGCTGCTGGCCTTGGTGGTGTTGTTTGCCCTCTGCATCGACTTGGCTGAACAAACCAGAAACCGACCAAGGAAGCGGCCACAGTACCGCCCTCAGAAGAAACCCCAGAGGCCCCACAGAGGACGCCCTCGCCCGCACCGACCCCGGCCCAGACCCAGTTATGGACCCCCTCATAAACCCAAGCCAAGTTATGGTCCCCCACCTAAAGCCCCCAAACCAAGCTATGGTCCGCCCCCAAAAGCACCAAGTCCTAGTTATGGTCCACCTCATAAGGCTCCTAGTCCAAGCTATGGGCCACCTCCTAAAGCCCCCAGTCCAAGCTATGGTCCACCACCAAAAGCCCCCAGTCCAAGTTATGGTCCTCCTAAGAAGGCACCCAGTCCAAGCTATGGTCCACCCCCTAAGGCTCCTAGTCCAAGTTATGGTCCCCCGAAGAAGGCGCCCAGTCCAAGCTATGGCCCGCCACCTAAGGCTCCCAGCCCAAGTTATGGTCCCCCAAAGAAGGCGCCCAGTCCAAGTTATGGCCCGCCACCTAAGGCTCCGAGTCCAAGTTATGGCCCCCCAAAGAAGGCGCCCAGTCCAAGTTATGGCCCGCCACCTAAGGCTCCGAGTCCAAGTTATGGCCCCCCAAAGAAGGCGCCCAGTCCAAGTTATGGCCCGCCACCTAAGGCTCCGAGTCCAAGCTATGGTTCTCCACCAAAAGCTCCTAGTCCGAGCTATGGGCCACCTCCCAAAGCACCTAGTCCTAGTTATGGAGCCCCTCCAAAGGCACAGAGTAGTGGAGGTGGTGGGTATGGTTATGGCCCGCCAAAATCTTCTAGTATAGTTGAGGAGAGTTCAGGTGGCTATGGTGCTCCTGCTCCTAGTAGTGGTGGAGGTTACGGTTCTTCTGCTCCTGCTCCTAGTAGCGGTGGTTATAGTGCCCCTGCTCCTAGTAGCGGTGGTTATAGTGCTCCTGCTCCTAATAGCGATGGAGGTTACAGTTCTTCTGCTCCTGCTCCTAGTAGTGGAGGGGGCTACGGTTCTTCTGCCCCTGCTCCTAGTAGTGGAGGTGGCTACGGTTCTTCTGCCCCTGCTCCAAGTAGTGGTGGGTTTGGCTTTGGTCCTCCAAAAGGAGATTCATCTTACGGGCCTGTCTTCCCTCCGTTCCCATCGTTTGACGATTTTGCAGATTCATTTGGATCGTACTCACCACCATCAAATTCCTACTCCGCACCTTCCAAGCCAGCTCCTGCTCCATCAAATTCCTACTCAGCACCTTCTAAACCAGCTCCCGCACCGTCGAACTCATACTCGGCACCAGCTCCCGCACCGACAAACTCTTACTCGGCACCATCTCCTGCACCTTCAAACTCTTACTCGGCACCATCTCCTGCACCTTCAAACTCTTACTCGGCACCAGCTCCCACACCGACAAACTCTTACTCGGCACCATCTCCTGCACCTTCAAACTCTTACTCAGCACCATCTCCTGCACCTTCAAACTCTTACTCGGCACCAGCTCCTGCACCGACAAACTCTTACTCGGCACCAGCTCCTGCACCAACAAACTCTTACTCAGCACCAGCTCCTGCACCGACAAACTCTTACTCGGCACCAGCACCATCTAACTCATACTCAGCACCGTCCAACCCAGCACCAGCCTCATCAAACTCTTATTCAGCACCATCACCTGCTCCCTCACCTTCCTACTCTGCTCCAACACAGAGTTCTGGTGGACAGAGTTATCGACCGCCGCCATCACCTCCTCTACCACTAGAAACAGAAGCGGCTCTGCCTGATGATGCGTATGGTGCACCTCCAGCTCCATCACAGAGTTACAGTGCCCCAGCCCCATCACCTAGCTATAACGCCCCTTCTGCTCCTGCCCCATCACCAAGTTATAGTGCTCCTGCTCCATCTCAGGGCTATAGTGCACCATCTGCTCCTGCCCCATCACCAAGTTACAGTGCCCCTGCCCCATCACCAAGTTATAGTGCTCCTGCTCCATCACCAAGTTACAGTGCTCCTGCCCCATCACCAAGTTACAGTGCCCCTGCCCCATCACCTAGTTACAGTGCTCCTGCCCCTGCCCCATCACCAAGTTACAGTGCCCCTGCCCCATCACCTAGTTACAGTGCTCCTGTCCCTGCCCCATCACCAAGTTACAGTGCCCCTGCCCCGTCACCAAGTTACAGTGCCCCTGCCCCATCGCCAAGTTACAGTGCCCCTGCCCCATCACCTAGTTACAGTGCTCCTTCTGCCCCTGCCCCATCACCAAGTTACAGTGCCCCTGCCCCATCACAGAGCTATAGTGCCCCTGCCCCTGCCCCATCACAAAGCTATAGTGCCCCGTCTGCCCCTGCCCCATCACAAAGCTATAGTGCCCCGTCTGCCCCTGCCCCATCACAAAGCTATAGTGCCCCGTCTGCCCCTGCCCCATCACAAAGCTATGGTGCCCCTTCTGCCCCTGCCCCATCACAGAGCTATAGTGCTCCTTCTGCCCCTGCCCCATCACAAAGCTATAGTGCACTCTCTGCCCCAACACAGAGCTACAGTGCTCCATCCGCACCTGCCCCATCACAGAGTTATGATGCACCTCCCGCCCCTGCCCCATCACAGAGTTATAGTGCTCCGTCTGCCCCTGCCCCATCTCAGAGCTATGGTGCCCCTCCAGCACCTTCCCAAGATTATGATTCCCCACCTGCCCCTGCCCCATCACAGAGTTATGATGCTCCTTCCGCTCCTGTCCCATCACAGAGTTATGGCTCTCCTCCAGCCCCAGCCCCACAACAGAGTTATGGCTCTCCTTCCGCCCCAGCCCCACAACAGAGTTATGGCTCTCCTCCTGCCCCAGCCCCACAACAGAGTTATGGCTCTCCTCCTGCCCCAGCCCCACAACAGAGTTATGGCTCTCCTCCTGCCCCAGCCCACAACAGAGTTATGGCTCTCCTCCTGCCCCAGCCCCACAACAGAGTTATGGCTCTCCTCCTGCCCCAGCCCCACAACAGAGTTATGGCTCTCCTCCTGCCCCAGCCCCACAACAGAGTTATGGCTCTCCTCCTGCCCCAGCCCCACAACAGAGTTATGGCTCTCCTCCTGCCCCAGCCCCACAACAGAGTTATGGCTCTCCTCCTGCCCCAGCCCCACAACAGAGTTATGGCTCTCCTCCCGCCCCAGCCCCACAACAGAGTTATGGCTCTCCTCCTGCCCCAGCCCCACAACAGAGTTATGGTGCTCCTCCCGCCCCAGCCCCACAACAGAGTTATGGTGCTCCTCCCGCCCCAGCCCCATCACAGAGTTATGGCTCTCCTTCTGCCCCCAGTAACAGCTATGAAGAACCCTCCAGCAGTGACACATTTTACAGGGAAGACTTTGACTTCCCGTCTTTTTCTGATCTCTTTGCAGATGACCAGTGGGGGGATAAAGTCAAGAACTAAATCCTTATGATCTCCTGCTTTCATAATCTTGAAGAAACTTAAAGTGTCTTCAGCTAATCACTACCTCATCCCTATATACTGTATTCCATGGGCTAGGTCCTAAAACTTTATCAGCCGATTTCGTTGGAGACACTAAGTTTTACACGGTATTTTGATTAGCTACAGATCTAGGAAAGTTATAGAATTACCAATATGTGATAGCTGTCTGTAGTGAATACCTGTAGGTGAGTGATTATATAATTGTATAAGGTAAACTTGATTATATAATTGTATAAGGTAAACTGGATAAATTCTTTGCTCTTTTTGACAAGGTAACTAAAATTAGAAAGACAAAAATATTCATCTTTTCATTTATCTTCTTGAGGGTTGAGGTGAATACCAAGGGTTCCTATCCTTTATAGGCCTCAGGCTCTGAGATCAAATAAGACACATTCCCCTACAATATTACCTCTTGACACACGATAATGTTATTTAAATCATTCCTGGCATATTTATAACCTTATGTGACAAACAGGGATATTTAGAAACTTTTAGTTTAGTTACCCAGACGTTTACAGTTTTCTTTGAACCGTCATCCTAAGAAAACAAAAGTTAGATGGTTAACTAATTTAGATTTGTATAGGCCTAAATTATTGTAAATCTGATAACGTCTGGCAACCCCCAATGCATCAATGGGTCAACACAAATTAAATTAAATAATTGTGTGCACTATAAATTCTCAGTTTTCTATTTCCACATACTTTCCCCAAAGAAAATGGTGAACTTAAATGAACAAGTATATTATTATCACTCACAATAAAGCCAACATTCACACAGTTTAGTCTTACCTAGAGGAATCCACCATGGGGGGAGTTGGAGATAAAATGCTGGCATGGGATATATCCTAACGATTGAATTACATAAGGCACGAACAAAGCAGTAATGCCTTTTTATAGTTAATTTTGAGATGGATATATATATTTTTTGATGCTGTACAAATCCAGTAACGTAATTATCATGATGCTGTACAATTATTATATATAATTGATTATAGAGAAGCATGGAATGCTACATTATTTAAACAAGAAACAAGACCTTCTGATAGTTGGATTGAAATATACATTACACAGATTTAAAAAAAATATTATTCATAGATCGCTGATTATAAATAGGCCTTTACCGGATTTCTCATTCCCAAAAGATATTTTGTTTCCGTTACATACATTCAGTTACTCAAATACCTACTGTAATAATTGATAAAAACACTAGTATATTATCTTTATAGGAAGGCTTCGATATATACTGAGTGCCGAGAGCTTCCTTCCTTTAATAATTTTCACAACTCCCATGTATTTCAGAAGGTAGCAGGATGGGTAGGTAACACAAGGGTATTTGTTTTTCTTATTATTTTTGCCAGATGCCGACATTCCCGTGAAGGGGTGGCCATGAACATTAGGCGTTTGTCACGAATCACTAGGTCAAGTTGCCCGGTTTGACATCTACCAATACTATTTTGACAGTGCGAGCTCGATTCGCCAACCATTTGATCGGCAGCTGATAAGGGGATACTTCCATTATTACTATCAGCATCTCAACACAAAAGTCCACAACATGATAATATTGGTTGGCACGATATGCTGCTAATACTGAATAATTTGCATATCCGATATATAAAGTAATTTCCTAGTTTTCTCAACCCTTAGAAGATACGATGGCACACTTCGTTTGTTTTGTGGCTATTGTTAATCTATGTTATTCACATTAAGAAGGGTATAATATGGAAGTCAGAGGGATATTTGAGAAAGTGTTTACCCTTATAACTCCCACAGATTCTTCCTAAACTGAATCACATCGTTTAATGATAACCAGAATAAACTGTCAAAATGCGTCATAATACTTTAAGGGTTAATCCTGTCAATGTTTTAGGACGTATTCTTTCCCTTTATGCTGGCTATTATTAGACGAATATGATAAGTTGGGAGTGAATGGGATGATAGATATATATTGTATTCCTCTTTTTGCTAGAGGTTTTTCCTTGGCTGTATATAATTGTCTGATGAAGGCCAGAATACTATGAAAGACGGGGCTATTTTACAGAAAGGGTTAAAACCGGTGATTGGAAATATATCGGATAATACAACTTGCCCACCATAAAACACTGGGGCTATATCTTATTAAATTGTTTGACCAATCGAGGACATACTTTCACTATATTGTGGCTAACATTGGATGATTTCATATAGTTTTAGAAGACACTTAGGGAGTAAAAGGGGTAAATTATATTTAATTTAATTTGTTATCAATGTATATATATATATTTTTGAGGCAATAAATAGAGGAAGGCAAACCAAAGGAAAATATCAGTGTGCTAAAAAGCATCCTCCATTCATAAAATGTTTGTAACAATTTGATTGAAACTGTTGTTGGTTGTAAATTTGTGGAAAGCAACTCCAAGGAATTGAATTCCAGATAGTAGATAAGCGGAAGTTTTGTGTTGTGGAGGAGAGAGTGTGAATCCATGGACATTTCTAACTGCTCAAGTTCTGACCCCCACAACTTCCTTCCTAATCTAAAAATATCGTCTACTAATAACCAGAATTAAATGAAGAACGGCGTCCTCGCATCTTGAAAGGGTAAGGGATTTTGTTTGTCTTCAGAACTCTCCTTCTCTTTGATGTAGTTTGGGAATGTTAGACGTTCACCTCATTAGTCTGGCGATTTTAAGGCCTTTTGTGCCAGTTAAGTGTCAAATTTTTTCTTGGCGAGCACTATCGAGCCTGTAATTTAGGAGCAATCGGCCTTTGGCCAGGAAATTTACAAATTTATCTTGAAGGGGGGTCTTGGAGGTATTGTTGTTAAGCTTGATGGAGTTCTAGGTAGGAAACTAAAAGATGCAAATAAATAAATAAATAAATAAATAAATAAATAAAGAACAACCTCACCTTAACAAAATTATAGGATACCGGAGCTGCCTGGAGCATCTCTATTTCACCTGTTACACGTTTACTCTACCAGATCTAATTTTATGTAAATACTGTTCTCTATATTGAACCGGCTTGGGAAAGAAATATATTTTGTTGTTTTTTCTAACAAAAATGTTTATAAAAAGAATAAAAAATACTGAAATTTATTTGTGTTGTTCATTACCTTAATTCTGGAATGCATACATGGGTGATTAAGGTGTGTGTGTGTGTGTGTGTGTGTGTGTGTGTGTGTGTGTGTGTGTGTGTGTGTACTTACTCTAGTTGTACTTACTCTAGTTGTATTGCGGGAGTGAGCGTGCTCGTTATTTCCCGCCTCCTATATGTGTAGGTGTTATATGTATCGTTGGAATGGCTGTGGATGTGTGTGTAGCCTGTATTTTTAGCCAATTGGCGACATTGGAAACGAAGGCCTAGGGTGGATCTGTATGGTACCATTCTCACTATAGACGGTACCGTCTCGCCCCGAAGGCTTAGGTAGCCATCAGCTTAGGTGAACCATATGATACCCATCTCGCCTTGTACCATTTTTGCCAACCCCAGATGGGACGTCACAACGTCATCCACTTATTCCAGGTACCTATTTACAGCTAGGTGAACTGAGGATAACACATGAAAGGAGACAAGCCCAATTTGTCTCCACCCGGCCGGGGATTGAACCCCCGACCCCTCGTGTGTGAGACGAGAGCTCTACCTACTAGGCTACGGGCTGTGTGTGTGTGTGTGTGTGTGTGTGTGTGTGTGTGTGTGTGTGTGTGTGTGTGTGTGTGTGTGTGTGTGTGTGTGTGTGTGTGTGTGTGTGTGTGTGTTGAGGTCAAAATAGAGGGCCAGCTGGACTAGCTGAACATTACTCATGAACATGATGATGCCCAAATTTCCGAGAAAAAAACCCCCAATATAAAGTTTAATGCTAAGTTAAAACTGAGATTTTCAAATAAAGTCTCATAAATGGATGATAGATTGCCATTTATCTTACAATTCATAGATATGAATATATTTATTCAAATTGTAATACAAAACAAGCTTTGCAAAGCACCGAAGGCTTCCGTCAAACGCTGTCAGTTACCCAGCCACTCCATACCCTTCACCTTCCTATAATCTCTTTGCAACTCTTTCGACTGATCCAGTCCAACAAGCAGAATAACAACAACAACAACAACCAAAGTGAGACAAGTGGTAATAAGCCTCTCTTCGGTTCCCTACGGAGGCAATAATGTAAATCGTACTCAAAGAGGTTAGGGTTATAGTTGATAGTTTTGTAGCTAGAGTAACCTTAGAGATTCTACAGTAGCATATTTTGCTACAAGATTGACAGCGTAACCTGAATAAGGCTATTATAAAACAGTACTGGTAGGTAATAAGTGCATGCAAGAATTTGAATTTAATTAATTCTGTTTTTACCTCTCATTGCAATCCCCAACACTTAGGGAAACGTTGTAGCTGAAGGCCATGCATATGGCCGTCCAGCTGGCTCAGTTGATAGCGTGCCTGCTTCCCATCTTACAGGTCTCGAGTTCAATCCCCGTTCAGATTGAAAAGTTTGTCTGAGATATAGCCGGCGGTTACTGTCTTCCCATGAGCAAGGGAGACGGGTTATGGTCTCTGGTTGATTAAAGAAGTGTGAAGCGCTTGAGAATCCTCGAAGGAGGAGATACGAGCGCTATATAAGTAACCAGACGATTATTATTATTATTATTATTATTATTATTATTATTATTATTATTATTATACACAGAAAATAGTGAAAAATAATTGAAATGAGTAGACATGGCGTTTACTAAGGTCATTGATTTTTTTTCCATTTGATTTGATTTTAGTTACTCCTATCTAGATAATTTTCTATAAATGTTGATCAGTAGAAAACGAATATTTAAAGGTAATCTATTAAATTTATCGACGGTCCCCTCAATGTCAGTCACAACGTCCCCCTAAGTGTTGGGGCTTGTACCGAAATGTAAATAATAAATAAATATATAAATATAACGTCACACTCTACACAACGTTAATAACACGCACACATACAACTTATACATTCAGTCATAAGCACACAATCAATCAACCAAATACTGTAAATCAGATAATTTAGCAAAATACAATTACAAAATTTCACAATTATAGAAGTTTTAATTATACTGGCTAAGCACATTAATCATGAAGAATTTAATGTGCTCCAGTAGATGTTATGGAGGGCATTTTACAACTGTTATATAAATGTACACACTATTGTTATATCTTTATATAAATGTACACACTATTGTTATATCTTTATATAAGTACACACTATTGTTATATCTTTATATAAGTACACACTATTGTTATATCTTTATATAAATGTACACACTATTGTTATATCTTTATATAAATGTACACACTATTGTTATATCTTTATATAAGTACACTTCATTTGATAACCAAGAAGGGGCAAGTAGGAGTAGCGTAACCCTCTTGATCTTACCCTTATAGAATGTACTAAAAATTCCTGAGCGTTTGAAACGTAGTTACAATAAACACAAGTAGGTAAAAAATAAGAAAACATTGCATTTATGTCCGGTAGGTGATTCGGGATACAGTCCCGATCGTGGCAATGCGTCTGACCCCGAAATCAAAATAATGTATGCGTTTAAAACTTAGTTAGAGTATACGAAATTGAGTGAAAAAAAATATTTACCATGTAGCCTATTCTAGACTTCCGGCTGATCTAGAATATTGTCACGATCATGCCAGTTCTTCTTTAACCAACAAAGCCACGATCGTGTATTTTCGAGGTATGAGGGTTTAGCCCGTTCAGTTCAGCATGACAAATCGTCAAATCTTCAGTCACCCAACTGCTCCCCCCTACACTCGCTCAAACTGGCCTGTGTGCAACTGAGATATGACGATTTGCCATGCTGAACTAACAGCGTATGCCAGGCCTGCACAAACCGACAAACCACCCCCTCACACGCCCAAAATAGCTTCAAACTGGCCTGTACGACGTTAGGCCTTGAATATCAAAGTGAAGGTGAGTGGCTGCCTCTACAAGCCTTATTATCTACATCGGCGCTACTTAAATCTGGTCCCCGAATATAAGGCGAAGGTCACGTGCACGATGAAGAGGGAGATAATAGAAGAGGAGACATCAAAGGAAACTAGGACAAGTGTAGAATATCAATGGTGACGGAAAAGAAGAAGATTGGAAGAAAAGAAGAGAACATTACGTGACCAAAATATGACCAGTTACGACCTCAATCATAGTGAGGTTGTGTGTGTGTGTGTGTGTATGTGTGTGTGATTGCCACCATCCAGTTACCTCGGTTCAGAACACTACTTATGACAACAGTTATTTTCTAATGTGCAAAGGGAGATGATAGGTGAAAATTAGATGGTCTAATTGGACTAACCTTTCTGTTAACATTTTACCTGACTACACATTTTAGTAATACCTTATTAATTATTAATTTATGTTGCGTTGACTCACATTCCTACTGTCTATAAATCAAAGTATATATATATATTTTTGTTTTCTTTCATTTATCTGCATATTTAATAAAGATTCAAGGCAATGATTCATTTCAGTATTAAGAGGAATCCTCCTGGTTTTCCTTATTGGAATTATAATCTAGAAAGAATAAGAAACAAAATCTTGTATTACTTTAATGCTATGCCTTTATATAAGCCAGGTTCACTGACACAACACTGTTATCACAAGAAGAAACAATAATAGTATATACTGTATAAATACTTGTCCGCCTACAGGTACACCTTTCACTTACTGTTCCAACTCCGGCTATAAAAAAAAAATATATATAGTTATTTACTCGAGGTAATATCCTACGTATAATATTATAGAGGGAAGGAGGGGGTGATTGTGGGGGGGGGGGGGGGAGCTGTTATTAAGAGGGATAATCTGGTTCAAGTCGGTTACATTGACATTGAGGAGGGACACGTGAAAGGAGAAGCTCTCTCTCTCTCTCGTCGAATATATATATAATTAATATTATAGTCAATGGCCTCGCACTAATCTACAGAATTTGCTATGCTGAAGGCGAACTATTATTGATATGCCATAATCTATAAGAAAGTTTAGCCATTACTTAAACCACTACTACTACTACTAAAAATAATACTTATAATAATAGTAATAATAATTATTATTATTAGCAATCAGGCAATTACTGCTTTTGAGTATCAAGACGCTCTTTTTCACTATTTTCTGGCTGACTTTACACACTTTTGATCAGCATTAAAATATGTATTATATAATCGTTATGTATATGCCTAAAATTACACACTATATCACGCCATTAAACATAGTCCCCATCTTATAGCCTGTGAGCTAATGACATTTATGGACACTATTTCGTGGCCAATTTCATTAACCTTGTTGAGGTCGGTGGGGAAAAAACTCCAAAAGTTTTAAATGTCAGAGGCTGGACCTGATAAGGCCTTTCACGGACTTGGTATTTGTCGCATTTCAAGTGGTGGTGGTGGTTAATTTTTAGGTTGATTTTTTTTTCATTTATTTATTATTGTTCTAGTTTCCTCCCTAGAACTCCATCAAACTTAAAATAACATCCATTAGATCCCCCTTCTAGATTAATTTGTACATTTTTCGGTAGAGAAATGTCCCGGCCGGAGGTCGGTTCATCCAACATTACAGGCTCACTATCGTTCGTCAGGGAAAAAATCGACACCTAAATAGCACGAAGGGTCTTAATATTGACAACAAAAATGGGGCGAAAGAGTTTTAAATCTGAAAATTAATGGGGCTAAACATGAGGGAGAAGGGGTACCAGAAAAATGACCCATCTCCCCTTAAGTCTGGATCACATGAGCGCTTTTTCATCAATTTTCAATGAGCATGTTTTTATGTTCGTACAATGTTGAGGTTATTTCGCATTGGACTCCGAAACTAGACTGAAGGTACAGTATGCAAGGTGTTTGATTTGTGATAATACTTAAATATCAAAGCTGTCAGGCCTTTTTATTCTCTGATTTAACCCTTTCAACACCATCATGCTTTTACCTACAATTCTAGCTAAAATGTCGCAATTGTATGCAGCTTAAAAAGGAATTATGCTACCAAGAGGGTTTATTGAGATCGTATTTACACATTTGAGTAGTATATTATAGGTAGATTGAAAACTAAAGAAAATCGTCTAATTGTAACCAGAATATGATAAAGATTACGTAATGGTGGTGAAGGGTATTGGTCCGCGCGAAAGTGCCAACACGTTTGATATTTCCTACGAAATTATGTTACCAAACTCGCTACAAAACCCCTTGTGTACGAATGATCTGGGGTTTGATTGAGGATGTCTTGGTATGAAGCATTTAAGGTATAAGGATTTGAGGCCAACAATTACATTGCCTAAACAGTTTTCTTTTCATATTATTTGTGCCCCCAGACTAAAATGTTATTACATTTTTAATTATTCATTGTGTACATAATTAATCACTCTTTGGTTCACCCAAGGCGATGGTACACTATATTTACATTGTGTTTACACTTCTCCCACCCTTCGGTTTATTTCTGCCCCATGGTTAATTGGCTAGGGTGCATTTTCTTGCTTTGTTTACACTGACAGGCATGTTAAGGTTATGTAAATTGCTTATACTTCCGTGGTGAGGGAGGCGAGGGGGAAGGTGGGGATGATTGATGGGGCACGTGGCGTTGGCTGGTCTGACTTGTGACACACACACACACACACACATCCATATATATGTATACAAACACACACACATATACGACCATACTGTATATATATACACACACAACCATTACTCTCTCTCTCTCTTATATACTGTATATATAATTATATATATCATAACACCGGTCATAATTGATCTACGCGGATATGATTAACATAGTGCTGCCTCGGATAATATAAACACGAACAAAAACTTGCAGATCGATCGATAGATAGATAGATAGAGATAAATATATAGATATAGATAGATAATTTTACAGATAGTTAGAGCGAGACCGACATTCTATTTCTCTGGCATATATTGTAGTGGATAATCGAAGTCAGCGTCATAAAAGGGTAAGGAGAAAAGTAAGGAAACTGGGATAAACGATATTGGATCTCTGGCCAGGTCAACCGCGGCGACTATAATCTGTTTTTCCAGCTGAGGGTAAATTGCTATGTTACTATCTTGATTGCTATGTTACTATCTTGATTGCTATGTTACTATCTTGATTGCTATGTTACTATCTTGATTGCTGTTACTATCTTGATTGCTATGTTACTATCTTGATTGCTATGTTACTATCTTGATTGCTATGTTACTATCTTGATTGCTATGTTACTATCTTGATTGCTATGTTACTATCTTGATTGCTATGTTACTATCTTGATTGCTATGTTACTATCTTGATTGCTATGTTACTATCTTGATTGCTATGTTACTATCTTGATTGCTATGTTACTATCTTGATTGCTAAGTTACTATCTTGATTGCTAAGTTACTATCTTGATTGCTATGTTACTATCTTGATTGCTATGTTACTATCTTGATTGCTATGTTACTATCTTGATTGCTATGTTACTATCTTGATTGCTATGTTACTATCTTGATTGCTATGTTACTATCTTGATTGCTATGTTACTATCTTGATTGCTATGTTACTATCTTGATTGCTATGTTACTATCTTGATTGCTATTTTACTATCTTGATTGCTATGTTACTATCTTGATTGCTATGTTACTATCTTGATTGCTATGTTACTATCTTGATTGCTATGTTACTATCTTGATTGCTATGTTACTATCTTGATTGCTATGTTACTATCTTGATTGCTATGTTACTATCTTGATTGCTATGTTACTATCTTGATTGCTATGTTACTATATTGATTGCTATGTTACTATCTTGATTGCTATGTTACTATCTTGATTGCTATGTTACTATCTTGATTGCTATGTTACTATCTTGATTGCTATGTTACTATCTTGATTGCTATGTTACTATCTTGATTGCTATGGTACTATCTTGATTGCTATGTTACTATCTTGATTGCTATGTTACTATCTTGATTGCTATGTTACTATCTTGATTGCTATGGTACTATCTTGATTGCTATGTTACTATCTTGATTGCTATGTTACTATCTTGATTGCTATGTTACTATCTTGATTGCTATGTTACTATCTTGATTGCTATGTTACTATCTTGATTGCTATGTTACTATCTTGATTGCTATGTTACTATCTTGATTGCTATGTTGCTATCTTGATTGCTATGTTACTATCTTGATTGCTATGTTACTATCTTGATTGCTCAACTATTACGTCAATTTTGTAGCGAAATAAGTTGTTAATAATGAAAACTTGGCATTAACCCTCTCACGACCATAGGACGCAGAGGTTGCCAGATTAGCAATACGAAATAGATTACTTTCACTGTTATAATTACCTCTCCAAAATTAGTTTTCTGCCCACAGCTAACTCAAAGACAACACCAGAGGTTGAAGTAAACAAACTAAAGGTTTATAGATACCCCTGACAGTATCAAAGGCTTTAAAGTATCCCTAATAGGCTCAAAAATTGCGTCAGGATGTGAGAGGGTTAATACGACACAGAGACACAGTAGATTCATATGTGTCCATTAAGGGGGGATTTCCACTTGAGGGACTTTTTTCTTGACCCCTTTAACCCTCATGTCTAGCCCCATTGCTTTTGAGATTTTAAGACGCTTGCCCCATTAGTTTGGTGATTTTTAAGAATTTCCGCCCCATTCTGTCAATTTTAAGACCTTTCGTGCCATTTAGGTGTCGATTTTATCCTGGCGAGCGATAGCGAGCCTGTAATTTAAGAGTAATCGGCCTTCGGCCGGGACATTTTTCTACCGAAAAATTTACAAATTTATCTTGAAAGGGGGTCAAGGGGTGAAATTTTAAGATTGCTGGAGGAGTAGGAAACAAACTAGAAAACTCCCCTTAAGTATTGAGAAATCAATTGCTAAAGGCTTGAATTTACCATCAGCTGATATAAAACCGACTATACAGTAGTGTTCATGTCACGAGCTGGTATGTTATGTCCAAATGTTATGTTTTTTTTTTTTTTTTTTTTTTTTCTATGTGATTGAGGGAGGCAAAAGGCATAACTGCCTATAGCGAGTGCCTCCCCCATAGTTGAAAGAGTGACAGGGCCAAAATCAAGGGACGTTCGAGCCAAAATGCCTGGACACACGGAGTTTGAAGCAATTTAAGTCATAGGACGAGGGAAAGACTGATTCTGGGAGAGAGTTCCAGAGCTCAGCTGTTGAGTAGAAGAAAGTTTGAGAGTAACGTTTCACTCTTGGGTTGGAGAGTTGCACAGAGTAGGGGTGGGATTGAGTTGCAAGACGGGTACCACGTGCCCTACGTAAAGGAGGTGGTATGCACTGGGATAGCTCTGAGGAACACTGATTATTATAGTAGCGATAGAATAGCGAGAGAGATGCAACATTGCGGCGGAGAGAGAGAGATTGCAGAGAGTTGGTGAGTGGACGGGAGTTAATGATACGAAAGGCCTTCCTTTATGTATGCGTCATTTATTATTGAGAAGTATCTATGTGACAAAAATAGGTGTCCGAATTCCTTATATTCAACCTAATTTTCCTCCATTGGTTTCATACAAAAAATACTCCTGAACCACAGTGAACATATATGTGCAAGCTTTGTCTCTGTCTGTTGAGCCGAGCAAGTTTATTGGGTACATGTATCGGAGTCATGATTTCGGTACAAGTTATATCATATTATTTTGATCGATTTTGGTTGTTTATTCATTTATGAAATTGGACTGTGCACAGCTCTAGGATTTGACCTTTGACTTGTTTAGTGAAATATATACAATTATTATGTTGCCTCCACCAACCGACTTTACTCCTAAACTCAATTAAGGAAATCAACAAATACATGTGACAGTCCAGGGATTCGAACCTAGGATGCTCACACCGAAATTCAGTGCATTTATCCATTGCACTACGAAGACGGATAGGTTTAGATTTGACAGGCATTAGGTTAGGTCAGGCATTAGGTTAGAAGCGGCTGTGGGCGAAACGTCTGTATGAAGCGAGGAGTACAAAGGAGTACAAAGGAAATCAAGCAACAACAGATCTAGTGACCCTTCTAGGTTGCTTGTCCTCCAAAACACTGAGGATCAAGTGTCCAAACAGTGGTTTAGAGTGGGTAAGGGAACATTGGAAAGGGAACTACTGCCCTGCCACTAACGTGGCAGGACTAGGAAGTTAGTAGGGGACATATGGGTTAGTAACTGAGGGGAGGATAAAGTTATTCATTTACAAACGCAGTCAGTCGCGGGTTTGATGCGAGATATTTGTCTAGGCGGAATTTAAATGAATCAACGGTGCTGCAGTCTATAACGTCTCGGGGAAGCCCATTCCACAAGTTGACAACTCGATTGAAGAAGAAATTCTTAGATTCGTGCGAGTTAAAAGATTTACCAATAATTTGCAACCGTTTCCCCGCGTGTAATTAGATTGGTCGATAGTGAAGTACTTACTACAGTTCATATTGTCGATGCCTTTGATGATTTTGAACACTTGAATTAAGTCGCCTCTTAATCTGGCCTGGGTTAAAGGAAATAGATTTAATTCTCTAAGACGCTCTTCGTATGGTTTGTTCTTTAGGCTAGGTATCATTTTGGTAACTCTACGTTGAACTCGTTCTAGCTTGTTTATATCTTTTTGGTAATAAGGGCACCAGGATTGAACGCAGTATTCCAGAAGAGGGCGGACTAAGGAATTGTAAAGGGTTAGGATAACTTCTTTGGATTTATGCTCAATGACCTGCCTATAAAGCCAATTATTTTGTTTGCCTTCTTAACAACTTCTGAACATTGTTGACTCGGTTTTAGGTTACAGGTGATACAGGTTACAGGAGATACAGGTGATGAGAGAGAGAGAGAGAGAGAGAGAGAGAGAGAGAGAGAGAGAGAGAGAGAGAGAGAGAGAGAGAGAGAGAGAGAGAGAGAGAGAGAGAGAGAGAGAGAGAGAGAGAGAGAGAGTTTAAGGTCGTTAGTGAGGATTAACGAGGAGTAGGTACTGAAGGGTGCACCGGTTATTTTTTAGTCTATATATTTATTTTATTACATATTTTTTAGTTTCCTCCCTAGACCTCCATCAAACTTTAAAAAAAAAAACATCCAAGACCCTCCAAGATAAATGTATAAATTTGTCGATAGAAAAATAGTCCTGACCGAAGGCCGCTAACTCTTAAATAACAGGCTCGCTATCGCTCGCCAGGAAAAAAATCGACACCTAAATGGCATGAAAGATATATATAGACACATAAATGGTGCGAAAGGTCTCAAAATCGCCAAACTAATGGGCCGAACGTCTAATAATTTGAAAACGGGGCTAAACATGAGGAAGAAGGGGGACTAGACAAACAACCCCTCTCTCTCCTTAAGCCCTTTCCTCCCTTGTTCAGGAAATTATCTCTTTATTTTCTTAACTATTTTCAGATATTATACGATGTATTTATCTTTCAATTTAATGGCCTCTTTATGTTTTTTTACTATCTACTTTGCATTTCATTAGCCTTCTTTCCATCTTTGTTTCGTTATAGTATCTCCTTAAATATTGGTTACATTAGAACATAAGAAAACGGGAGTCTGCATAGAGCTGATTTGCCCATACTCGGTAGATCCCTTTCACGCCCAACCCATCTCGCTATACTTCGCATTTTGTTTAGATTTATACTTACTTATTTGTTCGTACTTTTACATTATGCTTATGTACATCCATCCCATTCTCTATTTTTCCTGTTTCCCCCTCTGTACTTTCCTTGAACATAAATAAGAACACGGATATTTGTAGAGGGCCTACCGGCCCACGCGAGGCAGATGCCTTTCAAACCCAACCAATATGATTCATATGACTATTCGAATTACTTTTTAAACTTTTCACCGTTTCTGAGTTGATAAAAATACAAGGCAATATATTCCACAACCATATTTCCACACGTATATTATATATCATGAACATATCCTCTTGCTGGCTAATACTCTCTCCTATATCGTTCTCTTCCACTAAAATGTAATTCTTCATTCAGAAAGTTTCCTCTGGGGGGATGAGGTGGTGTGTGTGTGTGTGTGTGTGTGTGGTGTGGTGTGGTGTGGTGTGGTGTGGTGTGGTGTGGTGTGGTGTGTTGTGTTGTGCTGTGTTGTGGTGTGTGTGTGTGTGTGTGTGTGTGTGTGTGTGTGTGTGTGTGTGTGTTGCGTGCTTGGTCCCAATAAGAAAATGGGAGTCTGCTTTTTGCAGACTCCCATTTTCTTATGTTCTTATGTTATCTTGAACAATAGTCTCCCAATAATCTTCTATATATCCAGCCATTAACTATATCTCTTAATTTCCTGTTCCTCTTCTCTTTGAGATTCTAACATATTTCCCTCCCCCCCCCCTTCTCTCTCTCTCTCTCTCTCTCTCTCTCTCTCTCTCTCTCTCTCTCTCTCTCTCTCTCTCTCTCTCTCTCTCTCTCTCTCTCTCTCTCTCTCTCTCTCTCTCCGTACGCTTGTTCTGGTTACCATAGCAACCTCCGTAGTTACTCATCCTCCAGCCACTCACTCTCTTCTTGTTTATATCCCAGCTCAGCGTATCGCGTGCGTGCGTCTGTGTAGTTGTGTGTGTAGGTGTGTGTGTTGGTATGTGTGTAAGTGTGTGTGTAGGTGTGTGTGTGTAGTTGTGTGTGTAGGTGTGTGTGTGTGTCTGTGTGTAGGTATGTATGTAGGTATATGTGTAGGTGTGTGTGTAGCTGTGAGTGTGCAGGGGGCATCACTCTAGATATTTTAAAGTCAACAATATTTTTCAGGCAACATTTCAGTGATATGTTGCATCGGGATCGAAAACTAACCTTGCAGACTTAGATGATAGAAATATTTACAAACCTAGCCTCATAAGCTGCCAGACCAGTGCTGAGGATATTTTTGAGGATATAAACGGATTTGTTATCATCACTGTGCAGTGGCATGCACGTTATATAGACTGGACCTTGATCATAGTGGCTTGCTTGTGTTGTGACCTCGGCCTAGCTTGACCTAGATGCTGACTGGTGAAGAGTGGAAACCCTATATAGTGACAGAGTTCGGCCAACCTCCGCCATCTTGGTGCCACTGGTGATATTTTCATCTGTTTACACGCATATCTCCATAACCATAATGCACATTTTGGAATACTGGTACGGGATGCATATGATGATAATAATAATAATAATAATAATAATAATAATGCTATATTCCAGACTCACACAGTACAGAGGGGACCATACTGGGGGCCACATATAGCTTACAATAACCTAAAAATATAGATAAATAAAAAACATAAACATAAAATAGATATCAAATAATAAATAAAATAACTACCAGCTTGCTAGTATGCAGTTCACAACAACAACAACAACAACTACCAGCTTGCTAGTATGCAGTTCACAACAACAACAACAACAACTACCAGCTTGCTAGTATGCAGTTCACAACACTGTCTCAATCAAAAACAGTGACCATCAAACTACTGTATAGTTTGAGCTTTGGATATTCATTCGACATCATCAATAATAAAATACAACTTCGTTCCTTGATAATTGAGGCACCAAAATGACGTCTAGAGGAAAAGATGGCCACTCTCTCACACTAAATGCTCTCTAGTGAAGTGACGTGCGACTCTTCTTCCCCAACTGTCCTTCAAACCTCAACACGGCCGCAAAAGAAGCGCAGAGGAAACTTGAGGTCGTAAAGAATTTTGTTTTTGTCTTCGACTTACACTGTTGGACACTTCTCACTTCAAGGTTGGGACTCGGGTGGAGATAAGGATTTTTTTTTTTTTTCAGGATGTAAGGGTCAGGAATGTTTACTCAATTATGTTATTTAATGATATTTAATTAATTTTAGAAACTTGACAACATAACATATAGGCTATGTTTGCTAACCAATATATATTGTAGGTAGCATAATAGCATAACTAGTATCTTGAGTTTGATATTTAGTTACATCATATTATTTGCCTTATTAAACAGCTTGGTAAGTAAAATGTGGGTTAATAGTTTATAATACTTACAGGACAAATTAAGTGAAGTTTTGCATTCATACTTCTATATATATGTGTACATTTATGCATACATAATTACACTTTTGTTAAATAGTTTTATTTATTTAACTTCATCGACGTAATTGTACTTGATCATTTGGCTTACATTATTGTACAGCAAAACAAATTAATGTACATATTGACTTAGTTTACCCTGAAGTCTTTGCCATATTGTAATAACATCGTTTGGAGGTAGCTTGAATACAGAAAATATCGGCGTCATGTGATTGAAAGGGTATTTCATTAACCCCTTGAGGAGTAGGACGCATTTTGATTTTTTTTTCTGACTTCCATTAGACGATTTTATACAACTTAAGAATAATCTGTGGGCATCAAAGGGGTAAATACTATCTCAATTAACTCCCTAGCTCCCACAAGTTTTTCCCAAGTTGAATAAAATCGTTTAATGATAGCCAGAATAAACTACTAATATAGGTTATAATCCTCAAGGGGTTAAGCTTACTCTGTATAAAATGATGGGTTAAACAATGATATGGGCCAGCTACGATATCAAAGGTAGGTTTCCTTAAGGGGGAGGTAGCCGCTTTTTCTGGATCCTCTTCTCCCTCATGTTTAGCATATTGGTTTTGAGATTTTACGACGTTCGTTCCATTAGTTGGGCGATTTTTAGACTTTTCGCCCCATTTCGTTGTCAATATTAAGACCTTTCGTGCCATTTAGGTGTCGATTCTTTCCTGGCGAGAGATAGCGAGCCTGTAATTTTAGAAGAGATCAGCCTTCGTCCAGGACATTTTTCTATCGAAAAATTTACAAATATATCTTGAAAGAGGCTCTAGGGGGTGTTATATTTAAGAGGGTCTAGGGGGTGTTATATTTAAGAGGGTCTAGGGGGTGTTATATTTAAGAGGGTCTAGGGGGTGTTATATTTAAGAGGGTCTAGGGGGTGTTATATTTAAGAGGGTCTAGGGGGTGTTATATTTAAGAGGGTCTAGGGGGTGTTATATTTAAGAGGGTCTAGGGGGTGTTATATTTAAGAGGGTCTAGGGGGTGTTATATTTAAGAGGGTCTAGGGGGTGTTATTTAAGGGGGTCTAGAGGGTGTTATATTTAAGGGGGTCTAGAGGGTGTTATATTTAAGGGGGTCTAGAGGGTGTTATATTTAAGGGGGTCTAGAGGGTGTTATATTTAAGAGGGACTAGGGGGTGTTATATTTAAGAGGGTCTAGGGGGTGTTATATTTAAGAGGGTCTAGGGGGTGTTATATTTAAGAGGGTCTAGGGGGTGTTATATTTAAGAGGGTCTAGGGGGTGTTATATTTAAGAGGGTCTAGGGGGTGTTATATTTAAGAGGGTCTAGGGGGTGTTATATTTAAGAGGGTCTAGGGGGTGTTTTATTTAAGAGGGTCTAGGGGATGTTATATTTAAGAGGGTCTAGGGGGTGTTATATTTAAGAGGGTCTAGGGGGTGTTTTATTTAAGAGGGTCTAGGGGGTGTTATATTTAAGAGGGTCTAGGGGGTGTGTTATTTAAGAGGGTCTAGGGGGTGTTATATTTAAGAGGGTCTAGGGGGTGTTTTATTTAAGAGGGTCTAGGGGGTGTTATATTTAAGAGGGTCTAGGGGGTGTTATATTTAAGAGGGTCTAGGGGGTGTTTTATTTAAGAGGGTCTAGGGGTGTTATATTAAGAGGGTCTAGGAGGTGTTTTATTTAAGAGGGTCTAGGGGGTGTTATATTTAAGAGGGTCTAGGGGGTGTTATATTTAAGAGGGTCTAGGGGGTGTTTTATTTAAGAGGGTCTAGGGGGTGTTTTATTTATGAGGGTCTAGGCCTCTAGGGGGTGTTATATTTAAGAGGGTCTAGGGGGTGTTTTATTTAAGAGGGTCTAGGGGGTGTTTTATTTAAGAGGGTCTAGGGGGTGTTTTATTTAAGAGGGTCTAGGGGGTGTTTTATTTAAGAGGGTCTAGGGGGTGTTTTATTTAAGAGGGTCTAGGGGGTGTTATATTTAAGAGGGTCTAGGGGGTGTTATATTTAAGAGGGTCTAGGGGGTGTTATATTTAAGAGGGTCTAGGGGGTGTTATATTTAAGAGGGTCTAGGGGGTGTTTTATTTAAGAGGGTCTAGGGGGTGTTTTATTTAAGAGGGTCTAGGGGGTGTTTTATTTAAGAGGGTCTAGGGGGTGTTTTATTTAAGCTTGATGGAGGTCTAGCGAGGAAACTAAAAAATAGAGTAATAAATAAATACACAGATCAAGAAATAAGCACTAGCCCCTTAATATAACAGTCCCAGTATATAAGTCTATTGGCGCTTCATTGATGTCGCTCTAACACCCGAGAACCAACAGCGAATTAAAAAGTTAGGCCAATTATATGATTATTCCTCACTTTTAACTCAAAACATATTTTACAACACCGACTAACAATCATGATCAGTATGTTTTACACCACTACTGTGCCCATTTCAATCAAGATTCACACGATAGAATCAGAGTTGTGCGAGATTATCAGTCAAAATATATCCCTTCGACTATGAGTACCCTGAACTCTGCCCCTCTTGGGATAACTCAGTTTGAATAGTTTTGTTGCAGAGGCTCAGACATCTGGGAAAACAACATCATCTGCACCGAAATCGAGGTTAGGCTATTTACCGAGGGGGGGGGGGGGGGGACTAATGAAGGTTATGGGCCCCCTCCCACACAAACATCAGCGGCGGCCCACATCCACAAAGCCAAGGGATATAATATGTTCACGGTAATGGGAGAGCCCGAGTGTCATACCGGGGGGGGGGGGGGGAGGAGAGAGAGAGAGAGAGAGAGAGAGAGAGAGAGAGAGAGAGAGAGAGAGAGAGAGAGAGAGAGAGAGAGAGAGAGAGAGAGAGAGAGTTAGAGTGTGCGAGAGAGATTTCCACATTTATTGCTCTGACCAATATTGTTGTTTCCCTTATACCTTGTAGCAACGCATGGTTTGTTTCCCTTATACCTTGTAGCAACGCATGGTTTGTTTCCCTTATACCTTGTAGCAACGCATGGTTTGTTTCCCTTATACCTTGTAGCAACGCATGGTTTGTTTCCCTTATACCTTGTAGCAACGCATGGTTTGTGTTTCCCTTATACCTTGTAGCAACGCATGGTTTGTTTCCCTTATACCTTGTAGCAACGCATGGTTTGTGTTTCCCTTATACCTGTAGCAAAGCATGGTTTTTCCCTTATACCTTGTAGCAACGCATGGTTTGTTTCCCTTATACCTTGTAGCAACGCATGGTTTGTGTTTCCCTTATACCTTGTAGCAACGCATGGTTTGTGTTTCCCTTATACCTTGTAGCAACGCATGGTTTGTGTTTCCCTTATACCTTGTAGCAACGCATGGTTTGTGTTTCCCTTATACCTTGTAGCAACGCATGGTTTGTTTCCCTTATACCTTGTAGCAACGCATGGTTTGTTTCCCTTATACCTTGTAGCAACGCATGGTTTGTGTTTCCCTTATACCTTGTAGCAACGCATGTTTGTGTTCCCTTATACCTTGTAGCAACGCATGGTTTGTGTTTCCCTTATACCTTGTAGCAACGCATGGTTTGTGTTTCCCTTATACCTTGTAGCAACGCATGGTTTGTGTTTCCCTTATATCTTGTAGCAACGCATGGTTTGTGTTTCCCTTATACCTTGTAGCAACGCATGGTGTGTTTCCCTTATACCTTGTAGCAACGCATGGTTTGTTTCCCTTATACCTTGTAGCAACGCATGGTTTGTGTTTCCCTTATACCTTGTAGCAACGCATGGTGTGTTTCCCTTATACCTTGTAGCAACGCATGGTGTGTTTCCCTTATACCTTGTAGCAACGCATGGTGTGTTTCCCTTATACCTTGTAGCAACGCATGGTTTGTGTTTCCCTTATACCTTGTAGCAACGCATGGTTTGTGTTTCCCTTATACCTTGTAGCAACGCATGGTTTGTGTTTCCCTTATACCTTGTAGCAACGCATGGTGTGTTTCCCTTATACCTTGTAGCAACGCATGGTTTGTGTTTCCCTTATACCTTGTAGCAACGCATGGTTTGTTTCCCTTATACCTTGTAGCAACGCATGGTTTGTGTTTCCCTTATACCTTGTAGCAAAGCATGGTTTGTTTCCCTTATACCTTGTAGCAACGCATGGTTTGTTTCCCTTATACCTTGTAGCAACGCATGGTTTGTGTTTCCCTTATACCTTGTAGCAACGCATGGTTTGTGTTTCCCTTATACCTTGTAGCAACGCATGGTTTGTGTTTCCCTTATACCTTGTAGCAACGCATGGTTTGTGTTTCCCTTATACCTTGTAGCAACGCATGGTTTGTTTCCCTTATACCTTGTAGCAACGCATGGTTTGTTTCCCTTATACCTTGTAGCAACGCATGGTTTGTGTTTCCCTTATACCTTGTAGCAACGCATGGTTTGTGTTTCCCTTATACCTTGTAGCAACGCATGGTTTGTGTTTCCCTTATACCTTGTAGCAACGCATGGTTTGTGTTTCCCTTATACCTTGTAGCAACGCATGGTTTGTGTTTCCCTTATATCTTGTAGCAACGCATGGTTTGTGTTTCCCTTATACCTTGTAGCAACGCATGGTGTGTTTCCCTTATACCTTGTAGCAACGCATGGTTTGTGTTTCCCTTATACCTTGTAGCAACGCATGGTTTGTTTTCCCTTATACCTTGTAGCAACGCATGGTGTGTTTCCCTTATACCTTGTAGCAACGCATGGTGTGTTTCCCTTATACCTTGTAGCAACGCATGGTGTGTTTCCCTTATACCTTGTAGCAACGCATGGTTTGTGTTTCCCTTATACCTTGTAGCAACGCATGGTTTGTGTTTCCCTTATACCTTGTAGCAACGCATGGTTTGTGTTTCCCTTATACCTTGTAGCAACGCATGGTGTGTTTCCCTTATACCTTGTAGCAACGCATGGTTTGTGTTTCCCTTATACCTTGTAGCAACGCATGGTTTGTGTTTCCCTTATACCTTGTAGCAACGCATGGTTTGTGTTTCCCTTATACCTTGTAGCAACGCATGGTGTGTTTCCCTTATACCTTGTAGCAACGCATGGTTTGTGTTTCCCTTATACCTTGTAGCAACGCATGGTTTGTGTTTCCCTTATACCTTGTAGCAACGCATGGTTTGTGTTTCCCTTATACCTTGTAGCAACGCATGGTGTGTTTCCCTTATACCTTGTAGCAACGCATGGTTTGTTTCCCTTATACCTTGTAGCAACGCATGGTGTGTTTCCCTTATACCTTGTAGCAACGCATGGTTTGTGTTTCCCTTATACCTTGTAGCAACGCATGGTGTGTTAAATGCACAGTGCATATGTCATTCGGAAACACTGCAATCAAATAACTTGGTTTCTACCAGGAAGTGAGAGGGAATTGAACGGACCACTAACAAACAAATAAAATAACTTGGTTTCTACCAGGAAGGGAGAGGGAATTGAACGGACCACTAACAAACAAATACAATAACTAGAGAGGCAATCAATAGAGCGCATACCCCCGCCGACGATGGCTGGTTTTTTATCATTAACCCCTTCTCTACCGGTGACGTCTTTTAAATGTTATTCTAGTTATATTTAGACGATTTTGTGCAGATTAAGGGGAGGTATTTAGTTTGTTCCCTAGACCTCCATCAAGCTTAAAATTACACCCCCTTGAGTCCCTTTCAAGATAAATTTGTACATTTTTCGGTAGAAAAATGTCCCGGCCGAAGGCCGGTTCCTCTTAAATTACAGGCTCGCTATCGCTCGCCAGGATAAAATTGACACCTGAATGGCACGATAGGTCTTAATATGGGGTGAAAGTTCTTAAAATCGCTAAACTAATGGGGCAAACGTTTTATAATATCAAAAGCAATGGGGCTAAACATGAGGGAGAAAGGGGTCAAGAAAAAAATCCCTCAAGTGGAGATCTGCCCTTAAGAAGGATCTGTGGTAGTAAAAAGGGTTAAGCGAGAGAGTTCGAAGCCTGTTAATTGCTGGAGGCCCTTTTTAAACTGAATACAATCGTCTAATATTAGTCAGAATAAAGTTCAAAGGACGGCATCGGTACTGTAGGGGTTAATATCATAGACCTAAATTAACTTCTTGATCTTGGTTCAAGGATATAATCCGGATCACCTCCTATGTTGAATCATTTCTTCCTTGGCTCTTATCCTATCTTTCCATTAAATTTCGTGAAAATCGTGTATTAACGCATATCTAATCAGCCCATCAAAATTCGTGACAATCGGTTCATAATTGTGTGAGATATACAAAGGAATACAAAAGGAAAGCAAGCAACACCAAACCTACTGGTCCTTAATAGGCTGCTTGTAAAAGAAATCACATCTTGATTACAGACACAAAAACAAACAGATAGAGACAAACGGAGGCGAAAACATACGCTCCGTCCAACTTCGTGGGATAATAAAAAATCAAAAGATAACGAACGATAACAAAAATGATAACCGATGGGTCATACGTCTTAAATGATAACTGATGGGCCATACGTCTTAAATGATAACTGATGGGCCATACGTCTTAAATGATAACTGATGGGCCATACGTCTTAAATGATAACTGATGGGCCATACGTCTTAAATGATAACTGATGGGCCATACGTCTTAAATGATAACTGATGGGCCATACGTCTTAAATGATAACTGATGGGCCATACGTCTTAAATGATAACTGATGGGCCATACGTCTTAAATGATAACTGATGGGCCATACGTCTTAAATGATAACTGATGGGCCATACGTCTTAAATGATAACTGATGGGCCATACGTCTTAAATGATAACTGATGGGCCATACGTCTTAAATCTTAAAAATAATTGGGCTAAACACGAGGGAGAAAAGGGTCAAGAAAATACAAACTAAAACAAAGGCATCTTTGATTTGGTGACATCAGAAGTATTTGGTGACATCAGAAGTATTTGGTGACATCAGAACTATTTGGTGACATCAGAACTATTTGGTGACATCAGAACTATTTGGTGACATCAGAACTATTTTGCAATGCTATCGGTAACTGGGTAGTAGAGTTTTCATTCATTAATGTTCTATATTTACATATTATATTTATATTTAACCCCTTCTGTACCGGTTACGTCCTTTTAACTTTATTCTGGCTACTATTAAACACTTTCATACAAATTAAAAATAACCTCCAGCACTTAATAAGCTTCGAACTATCTCACTTAAGGGGAGGTTTTTAGTTTGGTCTCCAGGTATCCATCAAGCTTAAGATTACACCCCCTTGAGCCCCTTTCAAGATAAATTTTTACATTTTTCGGTAGAAAAATTTCCCGGCTAAAAGCCGGTTCCTCTTAAATTACAGGCTCGCTATCGCTCGCCAGGATAAAATCGGCACCTAAATTGTACTAAAGGTCTTAAAATTGACAGAAATGGGTTGAAAGTTCTTAAAATCATCAAAATAATGGGGCTAACGTCTTAAAATTAGAAAAGCAATGGGGGTTAAACATGAGGGAGAAAGGAGTCAAGAAAAAACTCCCTCAAGTGGATATCTCCCCTTAACCTATTTTGCTAAGACAGACAATTTCTAAGCTGCATAAGATTGTTTAAACATAGCTAGAATGAAATTAAACAAACATCACCGGTACAGATACGATGAAGGGATTCTATGTGTATTATACAATTGTTGTCCAGAGGCAGTCAGGCCGGAACTGACTGCCGGATTTTGTGTTCACGTTACGCCCCTCATAAAGATGAAAGGTAACTGACCTGACCTGACCTAACATGGAGACGGTATTTATTATCTTGACCCTTTTCTCCCTCGTGTTTAGCCTCATTATTTTTGAGATTTTAAGACGTTTGACCAATTAGTTTGGCGATTATAACACCTTTCGCTCCATTTCGTTGTCAATTTTAAGACCTTTCGTGCCATTTAGGTGTCGAGTTATTCCTGGCGAGCGATAGCGAGCCTGTCATTTTTAGAGGAACCGAACAATGTACAAATTTACCTTGAAGGCTTGTTTTTTTTTTTTATTTATTAGCTTCATGGAGATGTAAGGAGGAAACTAAACAATATATGAACAAATATATATACACACACAGTATATGAAGACATAAAAACGCCCATTACCCCTTACAGATGAGAGGTGAGTGACCTGACCTGACCTGACCTAACATGTCTCCCCCCCCCCCCCCCCGTGCAGCATGTATTGCCTTAATCCATTATTCTCAACTTGGCTGACATACCCCTTGATACCCCCCCCCCCCCAAGCATAAACTAAAAACTCCAACAGCGCCATCGTCCAGTTTGGAAATTAACCCTTTGAGTACCAGCGACGTGTTATATTTGTTTTTCTAGCTATATTTAGACGATATTATGTAGCTTAGGAAGGATCTATGGTCGTTAAAAGGGTTGGTTGAGATATTTGGAAACCTTATTATTGCTAGAGGACCTTCCAAAGCTGAATAAAATCGTCTAACAGTTGCCAGAAATGTTAAAAAGTTCGTCCCTGGTACTGAACGGGTTAAGGGGACAGTGGTTATATTCGGGTCTACAGTATATATTTATATATTAATTTATTTCTTAGCCTCCTCGCTAGACCTTCATCCAGCTTAAACAAAAAACTCCCTAGAGCACCTTTCAAGATAAATTTGTACATTTATCAATAGAAATATTTACCATATAATTACAGGCTCGCTATCGCTCGCCATGAAAATATCGACACCTAAATGGCACGAAACGTCTTAATATTGACAAAGAAATAGGGCGAAAGGCCTTAAAATCGCCAAACTAATGGACTGAACGCTTTAAAATCTGAAAACCAATGGGGCTAAACACGAGGAAGAAGGGGGTCCATAAAAATGACATACCTCCCCTTGGCCCCCCTGCATCAACTCAAACTTCAACAGTGCTATGGTCCAGTTTGGAAATTAATGAAGAGAAGCATGGGCGAGAGGTGGTCAATCGTTTACTGAAGATACATTATGAAACTCAAGTATTTTAAGACGTCGTATCTCCTTCTACATACATACATACAGGTACACTTCTTTTCTTCTTCTATTCAAACAGCTGAGCTCTTCAACTCTATCCCTGGTGGGTTGGTCTATCATTGAGAACTGAGCGATCTCTGCCATACCCATAGCTTACTCTGACTGTTCCTTTTACTTATATATTTTCTAGATCTCAAGTAACGGCGTCTCTTCCGAGGATTGACCTCCCAATCTACCAAGATTGGAAGCCAAAGCGTCACATTTTTCCTTTGCCCCTCAACTTTCTCTTCATAATTGCTGAGGGGCACAGGGCCCTGGGTTGGGCTTTGGTTTCCCGGGCGTTTCCGCACCCTCCTCAGCTCCCCGCCATGGAGTGGCTTCGGTCACCCAGGCTTTATTGTGGTCGGCAGAGAGGGTTCTGTGGGGGCGTTCGGTTATGGCCTTGGCCTTGCTCGGGGCCTTGGGGCTGTTCGGCCAGGCAGCTTGGGGAACAGCAACAACAACAACAAACTCTATCCCTGAATCCATCTTCCCCTCATCCTATGACTCCGTGTGTCCAGGCATTTTGGCTTGAACATTCCTTGATTTTGGCTCTGTCACTCTTTTAACTCTGGGAGAGGCACTCGTCGTGGGCAGCTCTGTCTTTTGTCACCCACGTTCACATAGAAAAAATACATACATACAGTTCATACATACATACAAACACCGAGAAGTGGGGTACAGCATACCCCTAGGATAAATAACTTTTATAAAAAAAATATATACTGTATATGGCTTATATTGAGCCCTCAATGGTACTAAATTAATTTTTGGCTTTCTGGCCATCATCTGAAGCATATTTGATGAGTATTAAAATTAGCAGGCACTCTGGTATGACATTTTCGAAATTAAATAAATTGCATTGATATACACATTTATTTAAAAACAAAATTACTGACCAAGCTAGTTGAAACATGAGGCTGATGGCCTGATGATGGGGGAACCCACTGTGCACCCCAGAATACCCAGAACATCCATGCTTACCTGTTGAAAAATAGAGAAACGCAACTGATTAGAAAAATTAGTAAAACAAATGTAGATACTGTCAAATCACTGTAACTCGACCATAAAATGATGGGGAATTTATTGATGGTTATACAGTCACAACAGGTGCATTAGAATTTGGGCATTTAAACGACAGGTTAAAACTTTAATTTCGGAGCTACATACATCCAAAGCGAGAAGTGGAGTGTGAAATACCCCAAGGGAGCTGTAGAGTGTGGAAGAAGGGAGCTAGCTGAGCAACACCTCCTGCCTCCACCAGAGCTTGACTCAGACGACTTTGGCACCCCTCAACAAGCAGCTGGCTGCTTACGTCATGTGCTGACACCGAAATAAAGCGCTTTGCACACCTTTCCGGGGTATCCAACACCCCGCTTGTATGACAAATAATTCTTTCTTTTTGTTTTGTTCTTGTTTTAACTTTTTTTTAGATCACTGACGATGACATTCAGAACATGTCGAAACGTCTGAAAATAAACATGTTCTTCGCTGCCTCTCTCGTTATTCTGTTCCTGCTGAAACTACGGTTTGCAAAGGACAAACCCATCTCGGTTATTCCATTTATTTGTTAACGCCTTCAGTACCGGTGCCGACCTTTTAACTTAATTGGGGCTACCGTTAGACGATGTTAGTCAGTTTAAAACATGCCTCTGGCAATTAACTGGCTTCAAACTATCTCCCTTAACCCTTTTTACTACCTCAGACCTTTCTTAAATTGCACAAAATCGTCTAAATATAGCAAGATTACAATTTAAAAGACGTCACCGGTACAGAAGGGGTTAATAGCGTTGTTTTCTGCTCCAACTTACGTATTGCCTGAAACTCGCAAGTGGTCAATTATTGTGGTGACCCCGCGACCTGCCCTTCTAACCTTTTCCTCCTCATCAGTTCTCTCTCTCTCCCTCTCCGTAACAAGATTTATGACATGGGATCGTAGGGCGGCGGTGGCAGAGGATTCGCAAACGTCGATTAGTATAATATATTGTATTTAAAACACCCCTTTTTTTCGAGGACTCCCCGCGTACTCTTCAAAGTTATAAAAAGAGAGAGAGAGAGAGAGAGAGAGAGTTGGACGACGCGAAGAGGAGTGTGAGTGGAGAGAGAGGAGAGAGAGACCGAAGGAGTGGAGGATCCATTGCGATGAGGCCTTATGGGAGACGATGATGACGATCAGACGACGCGGAGAGGGGTTGAGAGAGAGATGGACCAGGGAGGAGGGGTGGAGGCAGAGTGGTTTGCGGAAGGGAGCGGCGGAGGATGCCAGAGGGTACAGAGAGTGGAGAGGTGGAGAGAGAGGGAGCGAAGAGAGGTCGGACGAGATGAGAGACCGAGAGAGAGGAGAAGAGGTAGACGAGACGACAGATGGAGGGAGGGAGAGACGAGGAGAGGGGGAGGGGACGAGAGAGCGAGAGGAGTGAGAGAGACGACGAGGAGTAGAGAGGACTGAGTACGACGATGAAGTCGAGGAGAGCGCAGGGGTATAGACGCCGAGGAGGGGACGAGCGAGTGGGAGAGGGAGAACGCAAGGAGAGGGAGGGATGAGGAGACGAGATGGCAGACGGAGGAGAGAGCGAGGGATGAGAGGAGACGAGAAGGGATTGACGGGATGCCGACGGGAGATGAGAGAGCGGATGAGAGAGACACTGCAGAGTAGGAGAGAGGAGATTGAGGACTGCAGAGAGAGCGAGAGAGGAGACGCTGGAGATTGAGAGTAAAGACCGACGGAGAGAGATGAGGAGATAGAGACGGAGGAGAGAAGAGGGCAGCGATGAGAGACCGGAGACGCTGAGAGAGGAACGAGACGGATGATGAGAGAGATTTACGATGAGCAAGTATATTCTGACAATTTGTCGGGGTTGTTGTTGTTGTTGTTGTTGTTCCAAAGCTGATCCGAACCGCACCAAGGCCCTACGACCCATCCAAGGCCATAACCGATCGCCCCACAGAGAACCCCCTCCTCCCCCGACCAAAAATAAAGCATGGGTGACCCGAAGGCATTCCATGGCGGGGAGCTGAGGAGGGTGCGGAAACGCCCGGGAAACCAAAGCCCCACCAAGGGCCCTGTGCCCCTCAGCAATTATGAAGAGAAAGGTGAGGGGGCAAAGGAAAAATGTGACGCTTTGTCTTCCAATCTTGGTAGATTGGGAGGTCAATCCACAGAAAAGACGCCGTCACTTGAGATTCTAGAAAATATAGAAGTTAAAGGAACAGTCAGAGTAAGCTATGGGTATTGGCAGATGATCGATCAGTTCTCACTCTGATAGACCAGCCCATAAACACCAATGACTAGAACCCACTCCTATCAGCCTCAGCTAGGAAAGCGGCCCCCCCTAGAAAGCCGCCTTTGGCGAGGGGGATAGCTCCCCTATTTTCAACCCCTTTCGGGGGTCGCGCCACCCGACGATTTGTCGGGGTTCTTTTCATTGGTTATCAGACAGAAACTAGGCTGATGGTAGATTACGTTAGGTTTCTGGAAAAACAAAACAACAAATCACAACAATAAGATATATAGCATGACATCTACAGTAAAAAGCATAGCACGCCATCACCTTTCACTCTTACGCCAGTCTCACACGAGCGCTTTTCTCTCAACATTTATCCTCAACACTGGTTCTGGCAGCTTATGAGGGTCAACATTTAAACTATTTCGGTTGACATAAATTCATATATCACTAGTCTAGGTTCCGATACCGTTGCACAAAATATTCCAGAAATGTTTCCAGATTTTTGTTTTTGAATATATAAAAGCTCTCGTGTGATCCCGGATTTCCTCTCCCCTACCCTGGACAACCGGAGTTCCCCCATGGCGGAAAAGCTTGTTACGGGAAGGGTGAGAGAGAACATCGAGGGGGATCCTGGGTGTTGCACTTTAGAATCCAATAGTCTGTAAGGGGGGTTAGTTGGTGGTACAGATAAGGGGGTTAGCGGGGAGGTATGTCGCTTTTTATGGACAACCTTACTCGATAATGGTCTAGCATATAAGTTTTGAGATTTTAAAGAAGTAATTTCCGTTAGTTTGGCGATTTTAAGGACTTTTCGAACCCATTTCTTTGTCGATATTAAGGCCATTCGTGCTAAGTTAATGTAGGTGTCGATTTTTTCCTGCGCAAGCGATAGCGGGACCTGGTAATTTTGGAGGAACCGGCCATTGGCCGGGAAATCTTTTCTATCCAAAAATGTACACATACTATCTTGAAAGGGAGGGTCTTGGGAGCGGTTTTGTTTTCAAGCTTGATGAAGCGTCTAGGGAGGAAACTAAACCCATAATAAACAAATACATAACTGAGTAAATAAATACGCCCCATGTCCCCCTTGAATACGCCCATCCCCGTTTAATAAATACCGCCATCCCCTTTATTACGCCCATCCCCTTTAATAAATACGCCCAGCACCCTTTCATAAGCCCATCCCCCTTTAATAAATACGCCCATCCCCTCTTATTACGCCCATCCCCCCTGTAATACGCCCAATCCCCCTTACATAAATACGACCAGAACCCTTTAGTACGACCATCCCCCCTTTTACCGCCCATCTCCCCTTTAATACGCCCATCACCATTTCAATTACGCCCCATCCCCCTTCAATACGAACATACCCCTTTAATAAATACGACCCATCCCCCTTTAATACGCCCATCCCCCTTAATTAAATACGCCCATCCCCCTTTAATAAATACGCCCATCCCCCTTTAATACGTCCATCCCCCTTTAATATCTTCAATCTTGTGGCCAACTTTAAACACAAAACATTGGTCACTTTGCTTAAACAGTACATTAAACTGAATACATTTGCAACAAGAAGATCAAATTCACATTACAACAGTGGTTATACTAAATCACAACCAACTTAGCCTGACATAGGCAAAGACACGTATTTGACCGGCATGTATGCGATCACCAGGAGGCAGCTACAAACCATAATACACATAATCACTCATGCACCGATTCTAATCATAGTACGGTACGCATTTTCCCCACCGCATCCAACGCGTGCGAAACCATCTACCAAGCGTATAGTAAAACAGCCCCACTCATACTTTAACAACTAGCAAAGCACCAACACGTTTATTCTTAACCCTAATCCTCATCCTTTCCATTAACACTCTCCTCTGCACAGCCCACGCTTAAGAAAATGATGACAGTAAAAATACATACAATCAAGAAAATTTAATTGTGAGTATGCAAACAAACATACGTGAAATGCTCGTGTATCATTTCCTAGTTTATCGTGATAATGATGCTAAGTGAGCACTTGACACTTCATCAAGAGTGGCGGTTAATTATACCAGCCAATTAGGGGACTCAGGAGATGTGTAAACCAAAGGTTGAATTTACTGCGGGTTGATAATTAGGAACCTGGGATTGAATCGCTTGGAAAAATAAATATCAGAATAAATACCTGAAGAAACTAATACAAATTTCACCAGGATTACACTGTATTTGGCTCCCCGAAGGGCGGTCCTTTTTAAAATTCTACTGTTTCGCTCCATTTGTTGGAGATGTTAAGAAGTTTCACTCCACTTAGCTTGGTGATAATGTGGACGCTTCACGCAATTCAAGTGTCGATTTTTTTAAAGACGAACGATAGCGTGTCTGTAACATTGACGAACTGGGCGTTTCGGCTATAGGCAGTGTTTCTATTGAAAAATACATAGTTAACTTGAAGGGGAACTGGCTGTGGGCATTCTTTTTTGCAATTTGACGGAAATCGGGAAAGTGGTTTTTGTTCGCCTAAGGAAAAAAAGCAACAAAAATAGGTAAAAGTAAACAATCCTCAATAACAAAACCCTAAACCCACAAACAAACATAATCAACCCCAAGACATCGGGCAAAATAGCGTTAAACAATATACCGAACCGTCCCCGACTGTCCAATATAACAACAATTGCAGTAGGGCGGGGGCAGGTTTTGTACGTTTGTGCCCTAGACCTCCACTCAACGCTTAATAATTCACACACATAGACCCCTCCTTTAAAATCAATTTGTACATTGTTTCGGCAGGAGAAAAATGGCTGGCCCTCTCATAGATTACAGGCTCGCTATCGCTTCGCCAGGGGAAAAATATCGACACCTAAATGAAACACGAACAGTCGTAATATTGACAAAGAAATGGCGGCGATTAGGTATTAAAATCGCAAAACTAATAAGGCATTGCCAACGAAAAGATACATTACTCGCCCGGCATTATATCCTCTACGCTAACGGCCCTCTTGATCTTACCTGACTATACGATATCCCTCCGTCAAACTACGAGTCGAACTGGGTCATGGTCGCCGCCGTTGTCGACCTCAATACCAGAGCAACAAAATGTACAACTGTTTTCTTTTCCCGTTCGTTCGTCGGCGCTCAGGATGACGAAGGGGGACAGGGGAAAGAACTTTCAAATAGGGAAAAAAGTACAATCTAGTTGATGAGTCAGTTCGCGGGGCGAGAGGGTTCGGTGGGGTGGGGGGGGAAGGGGGACATACCGGAGAGGAGGGGGGGTGGGGTGTGGGGTGGGGGGGGGGGTATTACGGACGAAGATTGGGCGAGGGTTTGAGTTCGTTCCACTGGTGTCGTCTTCAGGCGGAGGAAGGAAGGGACTATTTTTGTGTTTTTTTTTTTGGGGTGTGTGTTGGTAATGGGGGAGAGGAGGAGAGAGGAGATGGAGGAGAGAGAGAGACTGAGGGAGGGGAGGAGAGAGCGCGAGACACGAGAGGGCAGACCGAGGAGAGAGATGGGAGATGAGATGGAGAGTAGAGAGAGGAGCGAGATTTTGAGAGAGGAGAGGAGCGAGATGAGAGAGCGAGAGAGGAGAGTGACGAGGAGATCGGGACGTGCGATGCGAGAGAGAGGAGAGAAGAGCAGAGAGACGAAGGAGCAGACCGGGGTGTGGAGGGGGAAGAGATGAGATGAGAGAGAGAGCAGAGAGAGCAGAGAGAGAGCCGTGAGAGGTGGGAGGAGTGTGAGAGGGAGAGGGAGAATACGTTTTAGGGAGTTATTCAGGACTTAAGGAAGGACTTAGTGATGTGTCACAATGGGAAATAATATGGATCCAATTTTGGCTGTACTCAATGCCCACCGACACGTCATGCAAAAAAAAACCTCTCTTGCTGTTTCCTATTGCATTAGCATTTCATGAGTAGTCCCTATGCAATTATTTTTCATTACAGTAGGGCACTCAATAAGCATATTCATTAGGTGGCATGAGAGTGAAGGAGGACCTGATGCTTGGTAGCGAAGCAGGAGTGGTGATAAATGACTGAGACTGCTAGCATACGCATTCATGAAATTAAATCCACAGTTCCTTTCGCCTTTAAGGGGAGGATCTCCACTTGAGGGAGGGTTTTTTTCTTGACCCCTTTCTCCCATCATGTTTAGCCCCATGCTTTTGATATTATAA
>CM064509.1:71427183-71447183 GCA_032716605.1 Paralithodes platypus
TCAGAGTATTTAAAGCTCGTAAATGAAGGATTGTGAAAGGGTAGCAATCCTAGACGGAATCAAAACCTCGTATCTAGCAAATATGCAGGTGCCGAGTTACTCTATAATTTATGTTATTATTCGCAATACATTTAATTTTATAATATACAAATTTAGAAACATAAAAATTTGATTCATAGCTCCTATTTATGTGTAATAGTTCCTTTACATGTTAAGGAACTCTATCCCGTGGCTTTTAATTAATATTTTAAAGGGTGAGTGAGCAACATAAGCTTGGTTGTTCCTGTGAGCACGACCAGCTGAACAGGGGTGCCAACATACCGTAACTCACTCCTATATTGCCTAATGCGTAATTCTCATGTATATTATATCACAGGCACGTTTAAGTTGCTAAGTTTACATCCTATTAGTGTATTCTTCTTTAAGATTGTTGCCTATATTATACCGAAATTCCGTTACGTAGTTAGTTATGGGATAGTGTGATAAAGTTAAGTTGTCATCCCTCACTCCCTCACCTGTTCCCCACCCTACCCCCACACCTCTCGCGGCTACCCAGTACTCACACCGTCCAGTCTCGCTGGCCTACACGCGGAGATTGTGTTATTCGTGGTTTTGTGTTATTCGCGGTGTTGTGTGCGTGCGTAATTTGGAAGGTTGGTGACGATGGGAGATGTTTTAAGTCGTTAGAAGAGCATTGATGGAGTCTTGACATCTACATCGCCAGTGAGGGAGAGAAGGGGGAGGAGACTACTAAATGCTATGGACAACCCTACCTTGCCTTCCCTATATCTCAAGGTATGGTATGGGAGTCGTGGTTACAATCTTGCTTGGGTGTGGGTGCGTTTGTGATATATATACAGTATATATATACTGTATTATATATATATAATATATATATATATACAGTATATATGTTCTTTTCTGTTTTCTTTTTAAAGTGTGTGGTTTTAAAATGTTCGTACCACGCCCTCCTCTCCCACCTTTCAAAATATGCTCCTCTCTCTCTCCCACTTTTCACATTCTTCCCAACTTCCCTTTATTACTCCCCCTTCCTTCCTCTCCTCTCCCCCTCCCCCCCTTCCTTCCTCGCCTCTTCCCTGTCTTCCTCTCCTTCCCCCGTCCTTCCTTCCGTCTCCTCCTCCTTTCCTTCCTTCTCCTCCTCCTTTCCTTCCTCTCCTCTTCCCTGTCTTCCTCTCTTCCCCTTCCTTCCTTCTCACGCCCCCTTCCTTCCTCTCCCCCCCCTTCCTTCCTCTCACCCCTTCCTTCCTCTCCCCCCTTCCTTCTCCGCCTCCTTTCCTTTCCTTCCTTCTCCTCCATTTCCTTCCTGCTCCTCCGTTTCCTTCTTCCTCCTCCTTTCCTTCCTTCTCCTCCCCTTCCTTCCTTCTCCTCCCCCATTTCTTCCTTCTCCTCCTTCCTTTCCTCTCCTCCCCCCTTCCTTCCTCTCCTCCCCTTCCTTCCTTTCTCTCCTCCCCCCCCCTTCTTCTTCTCCTTCCCCCCTTCCTTCCTTTCTCCTCCCCCTTCCTTCCTTCTCCTCCCCCCTTCCTTTCTCTCCTCCCCCTTCCTTCCCTCTCCTCCCCTTCCTTCATCCCCCACTTCCTTCCTTCTTTCCTCCCCCCTTCCTTCCTTCTTTCCTCCCCCCTTCCTTCTTTCTCCTCCCCCCTTTCTTCCTCCTCCTCCCCCCTTCCTTTCTCTCCTCCCCCCTTCCTGCCTCTCCTCCCCCCTTCCTTTTTCTCTCCTCCCCCCTTCCTTCCTCTCCTCCCCCTTCCTTCCCTCCCTCCCCCTTCCTTCCTCTCCTCCCCCCTTCTTTTCTCTCTCCTCCCCCCTTCCTTCCTCTCCTCCTCCCCTTCCTTTCACGCTTCCCCCCTTCCTTCCCCTCCTCCCCCCTTCCTTCCCCTCCTCCCCCCCTCCTTCCTTCTCCTCCCCTCTTCCTTCCCTTTCCTCCCCCCTTCCTTCCCCTCCCCCCCCCTTCCTCCCTTCTCCTCCCTGCTTCCATTCTCTCCTCCCCCCTCCCTTTCTCTCCTCCCTGCTTCCTTTCTCTCCTCCCTGCTTCCTTTCTCTCCTACCCCCTTCCTTCTCTCCTCCCTGCTTCCTTTCTCTCCTCCCCCCTTCCTTTCTCTCCTCCCTGCTTCCTTTCTCTCCTCCCTGCTTCCTTTCTCTCCTCCCCTCCTTCCTTTCTCTCCTCCCTGCTTCCTTTTTTCTCCTCCCTACTTCCTTTCTCTCCTCCCTGCTGTCCTTTCTCTCCCTGCTTTTCCTCTCCTACCCTGTTTCTTTTCCTTCCCCTTTCCTTCCTAACCTCCCTTCCACCCGCCATACAGGTATTTATGTCGTTATTATTTCTCCTATGTTTATCAATTCTCTCTCTCGCTCTCTCTCTCTCTCTCTCACACACACACACACACACACACTCACACTCACTCTCACTCTCACTCACTCACTCACTCTCCCCTACTTGCTCGGCCTCCTCCTCCCTCCCACCTAGTCTAATCTCTCCCCCTTCACAGTTACATGGTTCCTGACCCAGATAAAAGACCCCTCTCCCTTCCTTCTCTCTCCCCTCTCTTTCTCTCTCCCCTCTCTTTCTCTCTCCCCTCCCCTTCTCTCTCCCCTCCCCTTCTCTCTCCCCTCCCCTTCTCTCTCCCCTCCCCTTCTCTATCCCCTCCCTTTCTCTCCCCCTTTCTCTCTCCCCTCCCTTTCTCTGTTACCCTCTCTTCCCTATTCTATGATTTATTTTTAATGTTTTAGTGTGTATATATATATGCAATATAAGAGTAGGGTAAAGGAATGCATAATCACCTTTGCCCTTTTGAGACCATGTATATGTAATGTTATGTATTTATGCTATCTCAATAACAAATCAAATCAAATAATTGTTTTCCCCTTTCTCTCTTTATTTTCTTTCTCTCTCCTTTTTTCTTTCTCATCGTTCTCGCTCTGTTCATCTCCCCTCTCTTTCTCTGTTATCCTCTCTTTCCCTATTTGTTCTCCGTCTCGATTCGTGTTCTTCTTTCTTTCTCGTGTTTCCTCTCCTATATCTGTCTCTGTTCACACCCTCCCCTCTCTTTCTTTGTTATTCTCTCTCTTCCTCTTTCTTCTCCTCCCCTACTCCTACTCTCTTATCTGTTTTACTCTCCACTGCTTCTGTTTTCACCCTCCACTCTCTTTCTTTGTTATCCTCTCTTCCCCCTTTCTCTGTTCTCTTCTCCTAGTCTTCCTCTTCTCTCTTTCTTTTTTCTCCCCGCTGTCTCCGTTTTCTCTTTCTCGCTCTGTTCTTCTCTCTTTCTCTGTTCTCCTTTCCTCCCCTTTGTCTGTTCTTCTCTTCTCTTACTCTACTCCTGTTCTCTCTTTCCCTGTCCTCTCTCTCTCTCTCTCTCTCTCTCTCTCTCTCTCTCTCTCTCTCTCTCTCTCTCTCTCTCTCTCTCTCTCTCTCTTTTTATCTCCCCTCTCCTTTCCTCTCTCTCTGTTTATCTTCATTTTCGATGTGGTTCAGCCGATGAAGTAGTATTTCCTGAACGTATAAAATACAAATAGTGTAAAGTCCCATGGTCAGTTTCTCCCCACCCTCACCCATCAACTCAACATCTCCAATTATGTCAACTTTTTCCACCGTTCCCCTACATCATCCACCTTACTCCCCCCCCCCCCCCTCCCCCCCCCCACCCCTTTTTGGACCTTCTCGCTTTCGCTCCATTAACCCCTTCAGCACGATGACGCCTTTTTACTTTTAATCCTGGCTAAAATTATGAGTAATGCTTGGAAACAGGATATTGGATACGTGGAATAGATTGTATATTACTTTAATCAGCTTAGCAACGGTGGAACGCAAAACAGTTTCATGGTTATATGGTTTCTTCCTCCCTCGCCCATCAAACATTCTCAATATTATCATTTTTGTTTCACCGTTCCCCTACATCAGCATCATCTACGTTACTTTTTACAACCTCTTTCCTCTGCTGTTTTTCCCATCACACTCATTAATTACAGTGGGGTTTTTTCTTCAACCCCCATTAATTTCAGTAGGCTTTTCTTTCTCTCCCTTAATTTCAATAATGTATCATACATTTATCTACGTCATTCTGCTTATTCGATGCCTCATTTTCCGTTCTTTGCACTTCTTTCATTTGGATTAAATGTATTGTCTCCAATGAAGTTTGTAAAAGCAATGATTTTATGTATACATTTATATTTGTTGACATAATTTCATCATTTATTTTCCTTCATACATCGGTTTTGTACAATATGTTGAGTAAATAGGTAAAGTAGAGGCAGCTTATACATATGTATCTATGTAAATGTATGTAAAACTCCACCAAAGCCAATTTTAACTTCCCCCCCTGCCATCGCCTTGCACTGTTGCCTCTCCCCCATCCCTGTACTATTTTGATGGGTAATTGATAGGGGTTAGTGGGAACAAGGGAGGCGTTCTTCTTTACCTTATTCCGCCTCAATAATCCTTTCCCTCTCCCTCTTTCTTATAGTAGGGAATATAGAGGCAAAATAACAGTTTGGATTGGGTACTAAAAAAAAAAAAAAAAAAAAAAAAAAAAAAAAATGAAACCTTAAGAAGTACAGTAGGGGAAAAGTTGATTGGTTGGTTAGAAATGATATGCCGTGTTAAAAACAAAGTAACCTTTATCTTTGTTGCCTTACCTTCCCTCACTATCATCATTCTACCCCCCATTCCACTCCTCTCCCCCTACTACCCCCTTCTTTTCCCCTTTCCCCGTACTGCCCCCCTTCTTTTCCCTTCCTCCCCCTACTGCCCCCCTTATTTTCCCCTCCCCCCTTCTCTCCCCTCCTCCCCTCTACTGCCCCCCCCTTCTTTCCCCTCCTCCCCCTCATGCCCCCTTCGTTCCCCTCCTCCCCTTCTGCCCCTCCTCCCCCTTCTGCCCCTCCTCCTCCTACTGCCCCCCTTCTTTCCCCTCCCCCTCACCCCTTCTTTCCCCTTCTCCCATCTTCTTCCCCCCCCTTCTGCCCCCCTTCTTTCCCCTCCTCCCCCATCTCTCCCCCTTCGTTCCCCCTCCTCCCCCTTCTGCCCCCTTCTTTTCCCTCCTCTCCCTTCTTTCCCCTCCCCCCTTCTTTCCCATCCTCCCCCTACTGCCCCTTTCTTTCCCCTCCTCCCCCTACCTCCCCCCCTCTTTCCCCTCCTCCCTCTTCTTTCCCCTCCTCCCCCACAAATCCCCTCCTCCCCCTTCTGTCCCCCTTCTTTCCCCTCCCTCCCCACCATTCCCCTCCTCCCCCTACTGCCCCCCTTCTTTCCCCTCATCCCCGGTATTCCCCTTTACCCGTTTGTTTTCTCCGTAGTGTCTCATTTATATTTGCCGCCTTATTTCCTTTCACCTTCATCACTTCAAAATAGCATACCCCTCTCCCTACAATTCCCCTATCCTCTCCCCCTCTCTTCCCCTCTCCTCTCCCTCTCTCTTCCCCTCTACCCTTTCTTCTCCTTCGTGTCTCCTTTATCTTTGCTGCCCTATCTCCCCTCACCATCCCACTTCTAAACATCAAACCCGTCTCCCTATTATACTCCATCCATTCTATGTAGGTCAGACATCTTAAATACCAAGCTCTATAACTCAAAAAACGACTCCATAATTATAATCGAGCTAATATCAATACCAGATGGGAAGAGTCAGCCAGGGAATAGGTATTGAAATTTAAAGCCCATTTGCTCTAGCCCATTATTAGTTACAGAGGTTAAAGGTTATTATTTTTAGCCAACTTACAATGAATAGACTATAGCCCCATTACCCCTTCCCCCTCTACCACAAAGCTCCTCTACCCCTTCCCCCTCTACCACAAAGCTCCCCTACCCCTTCCCCCTCTACCACAAAGCCCCCATACCCCTGTTCCCTCTACCACAAAGCCCCCATACCCCTGTTCCCTCTACCACAAAGCCCCCATACCCCTGTTCCCTCTACCACAAAGCCCCCATACCCCTGTTCCCTCTACCACAAAGCCCCCATACCCCTGTTCCCTCCACCACAAAGCCCCCATACCCCTGTTCCCTCTAGCACAAACCTCCCCTACCCCTTCCCCCTCTACCACAAAGTCCCCATACCCCTTCCCCCTCTACCACAAAGCTCCTCTACCCCTTCCCCCTCTACCACAAAGCCCCCATACCCCTGTTCCCTCTACCACAAAGCCCCCATACCCCTGTTCCCTCTACCACAAAGCCCCCATACCGCTGTTCCCTCTACCACAAAGCCCCCATACCCCTGTTCCCTCTACCACAAAGCCCCCATACCCCTGTTCCCTCTACCACAAAGCCCCCATACCCCTGTTCCCTCTACCACCAAAGCCCCCATACCCCTGGTTCCCTCTACCACAAAGCCCCCATACCCCTCTTCCCTCTACCACACATCCCCCACACTCCCTTTCCTTCTATCACAAAGCTCCCCTACCCCTTCCCCATCTACCACAAAGCTCCCCTACCCCTTCCCCCTCTACCACAAAGCCCCCATACCCCTGTTCCCTCTACCACAAAGCCCCCATACCCCTTTTCCCTCTACCACAAAGCTCCCCTACCCCTTCTCCCTCTACCACAAAGCTCCCCTACCCCTTCCCCCTCTACCACAAAGCCCCCATACCCCTGTTCCCTCTACCACAAAGCCCCCATACCCCTTTTCCCTCTACCACAAAGCCCCCATACCCCTTCCCCCTCTACCACAAAGCCCCTATACCCCTTCCCCCTCTCCCTTCTAGCCCCAATACCCCTTCCCCCTCTACCACAAAGCCCCCCTACCCCCTACCCCTTCCCCCTCTCCCTACACAACACCCTCTCCCTTTTAGCCCCCCCTACCCCTTCCCCCCTCTACCACAAAGCCCCCCCCCCCCCCCCACTCAGTGAAGGGAAGTGTGTCCGTGAGCCACCACCAGTGTTCTCAGAAAGAGTGTTTGGCTTTGGGATCAGTGCCAGGGATTGGAGGGAAGGCGTGGGAGGGGCGTAGTAATGGGGGGGGGGGGCGTTGTAATGGTGGGTTGGGAGTGGGTGGTGGGGGAAGGTGTGTGGGTGGTTTAGTAATGGTGGATTTTGTGTTGGTGGTGGGGAAGGGTGCGTGGGTGGTGGGGGTGGGGGTACAATTAGTTGGGTGGGGGAGGGTGTGTGGGTGGTGATGGAGGTGGGGGGGCATAGTAATGGTGGGTGTAGTGTGGGTGGTGTAGTAAAGGGGGGCGGTGGTGATGGAGGAGGGGGGGGGCATAGTAATGGTGGGTGTAGTGTGGGTGGTGTAGTAATGGTGGGGGTGGTGGTGTGGAGGAGTGTGGGTGGTGGAGGAAGGTTTGGGAAGCATAATAAAGTATTAAGTAATTGTATATGTATATTTATAGGAGGAGAGAACTAAGAAGGGGCAGAAGGTGTTAGGGGAGACTGTTATTTCTTATGGTCCCCCTTCATCATGTTTAGCCCCATTAGTTTTCAAATTTTTAGACGTTCGGCTCATTAGTTTGGCGATTTTAAGACCTGTCGCCCTATTTCTTTGACAATATTAAGCGAGCTTGTAATATAAGAGGAACCGGCCTTTGGCCGTGATATATTTCTATCGAAAAATTTATAAATTATTCTTGAAGGAGGGTATGGGGGCTGTTGTATGTAACCTTGATGGAGGTCTAGGGAGGAAACAAAAACAAAACATGATAAAAAGATATATAAATGAGCAACACAATACGCCCATCCCTTCTTAAGTATTTATACGTCGAGAAGGAGAGAACAAAGAGTAGGAGCAGAGAGTGTTCAATAGGGCAGGGTGTGGGCGTCCTTGTGTGTGTGGGCGTGTGTAGGTGGTTTTGTGTGTAGGTGTGTGTGTGTGTGTGTGTGTGTGTGTGTGTGTGTGTGTGTGTGTGTGTGTGTGTGTGTGTAGGTGGCATAGTGTGTAGGTGGCTTAGTGGGTAGGTGTGTGTGTGTGTGTGTAGCCTTATGTGTAGGTGTGTGTGTGTGTGTGTGGCCTTGTGTGTAGGTGAAGTGTTATAGATGAGTAAATAGCGCAGCGTATGGGCGTGTCGGGGCGGCCTTGTGCGTGTGTGTGTGTAGGTGTGTATGGGCGTGTCTGAGCGGCCATGTGTGTAGGTGTTATAGTCATAGTTGTGCGTAGGCGGCGCAACGGGACTTTAACCCTATTTAGTCCGAGGTAGGTTTGTGTAGGTCATCAACTGCTTTATTCCATTTAGTTCATATTATCACCAACCAACCAATTAACTTACAAATAAACCTAATATAATGAAATCGATGAAACTAATTAATACATGTGGTACTCCAAGGATTCGAACCTAGGATACTCACACCGAAAATTCCGTGCACTAACCATTACGCTATCAAGATAGCTTCACTCTAATAGTTTGGGGATAATCAAACGATTCACCCCATATAGATGTCGATTCATTCTAGGCAAGCGATAGCAAGCCCGTAACTTAGAAGATATCGGTCTTTGGCCTTGACATACTTGTATCGATAAATGTACAAATTTAGCTTGAAAGGGGGTCTGGGTGGGCATTTTTTTTTATTTGAAGGAAGTCTGGGGAGGCGTTTTTGTTAGCCTAGGGGACAAACTAGAATACATTGGTCGAAAATGGCAAAAGCAAACCAGAATCTTCAATAATAATGGAACACAACACCATAATAATCCCCCTAACGTCGGACCAGATAGTTTTAACCCCTTCTCTACCGGTGACATGCTTTTCATTAATATCTGGTAACTATGAAATGATTGTATTCAGCTTCGGAAGGATGTCTATCAATAAAAATAGGCTACGGACGATCTCAACTAGTTCTTTTAGCTATCATAAATCCTTCCTAAGATTCATAAAATCGTTCAAATGTAGACGAAATAAAAACAAAAAGACGTCGCCGGTACAGAAGGGGTTTCGTTAGTTTGGCGATGTTGAGACCTTTCGCCTCATTTTGTTCTTCAACATTAAAAGACCTTTCGTGCCCTTTAGGTGTCGATTTTTTCCTGGCGAGCGATAGCGAGCCTCTAATTTTAGAAGCCACCGCGTATGTAAGTGAACAAAAGGCTCCCAGTAGGTCAAGTGGGCCAAGAGGCGGGGGGTGGGGGGGGGGGGGGGGGAGATGAAGTGAAGGGGGGAGAGGCGTATAATATTGCTCATTTATATATCATTTATATATTCTTTTTTATTTCCTCCCTAGACCTCTATCAAGCTGAATATTACTCCTCGTAGACCCCCTTTCAAGATAAATATGTACATTTTTCGGTAGACAAATGTTCCTGCCCAAGGCCGGTTCCCCTTAGATTACAGGCTTGCTATCGCTCGCCAGGAAAAAATCGACACCTGCTGTAAATGACATGAAAAGTCTTAATACTGACAAAGAAATGGGGCGATAGGTTTTAAAGTCGCCAAACTAATGGGCCAAATGTTATAAAATCTAATATGCTAAACATGAGGGAGAAGGGAGACCAGAAAAAACCGACCCATCTCCCCTTAAGAGTATTAAAACGTCACGGTGCAGGTTACGTGGGTCGGGGCAATGTACACATTAACCTGGGGGGGGGGGGGTTACCTATTAATTAAGGGGTAGTGTTTGGTTTTTTGTCTATATACAGTATTTATTTGTCTATTAATTTATTTTTTAGTTTCCTCGTTAGACCTCCATCAAGCTTAGAAAAACACCCCTCAGACCCCCTTTCAAGATACATTTGTAATTTTTTCGGCAGAAAAATTTCCCGGCCGAAGGCCGGTTCCTTCTAAAATTAGAGGCTCGCTTTCGCTCGCCAGGAAAAAATCGACACCTAAAGGGCACGAAAGGTCTTAATATTGAAGAAAAAAAATTAGGCGAAAGGTCTCAAAATCGCCAAACTAACGAAACGAACGTCTTAAAACTTGAAAACTAATATGCTAAACATGAGGGAGAAAGGGATCCATAGCATGAGGAAGAAGGGGGACCAGAAAAACGACCTATCTCCCCTTAAACACAAATATAATTTACTCAAAATAAGGGAGAATGGTAAAACAAAAATAGGATGAACAGAAAATAGGGAGAGGTATTGATGTAGGTCGGGAGAGAGGAATATTGTGTTGGCAGAGGGAGGGTCTGGTTGTGTGATGTATGAATGGGAGTGATATTAAAGTTGTAGTGGGAGAGGTAGGTAGTGTGTGTGTGCTTTGTTGGCTGCTGTGTGTTGGTGGTGTGTCTGTGTGTGTGTGCTTTGTTGGCTGCTGTGTGTTGGTGGTGTGTCTGTGTGTGTGTGTTGGTACTGGGTTGCTGTGTGTTGGTGGTGTGTGTGTGTGTGTGTGTTGGTAGTGGGTTGCTGTGTCTGTGTGTGTTGGTGGTGTGTGTGTGTGTTGGTAGTGGGTTGCTGTGTGTTGGTGGTGTGTCTGTGTGTGTGTGTTGGTACTGGGTTGCTGTGCGTTGGTGGTGTGTGTGTGTGTGTGTGTGTTGGTGGTGGTCGATGGTTCTGTGTGAGTGTATGTTTACCTACGTGTGTGTGTGTGTTTACCTATTTGTGTGTGTCTTTGTTCGAGAGAGAGAGAGAGAGAGAGAGCTACAACGAAATACAAGGAGTAGTTAGTATTTCAAAGACCTAGTGGCCTATTCCAGGCAGATATTATATTATAGTTGAACTAGAGTACTCTCATTGCAAAATGTGAAAATTTCCAATAATTTGTTTAAACTATTCTACTGAAGAACCAACCATATACAAATTCGGATGGAATTTGTTTTCCATGAAGAATATAACTTATATGTGAACAATTCTCCACATATTTTTGTACTTGTCCTAAATTGCTATAGTTCCAACTTCCAGCCATGGTTCAGTGTTGCATTAGGGTAAACTTATTAATACAATCCACGTTGTCAAACCTACTTAGTATTTCAATCTCTTCAATCTGACTTTGTAGTCTGCATGTCTCTAACGAAAAGTGATGGAGAGCCATCAATCTGTCCTTATAGCTCATTCTCCTAGTAGATGGAATAAGCTCTATAGCCTTAGCAGGGACTCCATCCATTAAGTATGCTGCATGTCGTTCGTGAGTGTTAGAGATCAGAATTGTAACGCATATTCTAGAAGGGGCCGTATTAGAACTGGAAATCATATCTTAGAAGAGACTGTATTAGAGCATTACAGAGCACAGTATAAGGTATAGGTGAGCTGAAAGAAATACTACTACTGATATATATACTGTATATATCTATCTTTCTCTCTCTATATATATATATATATATATATATATATATATATATATATGTGTGTGTGTGTTTAGCTGGAGAGTAAAAGTCTATCTTGCTTGGGTGACGTCATGGAGTACAAAGTCGTGGGAGGAGGAGGGATTTATGAGCTAATACTTGGACGGGGGGAGAGAGGGGGGGGGGGGGGGGGGGCAGGATAGAGTAGGGAAACGTGAATGGCATCAGTTTTAAGAAGAGGAAATGGCAAACGGAAGAAGGTTGAATGGGTGAGTCATAAGGGAAGACATTTATCTATGGGGATGAGTTGGCTTCTGCTTCTTTGTCTTCGCCTTCGTCTTTTTCTTACCGTGGCCGTTGTTCTTGTTGTCGTTGTTTTTGTTCTTGTTGATATTATTGTCGTTTTTCTTGTGTTTGTTGTTAGTGTTCCTCTTATCCGTCTTTATTATTTTCTTTCTTCTTCTTTTCTGTTTCGTCTTTTTCTTCTTTTTTCTTAGTTTACTTCCCCTCTTATATTTCATTTTTTTCTCCTTTTTTTCTTCTTCTTTCTTCTTGTTTTTCTTCTTAAGTTTCCGTTTTCTTTTTCTCTTTCTTCTTCCTCTTGGGAGCTCTTTTCTATATATCGGCTATGTATTGACAGCATGTTAGTAAAAGGGAACACATTGAAAAGGCAGGGTAAGAAAAGCGATAGTGTTTCATATCAAAATATATTCAACAGAGAGAGAAAATTATTACACACACACACACACACACACACACACACACACACACACACACACACACACACACCATATTAATCCCTCTGTAATCCTTTCCCCTACCAATGACCTAATGTATATCTATCTATCTGTCTGTCTGTCTGTCTGTCTGTCTGTCTGTCTGTCTGTGTGTCTATCTAGCTGTCTATATATCTGTCTATATTGTTCCAGACATCCTTCTTACTCCTTTTTAGTATTTCCAATTATTTATAAGTTTGATAATTTATTCACCATTTCCCTCTCACTTCTGTTATCTTGTCTACCTTTTACTTATACAATGTGATATTTAATTCCTCTCCCCCTTCTGTATCCGTATTCTCTAGCTGTCTACATTTCTGTCTTTCTTGCCAAATGTCCTTTCATCTCGATTTCCAAATTTCCATTTGTGTTGTTTCCTTGATTTTTTCATTGTTTTTTGTTATTTTTGTTTTTGTTTTCGCTACCGGTACTCAACTCTTTGTTTTCATTTGGGATATATTTGTTATTTATTTGTATATTATGTCGTGTCTTTATCCATGTTTTCCATTATTATTGCATTTTGTTTACATTTTTCCTTCTCCTTTGCATTGGTTTCTTTCCACACCAGAGAAGAGGCCAAGACTGATAAGACTTGTGTGGACAAATGTAACTGACCACTTGGGTAAATTGTGGGGGGAGAGATAAAGGACGCTGTATATCCAAGCTGCTCAGTCCATCTGACCTAGTTTCGTGCCATGTCTGAGACCGTCCAAATCAGTGACTAAAGCTGGCGTCACACGAACGTCTTTTTCCTCATGCCATATTATGGGACCGTTCAAATCAGTGACTAGACACCTTTGTATGTGTTGCATTTCAGTCAATTATAGCACCTTGCATCTTGACATCAGAAGATATCAGACCAGGAATGTCGAGAATATCGCAGAAAATCGATCGTTTAATCCCACCTGAGAATAGAATGTTGTTTTAGGTAAGCATATTATAAAAGACAACTAAATATTGACCCGAATTTATTAATGTATTTTAATGTATTAACCCTTTCTGTACCGGCGACGTATTTTGTATTTTATTCCAGCTATATTTGGACGATTTTGTTCAGTTTAGGAAGGGTGGGTCTGTGGAAGTATGAAGGGTTAAATGAGATGGTTCAAGGTATGCTAATTGCTGGAAGCCCTTTTTGAACTGAATAAAATCGTCTAATAGTTGCCAGAATAAAGTTAGAAAGACGTTCTCCGGTACTGAAGGGGTTAATGGATTATAATTGTGGCTAAATATACTTTACCGATCAATCAATCAATAAGTTAGTTAAGGGCAGATTTCCACTTGAGGGATTTTTTTCTGGACCCGTTTCTCCCTCATGTTTAGCCCCATTGCTTTTGAGATTTTCAGACGTTCGCCCTAGTAGTTTTGACATTTTAAGACATTTTGCCCCATTTCTGTCAATTTTAAGACCTTTCGTGCCATTAAGGTGTCGATTTTTTCCTGGCGAGCGATAGCGAGCCTGTAACCGGCCTCCGGCCGGGACATTTTTCTACCGAAAAATGTACAAATTTATCTTGAAAGGGGATCTAGAGGGTGTAATTTTAAGCTTGATGAAAACGTAGGGAACAAACTAAATACCTCCCCTTAAGTGAAGAGAAAATAATAGAACAAACCCGGAAAACACGCAAGAGGAATTCAGGAAGTGCGAAAAATAAGAGGAGGGGGTGGAAACGAGAGAGGGAAAGAAGGGAAACTGTTGAGTGCAAGTTAAAATACAGGAGATCAAGGGTACAATGGAGGGGCGACAAATATAAGAGAGAACAATGGGAAAAAAGTTAGAGCATCGTACAGGAAAGAGTGAGAGTGAGAGTAAGTGAGATATAGAGAATGGAAAGAGAAATACAGATACAACGTGACATTATAGAGTTAAAACACATACAAGAAGGAGAGAGAGAGAGAGAGAGAGAGAGAGAGAGAGAGAGAGAGAGAGAGAGAGAGAGAGAGAGAGAGAGAGAGAGAGAGAGAAAGTAAGCTATACCATGAAAGTATAATATATAAGAGCAAAAAAAAAAGAAAAAAAAAAAGAAGAGTACAAAAATATCTAATACAGAATTCAAAGTGAAAAGTAAACTACTAATGTGGCTGAAAGGAAAGAAAACACGACAAACAAAGACTAAATAAGGAAGCAAAATACAAAATAAAGAGATAAATAATAAGAAGAATGCCAGTTAAGCAAAAATACAAAAAAAAAAAAACACACAAAAGAGGGTGAATCAAGCCGGGAAATACAAGACAAAAATAATTTAAATGCAGATAAAATATATATATCTGAAGGAAAGGACAAAAAGAGCCACCACAAAAAGTAAACCCAGCTGGGGAATACAAGCTAAAAATAAGCCACAAAGAAGCGGAAAGAACAAACAAAGAACAGTGGTAGCCAAAGATAGTATAGCGTCCATTGATCCGGTGGTGGGCGATTGATGAATGAAGGAGTGGGGGCGATGGGACGAGGAGTAATTAATGGACGAAATACCTTGAAAAATTATGTTACCTATAGAAATGGAAATGCTAATCCATCTAATCACTCTAAACAACACTTATTCCACAGTATTCGTTCGGTATAAGTCACCGAGAACGGAAAGAACTAACAAAGAACAGTGATAGCCAAAGATAGTATAGCGTCCATTGATCCGGTGGTGGGCGATTGATGAATGAAGGAGGGTGTGTGGGGGGGGGGGGGGGGGGGGGGTGACGAGGAGTAATTAAAACGTGAAGGGTTTTGTTTTTCTGGTCCACCTTCTTCCTCATGTTTTAATGTTAGTTTTCATATTTTAGTTTGTCGATATTACACTCTTCCTTCCCATTTCTATATCAATATCAAAACTTATCGTGTCATTTAGGTGTCATTTTTTTTCCTGGCGAGCGAAAGCGTGCTTAAAATTTATGAGGAACAGGCCTTCGGCCGGAACGTTTTTCTACCGAAAAATGTAAATATGTATCTTGAAAAGAGGACAAGGGGGTGTAATTTTAAGCTTGATGAAGGTCTAGGGAACAAACTAAAAAAAAAAAATCCTTAAACTCACAAGAAGCATAATATACAAACCAACACAAACACCAATAGTCAAATACAAAGACCGCCATTCGATAGAGAAAATATACAGCATAGAAGTGTTATGTAGAAATATTGATATGCTTGGTTAATACAATTGATACGCAAGAGAAGATTGATGAATGAGTGAGTGTGGGGGAGCGATAGGGCGAGAGTAATTCAAGAGAGAGTGAGAGTGAGAGTGAGTGAGTGAAGGGAGGGACACAGTAAGGAAATTCAGTATAAATATATGATTTATTTATTTATATATGTATTTATTTATTTATATACCCGGTATGTATTTATTTATTTATATATGTATTTATTTATTTATATATGTATTTATTTATTTACGGTATATATGTATTTATTTATTTATATATGTATTTATTTATTTACGGTATATATGTATTTATTTATTTATATATGTATTTATTTATTTACGGTATATATGTATTTATTTATTTATATATGTATTTATTTATTTACGGTATATATGTATTTATTTATTTATATATGTATTTATTTATTTACGGTATATATGTATTTATTTATTTTTATATGTATTTATTTATTTATATATGTATTTATTTATTTACGGTATATATGTATTTATTTATTTATATATGTATTTATTTATTTATATATGTATTTATTTATTTATATATGTATTTATTTATTTATATATGTATTTATTTATTTATATATGTATTTATTTATTTTCTATTAAACGTGGGGGTTGAGGGAAGAGTGATAATCAATGGAAAGGAAATACGATTGATAACAAACAAAACAAACAAACAGAGCATTACACTGACCAATAAATATAAGTAAACAAACAGAGCATTACACTGACCAATAAATATACAGTAAACAAACAGACAGAGCATTACACTGACCAATAAATATAAGTAAACAAACAAACAGAGCATTACACTGACCAATAAATATACAGTAAGTAAATAAACAAGTCAATCAATAAATATTAAAATAAAATCAATAAATTACCAGAAAGTTGAACGTAAGAAAAGATAAAATAGTTAGGATTGTCCTGTCAATAAATAAATGTTGATAAATAAAAATTAAAGTTGGTGTGCAGGTAAAGTCGAGTGGTGAAGGAGTGAGGGTGGGCGTTATAGGAGGTATATTTAAAAACACGGGTTCGAGTCCGAGGAAAGACTGATCAGTGAGTGACTTAAGGGGAGATGGCTCGTTTTTCTGCCCCCCCCCCCTCCCCCCCCCCCTTTCTCCCACATGTTTAGCCCCATTAGTTTTCAGATGTTAAGACGTTCTCCTCATTAGTTTGTTGATTTTAAACTTTTCGTCCGATTTCTATTTCAATATCAAGACCTTTCGTGCCATTTAGGTGTCGATTTTTTCCTGGCGAGCGAAAGCAAGCCTCTAATTTTAAGAGAAACCGGCCTTCGGCCGGAACATTTTTATATCGAAACATGTACAAATCTAAGCTTCATGGAGGTGTAGGGAGGAAACGAAGAAAGATAATAAAAAGATACATAAATACGCTCGCCCCCCCCCCCCCCCTTAATATTGATGAAGGAGTGAGTGTGGGCGTCAGGAGGAATAATTAATAACACGGGTTCGAGTTCGAGGAGAGACTGATCAGTGAGTGACTTTAAGGTAATAAGGCGGGAGAGTGGCATGCAACAATAATGAGCTTATGGATGGAAATAAACACAGATAGATACACAAACAGGCAGACAGTTCTATCTATCTATGTATGTATGTATGTATGTATGTATGTATGTATGTATGTATGTATGTATCTATCTATCTATCTATCTATCTATCTATCTATCTATCTATCTATCTATCTATCTATCTATCTATCTATCTATCTATCTATCTATCTATCTATCTATCTATCTATCTATCTATCTATCTATCTATCTATCTATCTATTTATCTATCTATCTATCTATCTATCTATCTATCTATCTATCTATCTATCTATCTATCTATCTATCTATCTATCTATCTATCTATCTATCTATCTATCTATCTATCTATCTATCTATCTATCTATCTATCTATCTATCTATCTATCTATCTATCTATCTATCTATCTATCTATCTATCTATCTATCTATCTATCTATCTATCTATCTCTATCTATCTATCTATCTATCTATCTATCTATCTATCTATCTATCTATCTATCTATCTATCTATCTATCTATCTATCTATCTATCTATCTATCTATCTATCTATCTATCTATCTATCTATCTATCTTCTCAGGCCCAATCCCCATTTTTTCTATTATTATTTTTATTTTTATTTTTCTATTTTATTCTATTTTATTATTTTATTTTTATTTGTTTTTCCTTGGGGGTGACCGACTCAAGACAAAGCAAGAACAGGGAAAACCCAAAACAACATAAAACAACGAACACATTCACACACATCTAGGTCACCCAGGAGAAGACCCAGACAGACAGTTAAGGGGAGATTTCCACTTGAGGGATTTTTTTCTTGACCCCTTTCTCCCTCAATGTTTAGCCCCATTGTTGTTCTAATTTTAAGACGTTTGCCCCATTATTTTGACGATTTTAAGAACTTTCAACCCATTTCTGTCAATTTTAAGACCTTTCGTGCCATTTAGGTGTCGATTTTATCCTGGCGAGCGATAGCGAGCCTGTAATTTAAGCGGAACCGGCTTTCAGCCGGGAAATTTTTCTACCGAAAAATTTACAAATTTATCTTGAAAGGGGCTCAAGGGGTGTAAATCTTAAGCTTGAAGGATATCCAGGGACCAAACTAAAAATCTCCCCTTAACAGACATAAACTACACAATGTATACAGACCCACAAACATGCCAATTGTCATACAGAAATACAGACGTCCATTAACCCATTGAGTACTGATAACATCCTTTTCATTATATTCTGGCGAGTATTAGATGATTTTATTCAAAGAAGGAAAGACGACTACCCCATAAAAGGCTACAGACTATCTCAATTAATCCTTTTACGTACTATATATCCTTCCTGAGCTTCATATAATCGTATAAATGTAGTTGAAATCAAGTAACATATGCGTCGCCGGAACAGAAGGGGTTAAGCTAGGATACACAGAGTCCAATATAAAAATACCTAATTGGGTAATAAAGGTGATACTACGCAGGGTAAGGTGAATGAATGAACGGTGGTGTGGGCGGGAAGTCATTAATACGTGGGGTTGAAGGAGAGCCTGATTAATGGATGACTGGGCGTATAATTATTAATGGATGACTGGGCGTATAATGATTAATGGATGACTGGGCGTATAATTAGTAATGGATGACTGGGCGTATAAATATTAATGGATGACTGGGCGTATAATGATTAATTGATGACTGGGCGTATAATTATTAATGGATGACTGGGCGTATAATTATTAATGGATGACGGCGTATAATTATTAATGGATGACTGGGCGTATAATTATTAATGGATGACTGGGCGTATAATTATTAATGGATGACTGGGCGTATAATTATTAATGGATGACTGGGCGTATAATGATTAATTGATGACTGGGCGTATAATTATTAATGGATGACTGGGCGTATAATTATTAATGGATGACTGGGCGTATAATTATTAATGGATGACTGGGCGTATAATTATTAATGGATGACTGGGCGTATAATTATTAATGGATGACTGGGCGTATAATTATTAATGGATGACTGGGCGTATAATGATTAATTGATGACTGGGCGTATAATTATTAATGGATGACTGGGCGTATAATGATTAATTGATGACTGGGCGTATAATTATTAATGGATGACTGGGCGTATAATTATGAATGGATGACTGGGCGTATAATGATTAATGGATGACTGGGCGTATCATTATTTCATCATTTATATATCTATTTATCATTATTTTTTAGTTTCCTCCCTAGACCTCCATCAAGCTTTAAATAAAACACCCCCAAGATAAATTTATAAATTTTTCGATAGAAAAATTTCCCGGCCGAAGGCGGGTTCCTCTTCAATTACAGGCTCGCTCTCGCTCGCCAGGAAAATATCGACACCTAAATGACACGAAAAGTCTGAATATTGAAAAATAAATGGGGCGAAAGGTCTAAAAATCGCTAGACTAATGGGCCGAACGTCATAACATCTGAAAACTAATGGGGCTAAACATGAGGAAGAAGGGGGACCAGAAAAACGACCCATCTCCCCTTAATGGATGACTGAGGAAAGCGAGGATATGGTGGGAGAGGGGAGCGTTGAAAGTCAATAGTGATAGGAATATGGAAGGGGAGAGAGAGAGAGAGAGAGACGTTTTTTTAATTTCATTCTAGCTATGTTTAGACGATTGTGTGTCGTTTCAAAAGGGCCTCCAGCAATTAAAAGGCTTTGAACGATCTCACTTAACCCTTTTACTACCACGGTTCCTTCTTAGCTGCACAAAGTCGTCTAAATATGCTAGAATATAATAACAAAAAATACGTAGCCTACACAAAAGGGGATAAAAACAGGGTCCGAGGCGAGATTGATCAGGGAGTGACTTAAGGGGAGATATCCATTTGAGGGATTTTTTTTCTTGACCCCTTTCTCCCTCATGTTTAGCCCCATTGCTTTCGAGATATTAAGACGTTCGCCCCATTAGTTTGGCGATTTTAAGAACTTTCACCCCATTTATTTAACTTTTAAGACCTTTCGTGTCATTTAGGTGTCTATTTTTTCCTGGCGAGCGATAGCGAGCCTGTAATTTAAGAGGAACCGGCCTTAGGCCGGGATATTTTTCTACCGAAAAATGTACAAATTTATCTTGAAAGGGGGTCAAGGGGGTGTAATTTCAAGCTTGATGGAAGTCTAGGAAACACTAAAAACCTCCCCTTAACAGATATAAAACACATTATGCAGAACAACAAACACGCCAATTGACCACTTGCGAGTTTCAGGCTCAAAGGAACTTGGAGCCGTAAACATCAATATTAAAGACAAATGCAATAATAATGAAGGTTTCTGATGGATATAAAGTGTGATGCATTTGTTTTTATGTATATTTATGACCATCATTTAGCTGATAATTCAGCTAAATATT
>CM064509.1:71452183-71486386 GCA_032716605.1 Paralithodes platypus
TAATGGTCGAAATATATTGAAAATTACGTTACCTTTAGAAATAGGAACGCTAATCGATCTATGTAACGTGTAATTTTGCTTAAGAAATATTTGTTGAAGTTAGTGGGTTGATTGAGACATATTTGTTGAAGTTAGTGGGTTGATTGAGACATATTTGTTGAAGTTAGTGGGTTGATTGAGACATATTTGTTGAAGTTAGTGGGTTGATTGAGACATATTTGTTGAAGTTAGTGGGTTGATTGAGAAATATTTGTTGAAGTTAGTGGGTTGATTGAGACATATTTGTTGAAGTTAGTGGGTTGATTGAGACATATTTGTTGAAGTTAGTGGGTTGATTGAGACATATTTGACCTCTAATTGCATACAACCATCTAATGATAGCCTGAATTAACTGTCACAATGCACCATAATCCTTAAGGGGAGATCGATGGACCGTATTTCTGGTCCCTCTTCTTCTCCCTCATGCTTAGCCCCATTAGGTTTTAGATTTTAAGATGTGTGCCCCATTAGTTTGTTGATTTTAAGACCTTTCGCCCCCATTTATTTGCCAATATTTAGGTCTTTCGTGCCATCTAGGTGTCAATTTCTTTCTTGGCGAACGATAGTGAGCCTGTAATTTTGAAAGAACTGGCCTTCGGCCGTGACATTTTTCTACCGAAAAATGTACAAATTAATCTAGAAAGGTGATCTAATGGATGTTTTTTGTTTAAAGTTAGATAGAGGTCTAGGGAGGAAACTAGAAAAATAATTAACAAATGAAAAAAACGACCAAAAAGTGAACCATCCCCCCATATGGGTAAGTGCGTATTTCGATGATTCTTTGGGGGCCTTGCAAAGCTAAATAAAATCATCCAATACAAACCTAAACTATATGTTCTGATATTTAATAAATGTGGACTGAAAGGAAAGATCAACAAATACACGAATGCGGTTGATAAGACAAGTCATTAAAGACCGATGCGATAGTGATCAATGAATGAATGAATGAATGGCGGAGGAAAGGAATTTGTGGAAGGAAGGCGTGGCAAAATGAATGAGGATGTGATCGAGAGGAGGGGGGGGGGGGGGGCGGAGAGAGATAGGGATGGGAGGAAGAGGGGGAGGCAAAAAGAGGGGCGGGGGAGACGGGAAGAGAGAGTGTATGTGTGTGTGTGTGTGTGTGTGTGTGTGTGTGAGTGTGTGTGAGAGAGAGAAGGGGTGTGGGATCAGACAGACATTCAAACATACAGCTGATACAAATAAATTTCACACACATCTAGGTCGCCCAGGAGAAGACTCAGAGACCAAGGTCCATTTATGGTCTGCTGCATTGCCCCTTCTTCCTCATGTTTATCCCCATTAGTATTCAGATTTTAAGACGCTCGGCCCATTAGTTTGGCGATTATAAGACCTTTCGTCCCATTTATTTGTCAATATTTAGACGTTTCGCGTTATTTATGATTGCATTGCTTTTACATTGAAGTTGTGAAGAAAAAAAATAATAATCGCATTAATTTTACTTTGTCGGGCGCCACATGGCCTACCTGTTTCACTCTATTAGTTTAGAAATTTTAAGATGTTTCACCCCATTAGTTTGGCGATAACAAGACGCTTCGCCACATTCAGGTATAGGTCTGTTTCAAGGCGAATGATTGCGAGCCTGTAATTTAGATGAAATCTGCCTTCGGGAAGGCAGTTTTTCTATCGAAAAATGCACACATTTAGCTGGAATTAGGTCTGTGTCGGCATTTTTTTAGTTTGAAGGAAGTCTGGGAAGGCGTTTTTGTTAGCCTAGGGTACAAACTAAAATACATTGCTCGAAAATGGAACTAACAAGCAAAATACTCAATAACAATTAACCCAAATATCATAATTACCCCCAAGACGTCGGACCAGACAATGTTAAGATCTATGCTACGTGGTTCAGCTCCTGTAAACCCCTTCAGTACCGGCGACGTCCTGTTAACTTTATTCTAGCTATATATTTAGACGATTTTAGTCAGCTTAGGAAGGACGTCTAGCAATTAATGGGCTACAGACTATCTCCATTCATCCTTTTAGCTACCATACATCCTTCCTAAGCTTCGTAAAATCGTCTAAATGTAGCTGAAATCAAATTTAATAGACGTCGCCGGTACAGAAGGGGTTGAGATTTTAGATATTCATTCCAAGATCAATATGTTACCAGCAAACTTAGAGATTACACTTGACAAACCAATATCGAGGTCGTTGACATATGGGAGAGAGAGAGAGAGAGAGAGAGAGAGAGAGAGCGAGAGCGAGAGCGAGAGAGAGAGACGGAAAGAAAGTGGGGCTTGAGAAAAGAACAAGAATGGAGCTAGAGAGAGTGAGTTTGTGGTTGTGTAAATATGTGTGTGTGTGTGTGTGTAAGGTATAAAAGTATTGTGATCATGTAAGGAGGTGTTATGAATTAGATAAATTTATTATGTAAGAATAAATTAATATTGTACTCGGTTGATTGAAGATTCTGGTCAATTATTACAGTCATATTATAGCTGTGTGATACCTTCTCGACCCTTCTCTTCCACCCCCTGAGAGGTGAAGGAAAATTCCATTGAACAGTTTGGTTTCACGTGGACAAAGCCTGATGACCTCAAGAGTGCTGGAGTAGGATGTTGCTATATCTGACACGGGAATACAAGACCCGGAGAATGATATTGATTTAACCTCTACTGTACAGCCGTATGCTTATATGTACCAATTATCTGCAAGTAAATTACCTTAAAACTGTATAAGAGTGGTAATATTATTTCCTATATTCAATTCCAAATATTATACGTATGTAATAAGAGAGAGAGAGAGAGAGAGAGAGAGAGAGAGAGAGAGAGAGAGAGAGAGAGAGAGAGAGAGAGAGAGAGAGCATAGCCTACAAAATGTATAATGTAAAACATTCTATTTTTTAATCAACTAGTAAACAAGAGCGTGTGTACAGAAGAAGCCCGTGTGTGTGGTCATGTAAGTGCTGGCGTGTATACTTGTGTGTGTGTGTGTGTGTGTGCGGGGGTGGGTGAGTATGCGGGGGCGAGCTTTCTATGACGTAGTTTACTTCATGGAAGTGAGGCACGTTTGTGTTGTGTGTGTTTTTCTGCGTTTGTGTATATGTGTGTGTATATACATGTGTGTGTGTGTGTGAGAGAGAGAGAGAGAGAGAGAGACAGAGACATAGACATAGAGTTACATAGATACACAGACTGCACAGACCTCGCGGCCCCTACTAGGTAGTCCGGACAATGCTAAAATATATTTTGCTACAAGGTGGAAGGCAAGGATAGCAAAACAGAAGGCGCTCTCCCCACTCACTACTCCCTCCGACCATTGGTCGGCATGAAATTATAGTGGGGGAAACAAGTCCCCCAGCAGAATGAGAAAATTTCTATTGGGAATTTATAGTAAATAATGGAGTTGAGAAATATTATATACTACTGATGCTTATCCTTTTTTTTTTTTTTTTTTTTTTTTTTTTTTTTTTTTTTTTTTTTTACCTATGTTATTCCAACCTATGTTATTCCAACCTATGTTATTCCAACCTCCTTAAAATGGATGTCTAGACTCATTTTGAATGTGTCAATTGTCTTACATCGTACAACTTTCTCTGGCAGTTTGTTCCACTCATTGACCACACTGTAGGTGAAGAAGTGTTTTTGTGACATCAAGATTCGCCCTCCTGGTTTTTAATTTCATTCCATTTCCCCGAGTTAATGAACTATTATCGATTTTGAAAAGTGAATCTACATCAATTTTGTCAAAACCCTTTAATATCTTGAAACTTTGGAATAACTGACATCGCACTCTTCTTAAGTGAACACAAAAACATTTGTTTTAATCTTTCATATGATTTATTTCTTAGTGAAGGTATGTAATTTGTTGTGCCATTTATGTGTCGATGTTTTTCCTGGCGAGCGATAGCGAGCCTGTATTTAAGAATAACTGGTCTCCGGCCGGGACATTTTTCTACCGAAAAATGTATTCATAAGCTTGATGGAGGTCTAGGGAACAAGCTAAAACCCTCCCCTTAAATTGGTCTTGGTCTAATCTTGTTTCTGGTGTAGTTGATAGGATGAAGGTGTTACGTATATTTCAACAATATCACATTTATAACTGGGAAAGGAACTAACACGGAGACAGGTTATATATTGTTTTTCCTATGGCTAATTATGTTTATATATTGTTTTTCCTATGGCTAATTATGTTTCTATCCCTCTATTTGCGCCTATGCCTCTAATTTCCTTTCTGACCGCTCCATAGCTGCAGTTGTGGACGGCCATCGTTCACTTCTCGAAAGAGTAGAGTCAAAAGAGTAGAGTCAAAAGAGTAGTCAAAAGAGTAGAGTCAAAAGAGTAGAGTCAAAAGCATTTCGCCTCATCAACTAACTCCCTCTTACTAGTTCCCTACAATCTCTTCCTACACGCCGCAATGTTGCATCCATTTGACTCTTCTATCGTTATTACAAAAATCAGTTTTCTTCAGAGCTCTCTCAGCACATACCCCTTCCGTTGCGGCGAATGCAAGGCACCCGCCTTTCATCACAGCCCCACTTGTATTCTGTCAGCTCTCCAACCCAAGAATTAGCAAAGTCTCTCAGTCTTTCTTCTACTTAACAAGTAAACTCTGGAACTCTCTCCCTAAATTAATCTTCCCTTCATCCTATGACTTAGACTGCTTTAAACTTTGTGTGTCCAGGCATTTTAACCCCAACGTCCCTTGAACTTGGCTCTGTCACTTATTTGGCTTTGAGGGAGATACTCGTTACATGCCTTTTGTTTCCTTCATACACCTAGACAAAATATAATGTCCAGTGATAATGGCTCCACGAAGGGACCCAAGGAATTGAGCAGGACGGCAGAGATGACCCCGACTTGGCTCTGACCACAATGGGACAATATACCCCATTCCAAATAGGTAAGCCAGAAATCGTGAACCCTAACCTCTATAACTCAATAAGGGCTAGAGCAAATGGGCTGTAAAATTCCATACCTATTTCCTGGCTGACCCTTCCCTAGTGGTGAAAATGTTAGCTCGATTACTCTAGTCGTTTATGAGTTATACAGTTACACAGAATAGTTACACGGAATAGTTAGTATCTCAAGAGACCTTGCGGTCCATTCTAAAGAGATACTCGAAGTGGAAGGAGAGAGACTGTTTAGTGCACTACACTCTTCACAGTGTGCAAAATATTATCTATTCTCTTCTTGAACTGCTCTACTGAAGAACTGTTTACAACTTCGGAGGGAAGTTTGTTCCAGGTAGAGCAGTTCTTATATGTGAAAAGGTTTCCACAAATACTAGTGCTGAAAATGTTCAATTCTAATTTACAGCCATGGTTGCGTGTTGTATTTATATTGAGGTTAAACATTTTGCTATAATCCACAATGTCAAACCCATTAAGTATTGTAAATACTTCAATGAGCTGACCTCGTAGCCTGCGTGTCTCCAACGGAAAGAGATCAAGAGCTCTCAACCGGTTCTCATAGCTCAGTCTTCTAAACAATGGAATAATCTTTGTAGCTCTAGCTTGTACTCTTTCTAGTCGCTCTATATCTTTCCTGGGTGCTGGAGACCAGAATTGAACAACATATTCCAGGAGAGGCCGTATCAGTGCATTGTAAAGTGTGAGGACTATTTCCTTATTTCTGTACTTAAATTGCCTCTTAATATAGCCCAATAATTTCTGAGCTTTCTTTTATACTTCAATGCACTGCTTGGAAAACTTTAGGTCACTGCTAATCAGAACACCCAAATCCTTTTCCAAGTGAGTCACTTCCAGAGACATTCCCAGTAGTGAATAGCCTGACTTGGGGTTTGTTTGGCAGATATACATCACCTTGCACTTTTCCAAGTTTAGAGGCATCTGCCATGTCTTCGACCATTCACCTAGTCTGAGGACCATCCTGAGCTGTTCAACCCCTTTGCGGTATTTCACATTCATTCCAAGCTTTAGAGGTTAGCGGACAAGAGTGTTGGACTACTTATTTAGGTCGTAGATTTCATTTTCGCCCAGCCATTCGCCCAGAATCGAAAATATTTTGGTCGAAAAACCGTGGGTTTAAGCCCAGGCAAATCGGTGATTTTGGTCGTTTGACTTGTCAATATTATTACATATTTGGATTCGTCTCGCCGTTGCGGTTTCAATGGTGTAATTATTTTTTTAATTTTGACCAATTTTTAGGCCCAATAGGCCTATTTTAAAGTTTAAAAACTCCATAGACGAGTTATTTATTTACGGATGTTGTTTAAATTTATACCATCAGTACACTTTGGCAAGCAGAATCGAATGGCGCAAACAGAATTAAAATCGGACCATTAGTTTAGGATTTCGATTTTGACTTGGCCTTCCTGGAGGGCCCAGGGGACCGTTTTTTGGACTTTAAAAGTCCTCTGTAGCCCAAACTATAAGTCCTAGATAATTCGAACTGGTGCCATTCGTTTTTTCTCGGCGAGCTGCTTCTAGACATGATCGTACATTTCATTTTCGCCCAGCCATTCGCCCAGAATCGAAAATATTTTGGTCGAAAAACCGTGGGTTTTGCCCAGGCAAATCGGTGATTTTGGTCGTTTGACTTGTCAATATTATTACATATTTGGATTCGTCTCGCCGTTGCGGTTTCATTGGTGTAATTATTTTTTTAATTTTGACCAATTTTTAGGCCCAATAGGCCTATTTTAAAGTTTAAAAACTCCATAGACGAGTTATTTATGTACGGATGTTGTTTAAATTTATACCATCAGTACACTTTGGCAAGCAGAATCGAATGTCGCAAACAGAATTAAAATCGGACCATTAGTTTAGGATTTCGATTTTGACTTGGCCTTCCTGGAGGGCCCAGGGGGACCGTTTTTTGGACTTTAAAAGTCCTCTGTAGCCCAAATTATAAGTCCTAGAGAATTATAACTGGTGCCATTCATTTTGTATTGGCGAGCTGCTTCTAGTCATGGTCGTACATTTAATTTTCGCCCAGCCATTCGCCCAGAATCGAAAATATTTGGTCGAAAAACCGTGGGTTTTGCCCAGGCAAATCGGTGATTTTGGTCGTTTGACTTGTCAATATTATTACATATTTGGATTCGTCTCGCCGTTGCGGTTTCATTGGTGTAATTATTTTTTTAATTTTGACCAATTTTTAGGCCCAATAGGCCTATTTTAAAATTTAAAAACTCCATCGAGAAGTTATTTATGTACGGATGTTGTTTAAATTTATAGCATCAGTACACTTTGGCAAGCAGAATCGAATGGCGCAAACAGAATTAAAATCGGACCATTAGTTAGGATTTCGATTTTGACTTGGCCTTTTTGGAGGGCCCAGGGGACCGTTTTTTTAACTTTAAAAGTCCTCTGTAGCCCAAACTATAAGTCCTAGAGAATTATAACTGGTGCCATTCGTTTTTTCTCGGCGAGCTGCTTCTAGACATGATGGTACATTTCATTTTCGCCCAGCCATTCGCCCAGAATCGAAAATATTTTGGTCGAAAAACCGTGGGTTTAAGCCCAGGCAAATCGGTGATTTTGGTAGTTTGTCTTGTCAATATTATTACATATTTGGATTCGTCTCGCCGTTGCGGTTTCAATGGTGTAATTATTTTTTTAATTTTGACCAATTTTTAGGCCCAATAGGCCTATTTTAAAGTTTAAAAACTCCATAGACGAGTTATTTATTTACGGATGTTATTTAAATTTATACCATCAGTACACTTTGGCAAGCAGAATCGAATGGCGCAAACAGAATTAAAATCGAACCATTAGTTTAGGATTTCAATTTTTGACTTGGCCTTCCTGGAGGGGCCAGGGGACCGTTTTTTGGACTTTAAAAGTCCTCTGTAGCCCAAACTATAAGTCCTAGAGAATTCTAACTGGTGCCATTCGTTTTTTCTCGGCGAGCTGCTTCTAGACATGATCGTACATTTCATTTTCGCCCAGCCATTCGCCCAGAATCGAAAATATTTTGGTCGAAAAACCTTGGGTATTTAAGCCCAGGCAAATCGGTGATTTTGGTCGTTTGACTTGTCAATATTATTACATATTTGGATTCGTCTCGCCGTTGCGGTTTCATTGGTGTAATTATTTTTTTAATTTTGACCAATTTTTAGGCCCAATAGGCCTATTTTAAAATTTAAAAACTCCATCGAGAAGTTATTTATGTACGGATGTTGTTTAAATTTATAGCATCAGTACACTTTGGCAAGCAGAATCGAATGGCGCAAACAGAATTAAAATCGGACCATTAGTTAGGATTTCGATTTTGACTTGGCCTTTTTGGAGGGCCCAGGGGACCGTTTTTTTAACTTTAAAAGTCCTCTGTAGCCCAAACTATAAGTCCTAGAGAATTCTAACTGGTGCCATTCGTTTTTTCTCGGCGAGCTGCTTCTAGACATGATGGTACATTTCATTTTCGCCCAGCCATTCGCCCAGAATCGAAAATATTTTGGTCGAAAAACCGTGGGCAAATCGGTGATTTTGGTAGTTTGTCTTGTCAATATCATTACATATTTGGATTCGTCTCGCCGTTGCGGTTTCAATAGTGTAATTATTTTTTTAATTTTGACCAATTTTTAGGCCCAATAGGCCTATTTTAAAGTTTAAAAACTCCATAGACGAGTTATTTATTTACGGATGTTGTTTAAATTTATACCATCAGTACACTTTGGCAAGCAGAATCGAATGGCGCAAACAGAATTAAAATTGGACCATTAGTTTAGGATTTCGATTTTGACTTTGCCTTCCTGGAGGGCCCAGGGGACCGTTTTTTGGACTTTAAAAGTCCTCTGTAGCCCAAACTATAAGTCCTAGAGAATTCTAACTGGTGCCATTCGTTTTTTCTCGGCGAGCTGCTTCTAGACATGATCGTACATTTCATTTTCGCCCAGCCATTCGCCCAGAATCGAAAATATTTTGGTCGAAAACCCTTGGGTTTAAGCCCAGGCAAATCGGTGATTTTGGTCGTTTGACTTGTCAATATTATTACATATTTGGATTCGTCTCGCCGTTGCGGTTTCATTGGTGTAATTATTTTTTTAATTTTGACCAATTTTTAGGCCCAATAGGCCTATTTTAAAATTTAAAAACTCCATCGAGAAGTTATTTATGTACGGATGTTGTTTAAATTTATACCATCAGTACACTTTGGCAAGCAGAATCGAATGGCGCAAACAGAATTAAAATCGGACCATTAGTTAGGATTTCGATTTTGACTTGGCCTTTTTGGAGGGCCCAGGGGACCGTTTTTTTAACTTTAAAAGTCCTCTGTAGCCCAAACTATAAGTCCTAGAGAATTCTAACGGGTGCCATTCGTTTTTTCTCGGCGAGCTGCTTCTAGACATGATGGTACATTTCATTTTCGCCCAGCCATTCGCCCAGAATCGAAAATATTTTGGTCGAAAAACCGTGGGTTTAAGCCCAGGCAAATCGGTGATTTTGGTCGTTTGACTTGTCAATATTATTACATATTTGGATTCGTCTCGCCGTTGCGGTTTCAATGGTGTAATTATTATTTTTAATTTTGACCAATTTTTAGGCCCAATAGGCCTATTTTAAAGTTTAAAAACTCCATAGACGAGTTATTTATGTACGGATGTTGTTTAAATTTATACCATCAGTACACTTTGGCAAGCAGAATCGAATGGCGCAAACAGAATTAAAATCGGACCATTAGTTTAGGATTTCGATTTTGATTTGGCCTTTCTGGAGGGCCCAGGGGACCGTTTTTTTAACTTTAAAAGTCCTCTGTAGCCCAAACTATAAGTCCTAGAGAATTCTAACTGGTGCCATTCGTTTTTTCTCGGCGAGCTGCTTCTAGACATGGTCGTAGATTTCATTTTCGCCCAGCTATTCACCCAGAATCGAAAATATTTTGGTCGAAAAACCCAAGGTTACCCAATTCTAACTGGTGCCATTCGTTTTTTCTCGGCGAGCTGCTTCTAGACATGGTGAAGATGTATTGTCCAGATATAGTAAGTCAGTCAGTAGCCAACCCTTACTCCCACACGGGGTAGGGAAGATCAGCAAAAGACTCGAGAATGGAAAAAGATGTTACAGGAGAAGAAGGGAAAGATTTGTTTAAGAATACAAGCGTATGTCCCGCATCCCAACCAACCCCCAACACCATACCCAAATATATTCAAATTAATTTTACATGTTTGTCTTGTTGCAAAATGTTGCATGAGCAATAGGTCAACGGTAAAGCTGATCATGATAAATCTTCCATTATCTTGCCATGCACACAATACAATTTGTATAATTAAAAACGTATCGTGCACGCTTAAGGTATTCATATTATCACCAACCCACCATTTAACTTACAAATAAACCTAATTAATGAAATGAATACATGTGGTACTCCAAGGATTCGAACCTAGGATAATCACACAGAAAATCCGCACATTACGAGATCAAGACAGTTCATACTAGGGAACCGTGCTGTGTATGCTATGTGTACAAAATATGAGTAACAGGATTGTAGTAAACGTACTTCCTTCTCTTTACATGGATCCTTTAATGTGTAATTTTCGCGTGTGTGTGTGTGTGTGTGTGTGAGAGAGAGAGACCTTTTACAGGGATCGTTGAAATTCTTGCTCTCTCTCTCTCTCTCTCTCTCTCTCTCTCTCTCTCTCTCTCTCTCTCTCTCTCTCTCTCTCTCTCTCTCTCTGTTGAAGCAAATGTGATATTAAATGTTTTTGAGAAAATAGTTATTGAATTGATATAATTAAGCTGAGAATCTGAGCGGAATGTAAATCTGCTCATTAGTCCTATTTGGTTCAAGGGAGGTCTTTTTAGATCTTCCATGTTTCACTCCATCTGTTTGGAGATTTTAAGACATTTCACCCCATAAGTTTGGCAATAATAATAGATGATTCACCCCATTCAGGTATCCATTTTGTTCTGGGTGAGCGATAGCTAGCCTGTAACTTAGAAGATATCAGCCTGCGGCCCCATATTTGTATCGAACAATGTAAACATTTAGCATGAAGGGAGTCTGGGCAGGTATTTAGTTTGAAAGAGGTCTGGGAAGGAGTTTTTGTTAGCCTAGGGGACAATCTAAATACATTGTTCGAAAATGGCAAAAAAACAAGCAAAATTCTTAATAATATTTAAACAAAATATCATAATAACTTAGTGCCATAAAGATGTAGGGTCAGATAGTGTTAAATATATCTCTGTTTGTCTTCCTAGTATTCTGAGTAACTGTTTGACTATTGTATTCAGCTTCGGAAAGATCAGTGGGAGTTAAAGGGTTAATTATGTTGTGTACCCAGTTTCATTCTCAGATGCCCTTACTAAACTGAATAACATAATTGCGTCAGCGTCATATGTGGTTAAAATGTCGTAAATAACTTTTTGGGAGATTTTTGCATGTATTCATTATTTTTCTAGTTTCCTCCCTAGACCTCCATCAAATTTAAAAAAAAAAAAAACGTCCATTAGATCCCCCTTCTAGATTAATTTGTACATTTTTCGGTAGAAAAATATCCCGGCCGAACATTACAGGCTCACTATCGTTCGCCAGGGAAAAAGCGACACCTTAATAGCACGAAAGGTCTAAATATTGACGAAGAAATGGGACGAAAGTTCTTAAAATCGACTAACTAATGTGGCAAACATCTTAACATCTGAAAACTAATGGGACTAAACATGAAGGAGAAAGTGGTCCAGAAAACCGGCCCATGTCCCCTTAACTGGTATATATACTGGTAAATCAAACATGGGTAAACTTATTAATCTTCTTAGTGCTACGGTAATAATTCTAACTTATTAATATAACTTAGAAATGTTCTGAAGATGCAAATATGGACAGAAGGATAAAAAAAAAAAAAAAAAAAAAAAAAAATTATAGAGTGTTAGATTATGTTTGAGCCATGAGTAAAAACATTACGGGGAGATGGGTCGTTTTTTCCGGTCACCCTTCTTGCTCATGTTTAACCCTATTAGTTTTCAGATTTTATGACGTTCGGCCCATTAGTTTGGCGATTTTAAGATTGTTCGCCCCATTTCTTTATCACTATTAAGACTTCGTGTCATTTAGGTGTCGACCTTATCCTGGCGAGCGATAGCGAGGCTGTAATATACGAGAAACGATTTTTTTTTCTCGAAAAATGTACAAATGTAGCTTGAAGGAGGGTCTTGGGAGGAGGAGAGGGGGGGGGGGGGGGGGGGGCAAGCTTGATGACGGTCTGGGGCGGAAACTAAAAAAAAAAAAAAAAAAAAAATGAAAATGAAAAGATACATAAATGATGAAATAAATGATGAAATAAATACGGCCAATCCCCCCTTAAAGTGAGAGTATTGGACCAACAAGGATGTGGATTGGATGGGGAATGGTGTAGTAATAGAAAGGATTAATTGTTTGATTGGGAAGTGATACGCTTTCACAAATTTAACCCATACAGTGCCAGGGACGTCCTTTTCATCACATTCTGACAACTATTGGACGATTATATTCAGCTTAAGAAGGACCTAGCATTAATAAAGCTTCAAACTATCTCAACCAACACTTTTAACTACCACAGATCCCTCCTAAGCCGCATAATGTCGTCTAAATATAGCAAGAATAAATTAAAACACACGTCGCTGGTACTCAAAGGGTTATTAGCCCCCCAACTAGGTAGGTTTTATACAAGCAGCTTCGTATGGATGGATAGATCTGTTGCTGCTTGTTTCCTTTTGTACTCCTTTGAAAACACTATGATTAACCCCTGCTGAACCGGCGACGTATTTTAAATTCTAGTCTAGCTTTATTTGGACGATTTGGTGAAGTTTAGGAAGGATATGTGGTACTAAAAATGGTTAAGTGAGATACTTCGAAGTCTGTATAATAGCTAGAGGTTCTTCCTAAGGTGAATAAAATACTAATTGTTGCCTATATATAACGAAGAGGACGTCACCGGTACAGAAGGGGTTAAGGAGGGATGGGCGTATTCAATTTCTCATTTACATATCTTTGTATCATGCCGAAGGCCAGTTTCTCTTAGATTACAGGCTCGCTATCGCTCGCCAGGAAAAAATCGACACCTAAATGACACAAAAAGTCTTAATATTGACAAAGAAATGGGGCGGAAAGTCCTAACATCGCCAAACTAATGGGCTGAGCGTCATAAAATCTTAACACTAATGGGGCTAAACATGAGGAAGAAGGGGGACCAAAAAAGTTACCCATCTCCCCTTAAAGGTATACGTATTAAAAAAAAAAAAAAATCACTACAAATCATTTGACAAGGAATACATATTGGGACAAATACGTGAGGACTTGAAAATTAAAATACGAGAAGCATAGTTTAATTAAAATGTAAAACTTGCAAACTAAACAAACCAAAATTGGGACAAGGACAATATAAAGTCAAATTAAATTTCATCAAAATCGCTATGTGGAAACAACGCTTACTAAAATGAAAATTATTAAATAAAAGAACACAATCCACCATTGAGAATTATTAAAATTCAGGGCATGCAACTGAAAAATATAGACGTTTGCAAGTATGGCATTGATGAAACACTTGATTTAATAGCAATATTTTTGTAATAACAATTTATAATTAACTTTTCAATCGTATCAGGAAAAGCTTTACAACTTATAATAATGATGCAAAATGGTTATGGTAATCATGCATATTTGTTATCATTGATTTCATAATATCACCTTAAATATGAATTTATAAGTAAATGGAAATAAATAAAACCTTCAATATGAAAGTTATATCTCAGTTAAATTGTCACAGGATATATATATATATGATTTCTCCCTCGGAATTTTCGATTGCAAATTGTAATATCAATCATAGTATCTTCATATAACAAACATAAGTAATCCTCAGATATAATAATTATTGTTTATAGAAAAACACAAAATTAATAAGAATATAGAATAGATAACAAATTCCAGAAACCCCACATGAAAATTACAAGCAGTATTATACCAGGATCCTAGATAATTGGAGTGAAATTAAGGGGAGGTTTTTAGTTTGTTCCCTAGAACTCCATCAAGCTTAAAATGTCCTAGACTCCCTTTCAAGATATATTTGTACATTTTTCGGTAGAAAAATGTCCCGGCCGAAGGCCGATTCCTCTTAAATTACAAGCTCGCTATCGCTCGCAAGGAAGAAATCGACGCCTAAATGGCACGAAAGGTCTTGAAATTGACAGAAGTGGGGTGAAAGTTATTAAAAAACCAAACTAATGGGGCGAACGTCTTAGAATCTCAAAGGCAATGGGGCTAAACGTGAGGGACAAAGGGGTCAAGATAAAATTCCCTCAAGTGGTAATCTCCCCTTAATGCAAAATGCGGAAATGACCTCGCTTTACATTCCAAGGACTGGAGGTCGGCTTGCTACTCCCGGAACCATTATAATTCCGTGAACTTTCAGAAGGGTGCAGGTCATATTTTGGTGGTTGTAAAATAATATATTGATTCCATAAACCGGTACTTCAGTGTCCTACCTTGTAATCGGCCCATCACATATAGAGTCCGAGTCTAGGAATGGGTATTTATATAGCAATAACATAGGCTAAAATTAAACGCAATGTATTCAATATGTGTTTCAATAGCCGGTATTTTGAAGGGGAAATTGTGCTTGTAATTTCAAAGCGTGCACTCAAACATGTGCACAGCCCTTTATGCACATACGCACATGTATGCGTACACACACCACACCTAGTAACCTAGACATATACTAGTACACGCACACTTATACACACACACACACACATACACACACACTCATGCAGGCATGTACATACACAGGCATGCACATATAAAAGGAATAACGGTTTTTTTTTTTTTTTTTTTTTTTTTTTTTTTTTTTTTTTTTTTTTTCTATATTCCAACTACTCCCTCTCGGGCATAGGCTGAGAGCCTGTACATTCCACCGCCCAACACGGTGAAGCCCGTGAGGTCTTGTTCCAGTCTGGGGAGTGAGACATGCGAAGCATCCATCATGGCTCGAAGCAGCTCCATCTCTGAAGCGGCCGGTTGCTTCGCTCAAGTGCTTCACCGTCTCACCCTCCAGACTCAGACCCTCACTCTCAGAACGCCACCTATTGAGCAGTGAACTCACTAGGCATTGTCCCCCTGTAACATATTTTGAATATGGGAATATTCATACAGTGTTATTTAATCAGGGAACAACGAGGGTATTTTTTTGGCATTTCGGTGGGCTTTGTGGTAATGCACTGATACTAGGTACAGCACATTCTAGGTAGAAACATATTTCTACACACACACACACACACACACACACACACACACACACACACACACAAACATACACACGCAACTACAACTAGAGTAAGTACAGGCACACACATATAAAAGGAATACTTCCGTGTCTGTCCCTCAAACGTTGCCCTATTTTATCCACACCCCGCCAGCCAAACAGTCTCTCCCAGCTCTCGGTCACATGGTACAGTTGGACAAATAAGTCGTGTCTCCGCTGCCATTACGTTTTGCTCGCTTTGTGCTGTATCAATGTCAGTCAGATGTTGAATAGGGTGTGTAAAGGTAGGAACATGTTTGTATATCTCACTCAAAACGATGAATTAAAGCTCAGATAATGCTTAAAGCTCAGATAGGGCTGATACCAATTATTGATCAAATTAGACTTGGTGCCGCGATATCACATAGTTGGCCGACTGTACAAACGTGAGCGATAATACCTGCATAATATCTGAATTAGTATCTGTCCCAAAACAAGACAATGCAGGTTTATATATTTATTTATGTATTTATTTGTTTGTTATTTTTATATATTCAGTTTTTTTGTTATATGTTTTTAACCCTAGATGCTTCGAGCTTTGTCTCGAAAGGTCTAAGTGTTGAAATGAATGTAACCTTATTTGTGTTCACGACTATGTTTTCATTGTGCAACTATAGACGACTGAATTGATTTGTTCCTGTTACAAGGTGTATTTTAACTTGTAGTTATATTTGTTAATGAACTAAATACACACCCATATATTTTCTTAATGAGATATATGGAAGGATCCTGTTATTTTCTATGTCGCTAAACATCAGACGTTTCGCAGTTAATATTATAAGTATATGTTTTCTTGTTAAAAATAACTTTGACAAATTGACAGAATGAATGTATACACTATATGAAGAGGAACACTTTAGTGAGTGAATAAAGTTAATAAAGTGTTCCTCCTCAAACAGTGTTGATATACATATGTTTTCTTCATTTACAAGTTATGATATCTTAATGTTTATTAATACTTTCCATATACCGGTAAACATTATCCGTTCTTTAACCCTATTTGGTTAAAGGGCATTCTCTTTAGACTTCCCCTGTTTCACTCCATTAGTTTGGAGATTTACGACGTTTCACCCCATTAATTCTGGCGATAATAGGACGCGTCAAACCATTCAGGTGCTCTCTCTCTCTCTCTCTCTCTCTCTCTCTCTCTCTCTCTCTCTCTCTCTCTCTCTCTCTCTCTCTCTCTCTCTCTTTCTTTATTTTGCTTTATGTTATTTGTATTATGTTTTTGTTGGTGGGGGGGGGGGGGCGGTAGCGAGCTTGTAACTAAAAAGAAAACAGCCTCGGGAGGAACATTTTTCTATTGAAAAGTACACAAATTTAGCTTGAAGGGGGGGGGGGAGGGGCATTTTATTTAGTTTGAATGAAATTTGGGAAGGCGATCTAGCTAGCCTTGGGGACAAACTAAAATGCTTTGCTCGAAAACAAAAATCCTCAATAATTATCAAACAAAATATCATAATAACCCCCAAGACGTCGGGCCAGAGAGTGTTAATGGTCACATATGTATGTTATTCATGTGCTGTGCGTGTCAAATATATGTATATATGCACATATTCGCCTGTGTCTGGATATACTACATATAAATATTGTGCTTACATTAACATGTATTAATATTAAGGTACATAACTGTATGTATGCATGTACAATATGCAAACATGTCGATATGTATTATGTATTTGTGTCTCAATGTGTGTGTATGTGTGTGTGTGTATGCGTGTGTGTGTGTGTGTGTGTGTGTGTGTGTGTGTGTGTGTGTGTGTGTGTGTGTGTGTGTGTACCGATGAATGTATGTATAATTGTATATACTGTATAATGGTATCAATCCATAAGGTGTGTGTGTGTGTGTGTGTGTACTATTTGCTGTGAGAACCAATGGCTATGTGACTAGTGAGGTACAGTTGGCCACATAAGTTTTGTTCCTCGTCGTGATCTTATGTATGAAGGTAAAATAAGTATGAACGAATTGCAAATGGGGTTTCTTTTAATCATCAGTTGACTAATCAGATGAGTTAACCACTGCATAAGAAATTACCCTCGCAATTTAATCATGCGCATTATATTCCCATGCATAAGATCACGACGCGGAACAGAGCTTATGTGGGCAACTGTACAGTCACTTACACAAATTCGTGGACCCCTTTTGTTTTTCTGTATTCAATTATATACAGTACATCTGGATTGATTTCTGTATGGAACTTACTTGTCAATACAAAGTATATATTGCTTTGTAGTTGATGTACAGAATAATATATCAATATATTAGTTTCCAGAGATATACTTCCTTAATTAGAAATAGGTGAGGTCCACGAATGTTTATGAGTGACTGTACAGAGGCGCTAATAAGTCATGTCTCAGCTATCATTACGTTTGGCTCTCTCTGTGCTGTACTAATGTCTGTCAGATGTTGAATAGGGTGGGTAAGTGTAGGAACATGCTTAAATATCTCACTCGAAACGAATAAATCAAGTTTTAGACATTGCTGATACCAATTATTGATCAAAATATACTTGGTGCCGAGACATCACTTATTAGCCCGACTGTACATATGTATCGTGTGTGTGTAGTTAGGTCAGTATCAGTGTATGTCATCAGCAGCTGGGTCTAACTTCCGTGTGTCGGGCCGGGTCTCTCTCTCCCCCCTCTCTCTCTCGCTCTCGCTCTCGCTCTCGCTCTCGCTCTCTCTCTCTCTCTCTCTCTCTCTCTCGCTCTCGCTCTCTCTCTCTCTCTCTCTCTCTCTCTCTCTCTCTCTCTCATATACACAAACACCGTATGACCTGGTTAACAGTTTTATACCTACGCGGCGAAAGCATGGCTGGTCTATTAACCTCCTTAAGGATTTTGACGCATTTTGACAGTTTAGTTTTGCGATCATTAGACGATTTTTTATAGTTTAGGAAGGATCTGTAGTTCATTGAGATAGTCTTTATCCATATAATTCCCACAGATCCTTCCTAAACTTTATAAAATAGTCTAGTGATAGCCAGAACTGTCATAATCTTCAAAGGGTTAATAACTAGGTCCAGTACAAGAGTCTGCTATGAGGGTTCTAGACAAGATGCGCAGAATTTATTATTGTTCTTATTCCTAACCTAAGACATGTTTACTCTTATGCTGAATTATTTAGTGGTCTCGGGGTGTATAACGAGCCTACCAGACAATTAACCCCCTCGCGCTCGATGAAACATTTCTGTTTCTGTTTCTGGCTATTATTAGATGATTTCATTCAGCTTAGAAAGGTATATGAAAGTTAGGATTAACCGCGACAGTCTTTATCCATATAATTCCCACAGATCCTTTCTAAGCTGTATCAAATAGTCTAATGATAGCCAGAATTCATTACCAAGATGTGTCATAATCTTCAAGGGGTTATGGCGCATTCTCAAGACGATGTTGGTTTCACCACACAAGCAGTACCGATAAATCATCGGCGTTTGAAACAGTTACAGCATTTGTAATTAAATATGAAGGAACATTGAACATGATTTCTTAATGTGAAATATGTGATTGGAACTCATTTTCTGTGTGTGAGAGAGAGAGAGAGAGAGAGAGAGAGAGAGAGAGAGAGAGAGAGAGAGAGAGAGAGAGAGAGAGAGAGCAAAAGAGAGACCGTGTTATGTGCTTTTAACATTTTCCTTATTGAACGTCCATGATCTATATAATATTTTCGATTGTCTGTGTGTGTGTGTGTGTGTCTGTCTGTTCTTTATGCATGGCCACATTTTTTAAGCTAGAGCGTTCATACTTGGTATGCATAGTAAGGGGGTCCCTAGGCAGGTTTTAGTGAAAAAATAGAATTCCCCAGGGTGAAAGGGACGGAGAAAATGGGCGAGAAATCGGAAAAATTGCTTTGGTTTAAAAAAAAATGCCGTTTGGGGCAGAAGGAGGCCTCCGATCGAAAAGGTGTATGGAACGAAAGTTGTTCGCAGCCCCCCAAAATGGGGGTACGGATAAGGTCAGATCCAAAATCGGAGGTCATTTAGCGGCCGAAATCGAGGTCGCCGTTTAATGAGGCACAGGGAGGTCGAGGCCGGTGATTATGGTAGTAGTAGTATTGTGATGATTGTGGTAGTAGTGATTGATGATGGTGATTATGGTAGTAGTAGTGGTGGTAGTACCCGGGCAACGTCGGGTACCCCTGCTAGTACAGTATATAAGTTTTGTCTATATGTGTATAAACCTGTGTGCAGTGTGTGTGTGTGTGTGTGTGTGTGTGTGTGTGGTCTATATTGTGTATGCGTATTGGCCCAAGTGTGTTTGAGAGAGAGAGAGAGAGTGTGTGTGTGTGTGTGGTGTAGTTCTTGAATGCGTATAAGCCGATGTGAGTGTGTGTGTGTGTGTGTATAGTTCTTATACGCTCATAAATCAGATTGTAAGTATGTTGTTCCTGTGTCTGTTGGTCTCTTGTGAGTCGTGCCCTTTACTATCCACCGTTACCATGGTAACTACGGTGGTGCCTGGGGGGGGGGGGGGGGGGGGTGATAAAGGAGGTGGTAGGGGTGGTGGTGGTGGTTGTGGTGGAGGTGGTGGTGATGGTGTTGGTGGCACAGCTGATACGTATTAAGGACAATAGCTGTAAGTAGGTAGGAGGTGCTGGGACCATACAACAACAATTAGCATTATATTTGAAGATTAACCCTTTCAAGATTATGGCTCGTTTTGACAGTTTATTCTGGCTATCATTAGCCGATTTATACAATTTTGTAAAGATGTGTGGTAATTATAATGGTAAAGACTATCTCAATTAACCCTCTGACTTCCTTATACCTTTTCTAAATATGAATAACATCGTCTGATAATAACCAGAATACTGTCAAAATGCATCATAATTAACAGATGAAAATTAAAGAAGAGGGTGTGACTATTAAATAAGGAGGATGATATGGTGATTGGGTGTGGGAGCATTGGACAACTAGAATATAAATTGTCGATACACATTTGAGAATAGGATATAGGTATTGATAATAGGAAGTGGAAGGAAGGAGGGAAGGGGAGTCAAGAGGGAGGAAGGATAGAAGAAAGGAAGGAAGGAAGGAAGGAGAGACAAGGAAGGAAGGAAGGAAGGAAGGAGAGACAAGGAAGGAACGAAGGAAGGAAGGAAGAAGGAGAGACAAGGAAGGAAGGAAGGAAGGAGAGACAAGGAAGGAAGGAAGGAGAGACAAGGAAGGAAGGAAGGAGAGACAAAAGGAAGGAAGGAAGGAAGGAGAGACAAGAGGAAGGAAGGACAGACAAAAGGAAGGAAGGAAGGAGAGACAAGAAAAAGGAAGGAAGGAAGGAAGGAGAGACAAGAGGAAGGAAGGAAGGAGAGACAAAAGGAAGGAAGGAGAGACAAAAGTAAGGAAGGAAGGAAGGAGAGACAAGAGGAAGGAAGGACAGACAAAAGGAAGGAAGGAAGGAGAGACAAGAAAAAGGAAGGAAGGAAGGAATGAAGGGAAGACAAGAGGGAGGAAGGAAGGAAGGAAGGAGAGACAAGAGGAAGGAAGGAAGGAAGGAAAGAGACAAGAAAAAGGAAGGAAGGAAGGAATGACAAGAGGAGGTGAGAATATACCATTGGGAGCCAGATGTAGGGATAAACAAGTGAGTACGATATCCCAGAAGTTAGATGTGCTCAAAAATCTCCGTGGGTTCTGCACCCTGCACTGTTTTTTGCTCTGTACAGGGGCACAGTGCTCCCTTGTATCTAGCATTGTTGGCATGTGTGGGGAGATTCCACCCATACCGCACTTCTCGAAAGGGTAGAGTCAAAAGCATTTCGTCTCATCAACTCACCTCCTCTTACTAATTCCCTACAATCTCGCTCTACACGCTGCAATGTTGCATCTCTCTCTCACTCTTGTACCCCTATTACTATAATCAGTGTTCTTCAGAGCTTTCTCAGTGTATACCTCCTCCCTTCCTGGAGAGTGGGAGGCACCCGCCTTTCAACACATTCCCAACTTTCTAACCCAAGAGTGAACCAATTTTTCCCTGTCTTTCTTCTCAACAAGTAAGCTCTGGAGCTCTCTCCCTTAAGCTGTCTTGCCTTCATCCTATGACTTGAACTGCTTCAAGCTCCTAATTGTGTCCATAATCCTCAAGAATTAAATATATATCTCACAGAACACTGGACAATTCGTAGCGGAAAATCACATTCTGACGCACAATTTGCCACCTTTGATTCCGACTTAAGGGGAGATGGGTATTTTTTCTGAGGCCCGTTCTTCCTCATGCTTAGCACGATTAGTTTTTAGATTTTAAGACGTTCAGCCCATTAGTTTGGCGATCTTAAGACCTTTCGCCCCATTTTTTTGTCAATATTAAGACTTTTCTTGTCATTTAGTTGTCGATTTAGGAGGAACCGGCCTTGGCCGGAAATGTTTTCAATCGAAAAATTTACAAATTTATCTGGAAAGAGGGTAGGCCTATTGGGTTTATTTTTAAGCTTGATGTAGGTCTAGGGAGGAAACTATACAATTATTTATACATATATAAATGAGGAAATAAATACGCCCTCCCCCTTAATGTAAATCTCACAGAATATTCCGAATAATTCTTAGTGGAAAATCAACATTCTGACCCTCAATTTATCACGTTTGATTCCGACTTAATGTAAGAACTGAAGCCGAGGAAGCTGAACGGTGTCAAGGTGGCCGGTGGTGAGGACATGGGTGACGCAGGTTTATTATATTGGCTCATGTTTATCCTGGCGAGCGAAAACGATCCTGCAATGCAAAACAAAAATAAATATAAATAAATTTAAAAATATAAAATGAGATACTTATCTTAATGTGTAAATTTGCAATGGGGTTAGAACTGTTTAACTCGCTCTCCTGAATGAAGCGCAAAGTCTTTAAATCGCTCTCCCGAATGGGGCGAAATTAAAAAAAAATCGCTCTCCTGGATGTTACGAAGTGTTTTAAAATCACTCTTCTAAATGGCACGAAAAGTCATAAAATCGCTCTCCTGAATGGGGAAAGTACTGTTAATCTCTCTCTCTCTCTCTCTCTCTCTCTCTCTCTCTCTCTCTCTCTCTCTCTCTCTCTCTCTCTCTCTCTCTCTCTCTCTCTCTCTCTCTCTCTCTCTCTCTCTCTCTCTCTCTCTCTCTCTCTCTCTCTCTCTCTCTGTATATATATATTGCCTACTTAACTAGTTCTCTCTCTTTATTGCCAATAATCCCTGTCGTCTGGTTAAGGACTGTCTCGGCACCCTAACCCGCTGTGTGTGTGTCTAACGGTAATGGTCTGCTCTGGGATATTGGTGGGTTCTCAAGGCCAAGGTTCAAGGTTCAAGGTTCAGAGTTCAAGGTCCAGGGTTCATAACACGGTCGATAACATCAACAGTTTAATACCCGGCAATACAATCTAAGAATACCGCCTTTCCTCGAAGCCTGTTAATTTCTGGAGGCCCTCTTTTAACTGAATAAAATCGTTCATTAGTAGCCATAATAAAGCTAAAAGGACGGCACCGGTACATAAGGGTTTCATCCCATTCACATCTCTGCACATACTTCAATACTTCACATCTCTGCACATACTTCAATACTTCACATCTCTGCACATACTTCAATACTTCACATCTCTGCACATACTTCAATACTTCACATCTCTGCACATACTTCAATACTTCACATTTCTGCACATACTTCAATACTTCACATCTCTGCACATACTTCAATACTTCACATCTCTGCACATACTTCAATACTTTTTACACGTTTTACATTTAATAATTTTCAAACACTTGACCCAATTAAACAATGCACTTTTTCTTTAACACATATTTGTTACCCAAATGTACTGACTGGAAACAAAGCAATCCTGCTTCATATCCAACAATCTTTGTCGACCAGATTATTCGCACCCAAATTGTTTCGTATCCTACACGCTTTCGTACCCAACTCACTTTTCAATATTGTTGATTAAATGCAACGCTACTTCCATCGATTGAATGACTGGAGGAGATATGTGTTGTAAATGGAATATCTTGTTAATAATCATATAAACTTCCTCGTTGCACTTCCTCTAACTACGATCATCCACAGTATATTATATCAATCTCATCCTCTAATATCAATGTGTTGCAAATGGACAATCTGATAACCTTATAGTATTCCTCCTTGCACTCACTCTACGATCATATATATTATTATAATCATATCCTCTAAAATCATACTTCTCATAACCATCACTATTGTCACATTCTCAATCACTACTGCCATGCTACATTAACATGCATACAATATTATGCATACAATACAAATTACATTACTATATTATTCAATTTGTTTCGTTGCGTTGTACTATACTAATTTTGTATCTTATGTTAATATTGTGTTGTCGCTATTCGGGCTCTGTCGTGAGTCGGCCACCCCCATACATACATACATACATACATACATACATACATCATACATACAATTCATACATACATACATGTTAATATTGTAAGCTGTGGTCAATAAACAAAATGTATCTATCTAAAAATCTCTGCATATAGCCAATCTTGCATAATGATACCCATTAAGGCCACCAGCGCCAGACTAGCACACCTGAGCGGCAGTCACTATCACCCGGGGGGTCTTTAAAGGTGGATGGGCGTATATATTTGCACATTTATGTATCCATATGTTATTACCGTATATTTGTTTCCTCCTTAAACCTCCACCAAACTTAACCCCCCCCCCCCCCACCCCCCTAAGACCTTCTTTCAAGATAAATGTGTACATTTTTCGATAAAAAAAAATCCCGGCCGAATGACAGTTCCTCTTAAATTACAGGCTCGTTTTCGCTCGCCACGATAAAATCGATACCTAAATGGCATGAAAGGTCTTAAATTTGACAAATGGGGTGACAGTTTTTGAAATAGCCAAACTAATAGGACGAACGTCTTAAAATCTTAAAATTAATGTAGCTAAACCTGAGGGAGAAGGGGGACCAGAAAAACAGCATCAGACTATAGCACACCTGAGCGGCAGTCACTAACACCCGGGGGGGCTTTAAAGGTGAAGGGAGGGAGGCTGACACTACTGTACTACCACACTGCTGGTGGTGGTGGTGGTGGTGGTGAGGGAGGCTGACACTACTGTACTACCACACTGCTGGTGGTGGTGGTGAGGGAGGCTGACACTACTGTACTACCACACTGCTGGCTGCCTTGGTGGTGGTGGTGGTGGCTGACACTACTGTACTACCACACTGCTGGTGGTGGTGGTGATGGTGGTGGTGTGGGAGGCTGACACTACTGTACTACCACACTGCTGGCTGCCTTGGTGGTGGTGGTGGTGGCTGACACTACTGTACTACCACACTGCTGGTGGTGATGGTGGTGGTGTGGGAGGCTGACACTACTGTACTACCACACTGCTGGCTGCCTTGGTGGTGGTGGTGGTGGCTGACACTACTGTACTCCCACACTGCTGGTGGTGGTGGTTATGGTGGTGGTGAGGGAGGCTGACACTACTGTACTACCACACTGGTGGTGGTGGTGGTGATGGTAGTGGTGAGGGAGGCTGACACTACTGTACTACCACACTGCTGGCTGCCTTGGTGGTGGTGGTGGTGGCTGACACTACTGTACTACCACACTGCTGGTGGTGGTGGTGTGGGAGGCTGACACTACTGTACTACCACACTGCTGGCTGCCTTGGTGGTGGTGGTGGTGGCTGACACTACTGTACTCCCACACTGCTGGTGGTGGTGGTTATGGTGGTGGTGAGGGAGGCTGACACTACTGTACTACCACACTGGTGGTGGTGGTGGTGATGGTAGTGGTGAGGGAGGCTGACACTACTGTACTACCACACTGCTGGTGGTGGTGGTTATGGTGGTGGTGAGGGAGGCTGACACTACTGTACTACCACACTGCTGGTGGTGGTGGTGAGGGAGGATGACACTACTGTACTACCACACTGCTGGTGGTGGTGGTTATGGTGGTGGTGAGGGAGGCTGACACTACAGTACTACCACACTGCTGGTGGTGGTGGTGAGGGAGGATGACACTACTGTACTACCACACTGCTGGTGGTGGTAGTGAGGGAGGCTGACACTACTGTACTACCACACTGCTTTGGTGGTGGTGGTGGTGGTGTTATATTTATTTCAGAAAAGGCCAATCGTAGTCAAGAATTTATTAAAGTTTGAAATTAACCCTTTCAAAATACGATGATTCATTACTTCTCTGTTTTCTAGCTATCTGTTTTGTATTAATTTCACCACACCACCAAACACCTCCAATGAAATTAATGAAAGCATATATGTGATCCACCGGGATTCGAATATCATAGTCAGTATAAATAGCCGATTTCATTCAGATTAGGAAAGTTATATGGAATTCAGAGGGATAATTGAGCCAGTCTTTACCCTTTTAATTCCCATAGATCCTGACTAGGCTGCCTAATCGCCTAATAATGGCCAGGATGAGCTGCCAAAACGCGGCATAATCCTCAAGGGGTTAAGAGGTATATATGCAGTTTATCTCGAGTAACCCCTTCATCAAAATAGTCAGATTTTGTCATTGTCTTGATGAAACTAGATGATATTATTTATCTCAGAAAAAGTCAATCGTAGTTTCGAGTTCAACAATGCTTCAGATAAATTTGCCATGGATAAATGTGGTGGATAAAGCTTCATTTGCCGGTTTGTAAAGAGTAGCCAGCCTGCAGGAAAAGAGAGGCCCCAATATCTTTAATGTCTATGTCGAGATCTGACCAATACGGTATGTATCCCTCGGGGCACTACGCTCCTCAGATCATACATAATGGAACTGTCATCCATGTTCAATGTGCTGCCTTTATCCCCGAATGGCTGCTTCAGGGCCACGATACTCGATACATTTACGGCGCCTTATCTCCCTCTGGTCATCAGCGCCATATCTCACTCGTTAATAAGGGGGGATGGGCGTATTTATTTGCTCATTTATATATCTTTTAATTATTGTTTTAGTATCTTCCCTAGACCTCCATCAAGCTTTAAAAAATACCCCCAAGACCCGTCTTCAATATGAATTTGTACATTTTTCGGTAGAAAAATTTCCCGGCCGAAGGCTGGTTCCTCCTAAACTACAGGCTCGCTATCGCTCGCCAGGAATATATCGACACCTAAATCGCACTAAAGGTCTTACAATTGACAGAAATTGGGTGAAATGTCTTAACATCGCCAAACTAACGGGACGAACGTCTCAAAATCTCAAAACTAATGGGGCTAAACATGAGGGAGAAGGAGGTTCGAAAAAAAAATTAAGTTAAAATCTCCCTCTGGTCATCAACACCTTCTCTCCCTCTGGTTATCGTATCCTAAATGCCGATATCTTACTTCTAGCGCCAATAATTATAAAGCCGGTATCACACGAGAGCTTTTATAGTCAACATTCGATGATCAACATTTTTCTGGCAACATTTCTGGACTATTTTTGCACTGGTATCGGAAAGTGGACTGTTGGTAGATGAATTTAGGTAACCGACATATTGTAAATGTTGACCTCCTAAGCTGCCAGACCAGTGTTGAGGATAAACGTTGAGTGAAAAAGCGCTCGTGTGATACCGGCTTAACACAGAAGTCGTAGCTGGGCATTATAACTTATGATAGTCTTGTTATCTGATAATGAACAAGTTCCATCATCTTAGACTAAATCGCTATTTCATAGGTTTGTTATGCCTCTCGCGGTCTCACTTCATCGTAACTTATGGCATCTTTGAGCATCCAGACCCAGATACAAACAAAAATACCATAACGAGGTTGAGCATCAGCGCTGGAAAATCAATTGTTTATAATGAAAATAGTCAATATTATATATTTATCTTTTTCAAAGCTGGACATGTATCTGACATGAAATACATGGAGTCATGAACATCACAGACACATAGAAAAAGAAGGACTGTTAAATATAACTGAGCTATAACACACAGATCAAATGTGTTTTGCAAGACATATCTGATAATTGATTATGTGTGTATGTATACTGTATACTCAAGCACATGCAAATTGCTGGGGGTGGCCTACACGAGACAGAGCCCGAACAGAAACAACATTTAAAGTTCCTATTCTCGAGGTCCGGGACCACTTTTGCGTTCTCTCACCCGTTTCTCTGTCTCGTCAAGTAGGATAATTATACAAGGGGAGGAAGATTCCTAGCCCCCTGCTCCCCTGATTATATTTCTATATATTATTTAGAACCAAAATAATTGTATTTCGTATGCAACTACAACATACCCAAAAGGTTATCAGTATAAAACGTTGCAATCAAGTATAAAACGTTGCAATCAAGTATAAAACGTTGCAATCAAGTATAAAACGTTGCAATCAAGTATAAAACGTTGCAATCAAGTTCTGTATTTCACTGCCATGGTATAGGAAGGGTTAATATATGAAGGAGCAGGGAGAGCCGAGTATATTGAAGAAGAAGAAGAAGATAATGATAATAGTAGAAGACTTCGGGGATGGTGATGTAAGGTGTTAATTCTGGAGCCTGGGGTGATGTAACGACAGTCCAGGGGGAACCCTTTAGTGTGTGTGTGAGAGAGAGAGAGAGAGAGAGAGAGAGAGAGAGAGAGAGAGAGAGAGAGAGAGAGAGAGAGAGAGAGAGAGAGAGAGAGAGAGAGAAGAGAGTGTTAAAGGGAGATTGGCGTATTTATTTGCTCATTTACGTATATTTTTATTATTTTATTAGTTTCCTCCCTAGACCTCCATCAAGCTTAAAAAACACTCTCCGCCCAAGACCCTCCTGCAAGATAAATTTGTAAATTTTTCTATAGAAAAATATCCTGGCCGAAGGCCGGTTTCTCTTAAATTACAGGCTCGCTATCGTTCGCCAGGAATAAGTCGACACCTAAATGGCACGAAAAATCTTAATATTGACGAAGAAATGGGGCGAAAGATCATAAAATCGCCAAACTAATGTTTTAGTATCTTCCCTAGACCTCCATCAAGCTTTAAAAAATACCCCCAAGACCCGTCTTCAATATGAATTTGTACATTTTTCGGTAGAAAAATTTCCCGGCCGAAGGCTGGTTCCTCCTAAACTACACGTCTAAAAATCTGAAAACTAATGGGGCTAAGCATGAGGAGGAAGGAGGACCAGAAAAACGCCCCATCACCCCTTAAAGAGTCTATGTAACCCCTTGGTCCTCTTTCTTCATTTAAAGTTGGGGTGGCGACGACGTAGACTTTTATAAACCAGGGAAAAAGCCATCCCCAAATCAGCTGTACGGTCAAGCTAATAATTCATGTACCAGCTGTCATTATGTTTGGCTCGCTCTGTGCTGTATTAATGTCTGTCAGATGTTGAATAGGGTGGGTAAATGTAGGAACATGTTTTTATATTTCTCTCGATATGAAGAAATGAAGCTTAGATATTGCTGATACCAATTATTGATCAAAATATACTTGGTGCCGAAATATCACTTATTAGAGCGATTGTACTTCCCCTCTGGTCGCTGGAAGCCTTGGAGGGATTATTATTGTAAGATGATGCAATGAAACGAGAGGATGAGATGATCAGAAATAGTGCGAGCAGAGATGATATCATTAATTGGGTTTATTTGTAAATATATTGGTGGGTTTGTGATATTACGAATAATAGATGTGATGAAATAACGAGATGATATGATGATTATCAAGAAATGAGATAATACGCTGAGTTGATATGAAATGGCAAGATTTGATGAAATTAGGATAATATATATTATGTTAAGATGAGATATTGAGGTCATTTACCGTGTGTGTGTGTATGTGTGTGAAAGAGAGAGACAGAGAGAGAGAGAGTACTTACGTGTATAATGTGTGTCTACTTGAGCATACGCATGCGTGTATGAGTTCGTGCGTAAACGAGAGACCTGACCTGTGACCTACCTCGTCATCAGCAATAGCCAATAAAGGTTTCACAAGTCATCACGAGAGAGAGAGAGTATTATGTGTGTGTGTGTGTGTGTGTGTGTGTGTGTGTGTGTGTGTAGGCGGCATACTTACCCTGTAACCTAACTCGTCTGCAATAGCCAATAAGGGTATCACAATTCATCACGAGAAGAAAGTATTGTGTGGGTGTGTGTGTGTGTGTGTGGGTGGGTGGGTGTGTGTGTGAGAGAGTGTGTGTGTAGGCGGGAGACTTAACCTGTGACCTAACTCGTCATCACGTAACAGCCAAATCAGAGTCTAGCCAGTCGTCATGAGAGAAAAGGATGGGGAGGGTTCCGTGAGAGAGAGAGAGAGAGAGAGAGAGAGAGAGAGAGAGAGAGAGAAAAATGAATGTGGGTGTGGATGTGGGTGAGTGTAAGTGGCATATATAACCAGCAGCCTGTTATTTATATTGTCCCTGTATTGCTTTTTCATTCATATATTTCTATCCAAAAATTATCTCTTTATTGTAAATGTTATCCTTTTTTTCCCGAGGTCATTACAATTTCCCCGTATTACTTTAATATACCCCTGGAACAACACCTAACATTTATATAATCTAATTTATTCATTTCACTCCCAACACCAAACACCTCCCAATGAAACCATGTGATCCTCCCGGGATTCGAACCTGAGTTACCACATACAGATCTTAAACACTCTAACCATTACACCATCAAGACAGTTAAAGGTTAAGTACATGACTACGATTTTATATCCATTTATCGAAAACTGGATATCAATCTAATCATGTACTCCGGCCCAACTGCACACTGAATAGCCTACTGTTTAAGGGGAGGTATTTAGTTTGTTCCCTAGACCTCCATCAAGCTTAAAATTACACCCCCTTGAGTCCCTTTCAAGATAAATTTTTACATTTTTCGGTAGAAAAATGTCCCGGCCGAAGGCCGGTTCCTCTTAAATTACAGGCTCGCTGTCGCTCGCCAGGATAAAATCGACACCTGAATTGCACGAAAGGTCTTAATATGGGGTGAAAGTTCTTAAAATCGCTAAACTAATGGGGCAAACGTTTTATAATATCAAAAGCAATGGGGCTAAACATGAGGGAGAAAGGGGTCAAGAAAAAAATCCCTCAAGTGGAGATCTCCCCTTAAGCGAAAGGAAATGTAATTTAATGTGATGCGTATCTAGCAGTCTCATCATTTATCACCACTCTGGCTCGCTACCTCAGTCTCATTCACTCTCATGCCACCTAATGATATTCTTATTAGAGTTCCTACTGTATGATTTGCATATGGAAATACTCATGAAATGCTAATGCATAGGAAACAGCAAGAGAGTTTTGCATGACGTGTCGGTGGGCATTGAGTACAGCCAAAATTGTATCCATATTATTTCCCATTTACACATCACTAAGTCCTTCCTTAAGTCCTATTAACTCTAACTTTCTCCCTCTCCCTCTCACACTCACTCTCACTCTCTCTCTCTCTCTCTCTCTCTCTCTCTCTCTCTCTCTCTCTCTCTCTCTCTCTCTCGCTCTCTCTCTCTCTCTCTCTCTCTCTCTCTCTCTCTCTCTCTCTCTCTCTCTCTCTCTCTCTCTCTCTCTCTCTCTCTCTCTCTCTCTCTCTCTCTCTCTCTCTCTCTCTCTCTCTCATTTACAAACACACCCAAAAAAAGAAAACACAAAAATAGTCCCTTCCTTCTCCTCCTGAAGACGAAACCAGGGAACTACGCAAACCCTCCCAAAGCTCGTCCGTAATACCCCCCCCCACCCCCACCCCCCCTCCTCTCCTGTTCCACCTTCCCCCGCCCCCCACCCCCTCTCCCGCGAACTGAATCTCAACTATTGTTTTTTTCCCTGTCCCCTTCGTCATCTGAGCGCCGACGAACGAACGGGAAAAGAAAACAGTTGTACATTTTGTTGCTCTGGTATTGAGGTCGACAACGGCGGCGACCATGACCCAGTTCGACTCGTAGTGTGACGGAGGGAGATCGTATAGTCAGGTAGATCAAGAGGCCGTAGCGTAGAGGATATAATGCCGGGCGAGTAATGGATCTGTTGTTGCAATGCCTATTAGTTTGGCGATTTTAATACCTTTCGCCCCATTTCTTTGTCAATATTAAGACTGTTCGTTTCATTTAGGTGTCGATATTTTCCTGGCGAGCGATAGCGAGCCTGTAATATATGAGGAGCCAGCCATTTTTCTGCCGAAAAATGTACAAATTGATCTTGAAAGAGGGTCTAGGGGTGTAATTTTAAGCTTGATGGAGGTCTAGGGAACAAACTAAAAACCTCCCCTAATGAAATTGTTGTTATATTGGACAGTCGGTCGGTATATGGTTTAACGCTATTTGGCCCGATGTCTTGGGGGTTATTATGTTTTGTTGGTTTAGTTGTTATTGAGGAGTTTGTTACTTTTACCTATTTTTGCTTTTTTCCTTAGGCTAACAAAAACGACTTCCCAGATTTCCTTCAAATTAAAAAATGCCCACCCAGGCCCCCTTCAAGTTAAATATGTATATTTTTCAATAGAAAACTGCCTATAGCCGAACGCCCAGTTCTTCAATGTTACAGACACGCTATCGTTCGTCTTTAAAAAAATCGACACTTGAATGGCGTGAAGCGTCACATTATCACCAATCTAATGGAGTGAAACTTCTTAACATCTCCAAACAAATGGAGCGAAACAGGAGAAGTTTAAAAAGGACCCCCTTCGGACCAAATAAAGTTAATCCTGGTGAAATTTGTATTAGGTTATTCATGTATTTATTCTGATATTTATTTTTCCAAGCGATTCAATCCCATGTCATAATTATCAACCTCCAGTAAATTCAACCTTTGGTTTACTCATCTCCTGTCAACTAATTGGCTGGTATAATTAACCTCCACTCTTGATGAAGTGTCAGTGCCTCATTATCATCATTATCACATAACTAGGAAATGATACACGAGCATGTCAAGTATGTTTTGTTTGCATACTCACAATTAAATTTTATTGATTGTATTTATTTTTACTGTCATCATTTTCTTAAGCGGGGGCTGTGCAGGGAGAGTGTTAATGGAAAGGATGAGGATTAGGGTTAGAATAAACGTTGTGGGTGCTTCTAGTTGTTAAAGTATGAGTGGGGCTGTTTACTATACGAGGTGGTAGATGGTTCCACTCGTTGGATGCTGTGGGGAAAATGCGTACCGTACTTGAATATATCGGTGCATGAGTGATATGTGTATTATAGGTTGTAGCTGCCTCCTGTTGATCGCATACATGCAAGGTCCAAATACGTGTCTTTGCCTATGTCAGCTAAGTTGGTTGTGATTTAGTATAACACCTGTTGTATGTGTATTTGTCTTCTTGTTGCAAATGTATTCAGTTTAATGTACTGTTTAAGCAAAGTGACCAATGTTTTGTGTTTAAAGTTGGCCACCAGATTGAAGATATTAAAGGGGGATGGGCGTATTAAAGGGGGATGGGCGTATTAAAGGGGGATGGGCGTATTTATTAAAGGGGGATGGGCGTATTGAAGGGGGATGGGCGTATTGATGGGGGATGGGCGTATTAAAGGGGGATGGGCGTATTTATTAAAGGGGGATGGGCGTAATAAAGGGGGATGGGCGTATTTATTAAAGGGGGATGGGCGTATTAAAGGGGGATGGGCGTAATAAAGGGGGATGGGCGTATTTATTAAAGGGGGATGGGCGTATTAAAGGGGGATGGGCGTATTTATTAAAGGGGGATGGGCGTATTTATTAAAGGGGGATGGGCGTATTAAAGGGGGATGGGCGTATTTATTTACTCATTTATGTATTTGTTTATTATTGTTTAGTTTCCTCCCTAGACCTTCATCAAGCTTGAAAACAAAACCGCCCAAGACCCTCCTTCAAGATATATTTGTACATTTTTTGATAGAAAAATTTCCCGGCCAAGGGCCGGTTCCTCCTAAATTACAGGGTCGCTATCGCTTGCCAGGAAAAAATCGACACCTACAGTAAATTACACGAAAGGCCTTAATATCGACAAAGAAATGGGTCGAAAAGTCTTAAAATCGCCAAACTAACGGAAATTACTTCTTAAAATCTCAAAACTTATATGCTAAACATGAGAGAGAAGGGTGTCCATAAAAAGCGACTACCTCCCCCTTAACCCCTTCTGTACCACCACTACCCCCTTAAAGACTATGGATTCTAAAGTGTAACACCCAGATCCCCCTCGTGTTCTCTCTCACCCTTCCCGTAACAAGCTTTTCTGACAGGGGGGAACTCCGGTTGTCCAGGGTAGGGGAGAGGAAAGCCGGGATCACACGAGAGCTTTTATAGTCAAAAACAAAAATCTGGAAACATTTCTGGAATATTTTGCACTGGTATCGGAAACTAGACTAGTGATAGATGAATTTAGGTCACCGAAATAGTTTAAATGTTGACCTCATAAGCTGCCAGACCAGTGTTGAGGATAAATGTTGAGAGAAAAAGCGCTCGTGTGATACTGGCGTAAGGGTGAAAGGTGAGGGCGTGCTATCTTTTTACTGTAGATGTCATGCTATATATCTTTTGTTGTGAGTTGTTGTTTTGTTTTTCCAGAAACCTAACGTAATCTACCATCAGCCTAGTTTCTGATACCAATGAAAAGAACCCCGACAAATCGGCGGGTGCCCGACCCCGAAAGGGGTTGAAATAGGGGAGCTATCCCCCCGCCAAAGGCGGCTTTCTAGGGCCTTTCCTAGCTGATGCTGAGAGGATTGGGTTCTAGTCATGTGGTGATGGGCTGGTCTATCAGAGTGAGAACTGAGCGATCTCTGCCATACCCATAGCTTACTCTGACTGTTCCTTTAACTTATATATTTTCTAGATCTCAAGTGACGGCGTCTTTTCTGTGGATTGACCTCCCAATCTACCAAGATTGGAAGCCAAAGCGTCACATTTTTCCCTTGCCCCTCAACTTTCTCTTCATAATTGCTGAGGGGCACAGGGGCCCTGGGTGGGGCTTTGGTTTCCCGGGCGTTTCCGCACCCTCCTCAGCTCCCCGCCATGGAGTGGCTTGTCGGTCACCCAGGCTTTATTGTGGTCGGCAGGGAGGGTTCTGTGGGGGCGCTCGGTTGGCCTTGGAATTGCTCGGGGCCTTGGGGCTGTTCGGCCAGGCAGCTTGGGGAA